>JANKKI010000301.1:0-475000 GCA_025175665.1 Cinchona pubescens | reverse complement strand
CCCTCCTAGAAAGTTTTAACCTCATTTTTAGGTTTAGTATGCTTTCATTTTTAGTCAACAATCAACTAATAACAATAACAATCTAATAAGACCAACAAGCCATAACTTGTCCGCAATAATCCAACAAACCCTTATTTTGCACAATTAACCCCAAAAATTCAAATCTTTTTAGCTTACTTCTCAATCAATCAACAGTTAAGAAAACAAAGTTCAAAAAATCTACAAGTCAAACCAAAAAATCGGCCAAAATTAATCCAATGACCAAATTAGTACCACAATATCTCAAATAGAATTGAAGATTCAACCAATTAACCAATACAATACCACTGTCAACAAAAAACCAAAAATTTGAACAACTTACTTATCAAATATGAGGAATTTTTGGATCGTAAAAAAGGTACCCTTTTTTATGACTTTTTGCACCAACTTGTGAAGAAAATCCCTTGAAGACTTCCTTGAATAACGAATTTTTGGGCTCTAACTTGTTGGGTTGTATGAGTAGAATGAGTGTATGGTGGAAATTTGGGGTTTGGGAGGTTGGATTTCAGAATTTAGGAAGAAGAAGTTGAAAACTTAGGGTTAAATGACGAGGAGTTTGTGTGTTTGAGGATTAAGAATAAGATTTGGGGATTTTGGCTGCTAAAAACATGTTCCAAATAAGTGATGAAAAGAGATATAGGCTCTATCAAAATGCTTTCCATGGCAAACATTTTTATGCTGCTTTAGATAGGCTGAGAAAAACTCTTAAATCTACTCATGAACAAATTAGCATGCAAATTTTTCCTTTGTAATATATGTACAATGGTAAAAATATTCTATTAGGCTGCATACATTGAAAATCAGGTTGTGTGCTGTATTTCTTGTTCGCCACATGAAAATTGGGCCAGAAGTTGTGCGGCACGGTGAATATTTCTATAAAATGAAGCGTGCTGTGAAGAGTTTCCAAAATTTTTGAAATTCGATAATTTTCTGTCATGTTGCCTACACTTCAAATTTTCATCACATTTTTGCTCACATATCAACTAAAATCCATCCTACACATCAAGATACTTAATCAATCAATAATTTTCAATTCTAAACCATCAAACACAACAAAAACAAACATAATTTAACTTTAATCAACATTCAAAATGCAATTTAACAATAAAGTAGATGAATTAACCAAAATCAAAATTCAATAAGGAAAATGCGAGAAAATGGTAAGATCACTTGAGTTGCGAAGCGATTGTTTAAAGCCATTAGCTTGACTTTTCCCTTGATTGCAATTAACATCTTTCAAAAGAAAGGTCCTTCTTTATCATCAACAAAACTACCAAAATTTTGCTTCAACCAAACTGTCCATTGACCTTGAATTTGATTCGTGCCCTTTCAATTCTACAACAACGAATGTCAAGACTTGAATTATCTCATAAGTCCCTAGCCACCTTGATTTACCTTTATCTGGAAGTAATCAATGTTTTGACTTTTATATCAAGACTATTTCTCCTATTTTGAACTCTTGGTTAAGGATATGCTAGTCATGCCAATTATGTCTTTTCCTTATAAATCTTTGAATTCTCATATCCCTTATTCCTCCACTCATCAAGTTAGCTTAGTTGGAGTTTTCCAATATTTCTAGCCTCTTGCATATTTATGTTCAAGAATTTGATTAGCTAATTTCTTGATGTTCCATTTTCATGGCTAGATGTCACATCTTTCCATAGTCTAGCTGGTGACATGACATTCAGTGTCATAAACGACGTTTTGTAGGCCTATAATACAACGTCCAACTTTGAAAACCAACCTTTTCTTGTTTGATTCTTTGTTTTCTCCAAGATTCTTTTAATTTCTCAATTCTTTTATGATACCTTCGTTTGCCCACTTGTTCAAGGATGGTAAAGTAGACAATCTTGGGCCTTACACCAAATTGGCCAACAACATTCATGGGGCTTATTGCAAAAATGGCTTTCCTCATTACTCATGATTGCCCTCAGAACTCCAAATCATTCAAATATGTTATGAGAATCTCATCACAACCTTGAAGTCATCGATCAGACTAACCATTGCTTTGACCTACCTATAAACATAGTCAATAACAACCAAGTTGTACATGTTGTCATACGAGCTCAAAAACAACCCCAAAAAACCAGTTCCCCAAACATCAAATAACCAGTACCAAGGATGTTGTTTAGTTTCATCTTATTTCTTTGGGATATGTTTCCATCTGTTTGACACCTATCACAAGATTTGACAAATAGGTAGGTATCCTTAAATAGCAGACAATAGAAACCATTTTAAAGGACATTCATTGCCATCTTCGATGACCCAAATTAACCACCAACTTAAAAGCAAATAACAATACTTTAGAATGTTATCCATTTCTTCCTTCGACACACATCTCCTCATCGATTGGTCATTGCACCTCTAAAGAGAAATGCTTCATCCAAAACATAGTACTTCAGTTCGAAGAAGAATTTCATCTCTTGGTTGATAGACAAGCCATGCAGAAGAATTTTGGCTACCAATTAATTGACTATGTTCGCATACCATGTCTTGTTATCTTGCAGATAGAAAAGCTTATCATCCGGAAAAACATCATTTATAGGTGAATCTTGTCCTTTTTCCTTTTTCATTGGGTCAACCCTCAACAAGTGATTAGCTACCATATTTTTCGTTCCTTTCTTGTCACCAATTTCCATATTGAATTCCTGTAAAAGGAAGAACCATCCTATCAATCTTGGTTTGGCATCACTTTTAAGTAACAAGTATTTTACAGCAGAATGATTGGTCTGAACAATCATTTTTAAACAATCAAATACAAACAAAATTTACCAAAAGAAAAGACAATTGCTAACATATGTTTCTCTCCAGTTGTAGAATAATTAACGTGTGCTTCATTAAAGGTCCTACTAGCATAGTATATGACAGGCAAAATCTTGTCTTTCTTTTAACAAAGCATAGAACCAATAGGAAAATCACTAGTGTCACACATAAGTTCGAAAGTTAGGACGAATTGTGTGCAAAACAAGGAACAATTTCCAATTTAACGCAAGGTTGATTTCTTTACACCTTTGCAAAACAAAGGACATTTCATAAAACAATATTCAAATGAGGTACCAAAAACTTAGAATCATCCATAAAAACTTCAATGAATATTTCTACCATATTATGAAGATGGATAGTATGTTCCTTTAAAATATGATTGGAGCGTTATACAACCCAAAAGGCATCTTATGATATGCAAAATTACCATAAGGGCATGTAAATATGGTTTTCTCATGATTCTCTGGGTATATGATGATCTGAAAGCAACCAGAGTATCCATTTATAAAGCAATAAAAAGCATGACCCTAAAGTCTTGACCTTGGTTATCAAAAAGTTACATATGTATGCTACCCCATTTAACTTATACTTCAGTGTTCCAGCTTCTAGCTTATCATGAAAAAAAAATCCTTCATCTCTCCGTTACCTTATAGCACTTCTTAACTTGACCACAATTCTACTCCTATCAAGCCAACACTTATTTGTATTTTTATTTTCAATTAACCATTTCTCTATTTTATAGCCCTCGCATGATGAAAATGGTGACGACATTCTCACAATTAACTATTTTATTCTTCTTGATGACGTTCTCACAATTATCCTTAAAGTTCAGCACAATGATAAAGATCTCTCGCTCCTTGGTCCAATTCTTGACGAAGTTAAGAAGTTGATGATTGACATTAGGCTATTGGGGTTGAATGGATTAAAAGATGAGAGTGTTAATGTGAATCAATTATTCAATCAATTATGACATCTTTCCTAATTAGTATAGGAATCAATTATTCATCAATCAATTATGCAATCTTTCCAAATTAGTATAGGAATCAATTATTCAATCATCATTAGGTAGTAAGTATTTCCTTGTTAGCATATCTTTTCCTAATTTTATATACTTTCCTAGTTTTAGATTACTTGATCCCCAATTCTTGTAAGCCTATAAATATAGGCCTTGTATCATTATAAAGAAATTTACTGAATATTATATTTTACATGGTATCAGATCATCTTATACGGTATCAAATTTCGTTTCAATTCTTCTCTACTAAAATTCCTTTTCTTTATTTTTCCTCGAGGCAACAAGTCTACTACCAAAATCTCAAACAATTGTCTCTTGGTGTTTGTCCTATACTACCATAATAAAGTGACATCATTGTCTTGCATCAGACATTGATTTTTTTACCCTCGGATCATTATTGTCCAACAACTCCAGCAAGTGATCACTCTATGGCTCATTTAGATGTTTCTCAACCCATCCAAATTATCCTTGACGATACTAATTATTCTCATTGGGCTCAAACTTTTCAAAGTTTTCTCCGTGGTTGTAAACTTTGTAAATATATCATAGTGATATGGTTATCACTGGTGATGATTTGCTGGTATACAACAACTCAAGCACTCTCTTAATCAATAGTTTGAAATAAAGATCTTGGTCCTTTAAGTTATTTCTTGGGTCTTGAAGTGTCATCTGATGTAAATGGTTACTATCTGCCTCAAGTCAAATATGCCTTAGATCTCTTAACTCGTACTGGTCTCACTGATAGTAAAATTACACCAACACCGATAAGCCTAACACTTATCTCACTCCCCTAGATGGAATGCTATTAGAAGATCCTACTCGCTATCGTCAATTAGTGGGTAGTCTTGTTTATTTGATAATTACTCGCCCTGATATTGCATATGCCGTCCATGTTGTCAGCCAATTCATGAGTTTGCCTCGCTCCACTCATTATGCTGCAGTTCTTCGCATTCTGCGTTATGTTAAAGGCACTATCTTCCATGGGTTACGTTTCTCTGCACATTATTCTCTTGAATTATGTGCTTACTCTGATGCTGATTGGCCAGGGATCCTATTACCTGATCATCGCTCTACTACAAGATTTTGTTTCTTCTTAGGCAACTCTCTTATCTCTTGGCGGAGCAAGAAGTAGTCTGTCACTGCTCGTTCCAGTACTAAGGCTGAATATCGAGCTTTAACTGATACCTCTCAAGAATTGATTTGGCTTCGGTGGTTACTTGAAGATATGGGTGTCACTCACTCCTCTCCTACTCCCCTTTATTGTGATAACCAGAGTGCCACACAAATTGCTCATAATAATGTTTTCCGTAAATGCACCAAACATATTGAAATTGATTGTCACTTTGTGCATCAATATCTTGTTCGTAATATTTTACATCTCTCTTCAGTTTCTTCCCTAAATCAAGTTGCCGATATATTCACCAATTCACTCACTCCTGGTCATCTTCATAATCTCATTTGCAAACTCAAGATGGCATTTCCGCAACCACCATGAGTTTGAGGGGGGCTGTTAATATGAATCAACTATTCAATCAAATCTGCCATCTTTCCTAATTAGTATAGGAATTAACAATTATTCATCAATCAATTATGCAATCTTTCCAAATTAGTACAAGAATCAATTATTCAATCAATTAGGTAGTAAGTATTTCCTTGTTAGCATAGGTTTTCTTAATTTTATATACTTTCCTAGTTTTAGATTACTTGATCCCCAATTCTTGACGAAGTTAAGAAGTTGATGACTGACATTAGGCTACTGGGGTTGAATGGATTAGAAGATGAGGGGATAATATTTCTCATCAACTAGCTCAATTTATTAAGAATAGCAATAAGGTACAAGTCTTATGTTATTCTCCATCACACCTTGTAATGTTCAATTGCTAGAAAATTTCTAACACTTCGCTCAATAAAAGTTCAAATACGGTTTATAAAGAAAAGCAGTCCTTTTTCATTTTCATTGTATTGATGCAAGTTTCGATGCATATTTTGAGACTATTTCCCTCATTTTAAGTAGGTCTTTGAACTCATTTCAACAATATCTTGAATGTTTGAACTATTTTTAAACCACATCAATTCAAGACCAAGAACTAAAAGCAACAAATTTAACACTTGTTGGGCTTAACCAATAAAATATATAATTGAATTTTGGACCCAACTCCTTGCAGCATTGGCCTATATTTCCCTTCATCTATGACTTTTTTTCTTTTTTGAAGTACCTTCCGCTATGATTATTACTTATTATAGGACTTATTTAGAATACATGTAAGACAGGGCTTAGGCTGTGCAAAACCATCTAGAGTGTATATATATATATATATATATATATATATATATATATATATATATATATATGTATGTCAATTAGATAAAGAAAGGTCTTCTTCTATTATTCCTTCTTGCATTTAGTTACCACGAGGCTAGGATTTAATCAAGAAGATTGCATGTGAAAGTTTTAAATGACGGTTAGATCCTTCAATATTTAACCATTTACTCAAAACAATTATAAGCGTTTTAGGGACTCTAATGTACATAGTTATTTTACTAAAATTTGAAGCATTTTATTTTTGCGAAGAAAAATGATAAGGCATTTTGACAACATCACTCTTCAGAAATAAAACTTGTGATTCAAATAGTTAAAAATTGTTCATGAACTAGTATATTTTTGTTATAAAAAATGAATACTTGGGATTTTTTCCTATCAAATCTGATGATGGCTACTTGATAGTACTTTTTTCAGATTTTCATGAGATAAGGTTCTTGCTAACCCTCTCAAATTCCTCTTTTTCTTACCTAGTGAAAGACATCTCATCTTTTTCATTTACTGACTCCAATTGTGGCCTCTGAGCTACTAATATTTCTTTCATCTAAATGCTCCAATAATGGCCTCTTCATCCTCAATTCTTTTTATTTGCCCTTTTTCTTGACCTTTTTCTTTTCTCTATTTTTTTTTGCTACAGGTGACCTTTTGGAGATCCAAAGGTGATTGTTTACCCCTATAGCACAATCTTTGTGGGAATTCATAAAGAAAACGAAGATTACAAGTTTGTTATTTGCTATCTATTTCTTCTTTTTTCTTGACATTTTATTTGGTAATAAGGATCTTTGGGTTGATCACACTTACGATATATATATATATATATAATAATGTCTCTACAATTTTTTTTGGTTAACAATTACCACAAATCTTGGGCCTGTTCTTATGATCTATCACTATATAGCAATTATTATTCAGGTTTGATAACTTTTCCCCATCCATTCTCTCCTTTCCATCTAATTAATTTGTTTTTACTTATGCATTATATTTCTATTGACATATTGTTATTAAGGAGAACAATTTTTGTCAAAACTTTTAAATATATTCAAATGCTTTTGATACTGTGACATGAAAGTAATAATTCTTTTATAAAAAAATTGTTTTTAATTTGTTACATATTTAGAGAAGTATTAATTTAGTTTTGTGTTTTTTGTGTGTATGTATGGGCTTGGGGAAGAGGATTTCGTTTAGTAAGAAGGTTCTTCTTCCTTTGTACATCTTCTATGGCTCGAGGTTTATCGCAAGTAATTACAAGCATCTTCTCTGTGTATAAGAAGAATGATTTCTATGTATCGAGCTTATGGGCTCGAGAGGTTTCCATTTTGTTTTCTTTTGAAAGATATTTTTTTTTTTTTTTGGGGGGAGGGGATGTTGCTGCTGCTACCTGTCGATTTGATGTGCAAAGGTATTTTTGTTGTACAAATTTCAATATCTTTAGATTTTTTTTTTCCTACTTTTGTGATGATAAGACAATGCTCATACTGTATAGTAAAAATTGACTTTGCAAAATCAATGTAATTCTCACTTCAAAAGGTCTATATGTTGTCCATTGTTATTTTAATAAATATGGCTTGACATTTTCTGTGGATTAAGTGTCAGGAATTGGGTTTCATTGTTTCTATTTTTCGCTTTTGCACTGCAAAGATAATGGTTAGGAGAGATTTGCTATAAAGTCAACCTGGTATTTCTTTATTTCTTATTTCATTTTTTTTTTGTTTTTGTGTATAATACTCACTTTTTGTGTCCAAATCTTATCAGTTTTACACGTTTTGTAGAATTTGTCTTCCTCTTTTATATATTCCTATGAGCAATTCTGAGAATCAAGTTAACATAATATTACTACTACTAATTTTTGTGTTGTTACTTATAAAAATAAATAAAGCATTTATGAGTTGCAAAAGATTAAATTGCCAAGTTCTTACTGCAATATTTTCAATATCTAATTATTGCTTAGTAATTCTTATAGTTTTTAGTTTGTATAAGAATTTATCAAATTAGTGCCAAAGTATTGTTGGTAAATGGAGATCAAGATTCTAAAGAAATCTTCTTTCTTATCTTTCTCTCCAACAATAGTGTAAAGAGGCAAAGAAAAGATTTTAAAAAAATGTATAAGGATTCATGTTTTGAGAAGACGCATTTGATATCATTGTTTTCGTTGTTTCAACTTTGCATGTCTTTTGTAACATCCATCTGTATCCTTCATTTTCTTATTAGGTTATTGCTTATGTTTCCTTTTTCATTTGTACTGTAAAATGAATTTCTTCACATTGAGCACCAATTGAAGTAAATTAAATAGACTACTCAACTAATTTAGATTATTCCCGCTTACCAATATGCAGAAACTATTTTGTAGATATTAAGTTCTCAGCTTATTCATTTTAAACTTTTATAATAAATTTAGATTTGGACTTAATATTTGTTGGTGCTAATTACATTTAGGAATATTTTAATTTATTCGAAATTTGTCCTTAAAAAATAGGGAAGGCGGGCACCTATTGGGTGAAATGGGGTTGGAACCGGAGGGGGGTGTACGCCCCCAAGCCCCATTGTCATTCCCGTTTTATGTTTATTGATGACATTCTACTAATTTCTTTTCTTTATTGTAGTTGTCAATGCAAGATGTGGCTGTCGAAGTTGCTTGTATCTTTCATATTGCTGGCGAGTGTTTTTCTGCTTCAATTAATCAAGCTGAGCTTGAAATCTTTCTGTCAAGAATTTTTTCTGTATAGCTTTCCAGTGAACTACTGTCCAGAGCATCTCCATTTTGTATTAGTGCAAGTTCTTCAACATTGTACTGAAAATGACGTCAAGCTAGCAAAATCGTTTCTTTAAGAAGAACTAGGACTAGAATAATTGGGGCCTTGTACATTAAAATGACACAAAAATCTGCCTAAAAGTTGGACCTAGGCCAGTCTATTCCAGTAACTATGTAACAATTAGATAAAAGCATAAAAGTTTTACTATAGCACCTTCTAAATTTCCACGTGGCATTTTCAGAATAAATAATTTAAGATTATAATGTTCAAAAATAGCCTTTTCTTCTTTTTCTTGGTTGCTCTGATAGGTTAATTTATGATTTTACCCTCCTAATATGAATACTTCCTTACTATTGATGGGTATTGTGGCTATTTAGTGTATGATTGGGGCGGAATGGAATGAAAATTTTCTCTTTGCCAACGGCGTCTTCTAAAGTGTGTAAATGTTTAAATTATCTTTTTACCCCATTCCCTAACATAGGAGTCCTTTAACAATTTTAAATTGTACATGGGTTTAATAGTACATTCATAGCTTGAGATAGATAAGGATAAACTTGCACAGTTTTTTTGGGAGATTGGATTCTCGCTGTTTGCTATCTTACTTCTGACCATTTGATAAGATCATAGTCCAGTCTATGCCAAATCTCTATTTGCAGATTTTTAGGACTGTTTTTGAGATTCAAACTTTCTTTCTAACAATATCATCAACCTTCTTCCTTCTTGCACCATACTAGCTTCAGACAAAAAATAACAATTGATTCCTTTCCTTCTATTTTTTTTTTACTCATTTTCTAAAAATTTACCTTAATCTTCTAATCTTTAAGGTTTTTTTTTTTTTTTTTTTTGGTTAATGTTTCTGTTTATTTTCGATGTTTTTGTAATCTTATTTCAATAAAGATACTAATGGTTTATTTTGTGTTGCATATTCAAAAACTCTTGCCCTTTTTCATACCAATCAGGTATAATACTTCTTTGTCATCTTCCCCACCCTCGTTTCTCTCCTTTAACCAATACCACACCTACCTCTCCATAGAATCATTTAAGGTGTGTTCATTTGGATTGAAAATATTTTCAGTAAAATATTTTTTAGAAATTTATTATTGTGCCAAATATCGGAAAATATTTTTCGATGTAAAATATTTTTCAATATTTCTTTCTCTGGTTGAAAATAACTTACTAAATTTTTGAGTGTAAGTTATTTTTCGGATAATTCAAGAGTGACATTAAATTTGAAATACTTACTTTTATAATTTCATTTGCTAAACTTATTTTCGTTTTTAATTCTTTTTCATTCGTTTTTCTCTCAATTATGGTCCCACACTAATATAATTATTATGCATATTTTACTACTATATTGTACTATCAGTTAATTTTGAACAAAATTAATTTTTTATTAATCACAATTACTTATAAGGTATTTATTACCATTGTTATAAGTTTTTTTAATTTGTATCCATAAAATTAAAAATAAAACCGTTAAAATTTTTTATTTCAAAATATTTTCATTTTGTCAACTGAATACCGAAAAATTATATAAAAAATAAATTTTTTCATGTAAAATATTTTCACTTCAAACGAACACACTCTAAACGTTGGCCTTTTTTCCTCCATAGTTTCTTTCTTATTTTACTTATGTCATTTAATTTTTGTGCCTTTTTCAAATGATAATAAAGACTTAGAGAGATAGAAGGTAGATAAAGCTCTTGTCTTTACTTTGGCCTTCATGAATCATGTTACCAGAAACTCAAAAGGTTTGATCTTTTTTTATTCTTAAAATTTTTTTATTTAATTTTAGTTGTCTTGATTAGTTTTTTATAGAATTTCTATTTCAGCCACGTAGTTTTATTTTCTGTCCAAAGTTTTCCCTTTTTTTTTTTCTTTGTAAGTAGTTTTCTTTTTCTTTTTTTTTTGGTTGAAAAATAGTGTTGAGAAGGATCTAATTTAGCATAGCAGTGTTTTCATTAGAATGAAGTAATGAAGGTTAGTTTTTATTTTTTCCGTATCATGGTTCTTTACATGTTCGATGTGATAAAATCCCTTTACTAAATATTTATTTTTGTAGTGTTCTGATTGATTTCCATTGTTGTCGGGACTTTTTGTTTGCGAGGTTTTGGATTTCTCTCTTCATTAGAGCTGTTTTAGAGGCTTTGAATTTCTCATTCATCCATTTAGGACTTTTTGTCAGGCAAAGTTATTGTGTTTAAGACTCTAATTCATCCCATGTTTTAGCTGAAAAACACTAATTTATTATTGACCTGTGATATCTTTGAAAAAATAGAAGATTAATTTGTTAATATCTTTTAAACCTTGAAAACTTTTCACTTACTCAAATAGTTTCAATATTTGCACTTGAATCAAAAGCTTTCTTTTGCGATATAATCAACTACAAACCCATGCCGTGAACCCCTACAGCTTTGGTTAAATTGCAACACGAACTTCAACCACATATTCTTAGCAGTTTATTCACATTTATATGAAGTTAAAAACACCAAGCAAATTTACACTATTAAACTTAATTGAACAACTTTTTAACACCAATGTGCATTCTTAACTAACTTTGCTTTTGGAACTTAACTTAAGCATTGAAAAGTCTGGATCTCTGTCTCATTTTTTATTGAGAATATGCTTTCTAATATTGAGTAATTTATACAATTAAGTGAGTTATTTATTCAATAATTGTTTTGTGGTTTTGTTTTGTGCTTTGATTTCAAGATTTATGCTTCAGTTTTACTTGATTTTTCTTTATAGCTTTTTAACTGTGTTAATAAGATGTGTACCTTATCCAGATTTTAGAGCAAATATGTTTTAGGTAAATTTATGTTTTTTATAATGTTTATTTTTCTAATTACTATATCTGATGGATTACATTTTTGTGATTCATGTTTTTTTATTGAAATTCTGTCTATTTTTAGAAATTGCATAGCTTTTACGAATTAACAAATTGATTATAATTTAAAGATGGAATTTTTCTAAACCTAATGTGTTTGTGTTTTACTTATATTTTTTAGGTATAGATTTCTTGAGTTTTTGGGAAATATTGTACAACTTCTAGTACTGGGTCTTATTTTCGTATATGTCATCTGATTTACATGTTCTTCATGGTATTGAGTGTTGAGGTTTTTTCTTCTTATATTCATCTCTTCTCTTAGAATTTCTAATGTCTAACATTTTAATGGTGTTCCCAGTCTCAAGAAAGAATTATTTTATTTTTATTTTTAAGATGATAATTGACTAATCCAATTTTGAGCATTAATTTTTTATATCTTTGTGAACAGATCTCTAATAAGTTTTGTTGTTGTCCTAGTTTTTTAAGTGCATTTACATAAAGTGACAAACAAAAGTCAATGTGTCATTAAATTCAAGAAAGAAAGAATGAAATTGAACCATGGATCTAAAATCAAGAGATTGAATATTCTATAGGATTTTGACATGTTGACTGGATTTGGAAAGTTGTTAGATAACAACACGAGCTTTAACCCCTATTGTCTTAGCAGTTTATTCACATTTATATGAAGTTAAAAACACCAAGCAGATTGGTACAATTAAACTTAATTGAACAACTTTTCAACACCAAAGTGCGTTCTTAACGAAATTGCTTTTGGAACTTAACTTTATTATTAAAAGTTATTTTTTATTAGAGAATTTTCTAATATTGAGTAATTTTCCCAATAATTAAACTATAGATTCAATAATTATTTTTTGGCTTTGTTTTGTGCTCTGATTTCAAGATTTATGCTTCAGTTTTACTTAATTTTCCTTTATAGTTTTTTATTATGGAGTTAATAAGATGTGTACCTTATCCAGATTTCAGAGCAATTTATGTTTTTAGGTAAATTTATGTTTTTATGATGTTTATATTTCTAAATACTAGATCTGATAGATTACTTTTGTGTGATTCATGTTTTTTACCGAAATTCTGCCTATTTTTAGTAATTACATAGCTTTTACAAATTAACTAACTGATTATAATTTGAAGATGGAATTTGTTGAACCTAATGTGTTGTTGTTTACTTTTATTTTTAAGGTATAGATTTCTTGAGTTTCTTTGGGAAATATTGTACAACTTCCAGTACTGGAGCTTATTTTCATATATTTCTTTGGATATACAGGTTCTTCATGGTGTTGGGTGTTGAGGTTTGTTATCTTTAATCATTTCTTCTTTTACAATTTCTAATTTCTAGCATTTTAATGGTCTTTCCAGTATTTTTCCAGCAAATTTTTTTTTTTTGTTTTGTTTCTATGATGATAATTGACTAATCCAATTTTGAGCATTAACTTTTTGTCTTTTAGTGAACAAATCTCTAATAAGTTATGTTTTTTTAATGCATCTATACAAAGTGACAAACAAAAGTCACGTGTCATTAGATCTAAAAAAGAATGAACAAAATTTGACCAAGGATCTACAATAAGAGGGTTGGACATTTAATGAAATTTTGATACGTGGATTGGATTTGGACAGTAGTTTTAAAATGTAGTTTTGTAAAGTATTTTTCCTTTTTTTTTGGTTTGATATTCTCGGAATTACCACTTTGGTTCTTTAGTTTTTCTCAAAAAAAATTGACTAATCCAATTTTGAGCATTAACTTTTAATCTCTTTGTGAACAAATCTCTAATAAGTTCTGTCTTTTTAGTGCATCTATACAAAATGAACAAAAAAAAAGTCACTGTGTCATTAGATCTGAAAAAGAGGGAACAAGATCTGACCAATGATCTAAAATTAGAGGGTTGGACATTTAATAGGATTTTGATACGTGGATTGTGTTGAACCCCAATTATGATAATCATGTTTTGATGATGACCAAATCGCACTAACAGTTTGAAAACATGTGTGCAACAAAACAGGGATGTTCGGACGCAAATGATCATCCGAACAAAATAAAAGAATCAACGGATGCAAATGACTCTGAACCTTTTGAGTTTTGAATGATGGTAATCGTCCGACACAAAAGAATCTGAAGCAGTTTTGAACAAAAAATAGCGTCCGATTATATTTTCAGAAGACATTGCTTTGATCGGATGCATTCTCGGACGTCTGAACGTATACCCTCTTAGAACTGACACAATGTCGGACGCAGAGGTTAGCAACGGCTATCCGAGAGGTCCAACGACTAGTTTTTCAGTAAACAGAAATAGCCGTTGGAAAGTTGTTGCAAGCAGATTTTTTGGCAACTATAAATACCCCTAAGCCTAAATTAAACTAGAAAGACTTCTACATTGATTATAAGTAATACTTGAGCTATTTAGGGGAAATATTAGGTACAAGTGTTGTAATAGTATAGGTAATTTTGTGAAAAGATGTTAGAAGTGTAAGAGTTCTTCAAGTGTAAGAATGGAGAGATAACAATTGTAACAAAGGGAGGTTGTGAGTGTAAAATTCTTGGCTCAACTAAAGAAAATTAGTACAAGTAAGAGTGATCCTCATTTGTGTACAAGAGGTTATTGTCTAACCTACTTTTAAGAGACTTTTAGTGGCTAAACTTTAAGTTATGAATTTGATAATTGCCTTGTAAGAAGCTCTTTATAGTTGTGAGCTCCAAGCTTGAGAAGTTTGGGAGTTTGGTTTGATTTTCTTAATCTCAATATTCTTATTTGTTCTTTAAGGTTAAATTTTTGAATATCTATTGTATTTATTTGTGCTTAAGTTTTTATTTAGTGCATAAAATTTGTCTTTAAAAAACTTAAGCATATAAAAAGGTTTGTTTTAGATACAATCTACTTCACCCCCACTCTTAGGTTGCTCTTTGGGACCAACATTTAATATCAGAGCATTGGTCTCTCTATTTTGTTTAAATTGCATTAGAGTAAAGATCATGGCAACCAATAATGCCTTATTTTTAGAGGGGCATTCTATTTCTAAACCTCTCATGTTTAATAGAATTAATTGTTTATTGGAGGGATTATGAAAATTTTTGTTTAATCTATTAATATTGAATTGTGGTATATTATTTATGAAGGTCCTTTTGAGGCAAATATTCTTGATGAGAATACTCATAGATTAAGGCCTAAGATTAGATATGAGTTAAATGCACAAGATGAAATAAATTTATCTTTAAATGTTAAAGGCATTAATATTTTCTATAATGTTTTGGATGCAGATAAGTTTTTTAAAGTGAAAGATTGCATATCGGCAAAGGAGATATGGGACAAATTGAAAGAAATTTATGAAGGAAATGAAGATATAAGAGCAAAAGAAGTCACTTCTTGTGGCTAAATATGAATCCTTCAAAATGAAATCTAATGAGGACATTGACAAGATATATTGTAGGTTCAATGATATGGTAAAGGATTTGGAAGGTTTGGGTAAAGAATATTCTTTGGGTGAAAAGAATAGAAAATTTTGAATACTTTACCTAAGGAATGAGAACCTAAATCTATTGCCATTGAAGAATTTAAAAATTTAAATTCTATACCTATTGATTCATCGATCAATTCACTAACCTTCTTTGAATTGAAGTTAAAATACAAGGTACAAGATGATGAGGCAAAGAGAAGAAGAAGCATAGCATTTAAAGCTTTTTCAAAAAAGAAAAAAGAGTCAAGGAAGCATCACTTCAACAACTTTTAAATCATTTGGGATGATTGTAATTCAGATAGAGATTGTGAAGAAGAATATAAGGAGGTTCAAATGATTTTTATGGCACTTGACAATAATGATGTATCCTCTAGTTTTGATTCATGTGATGATAATTCATGTGATGATGATGATGATGATTTTGAATCATTTATTTTTAAAATGCATGAATGTTTAAAAAAATTAAATGTTAGGAACAAAGTAAAAAATTAAATGTAATACTTTATTGAGTACCAACTCAAAATTTGTGCATGAAAACAATTCTTTGACAAAAGAGAATGATGTTTTGAAAGAAAAATTTGTTGAAAAAATCAAGATCATGGAAGAACAAGTTTCATTGAAAAGGAGATTAGATGATCTTGATGATATTTTAAAAAAGAAGAAAAAATATTTTTGAAAAGAAAAGAAATAGAAATATGTTTTTTAACAAAAATTTTATCACTTTTAGAAAGACTGATTTGTGTTATATTTCTAACCCAATTGGACCCAAGAAAGTTTGGGTTTAAAAAGTTCTTGGGTCCAACTTGGCTTGTAAGTATGCACACAAAGAGCATCAAGAAATTCAAGATAGATTATCAATGGAAGGTGTTCAAGGCATAAGAGTTAAGATGATATTGAATGGGTAAGATTTCTAAAATTTTGTGTTAAGAATATACTTTCATTTATTAAGTTGAACTATGTTCTCTTGAATGTTACTCATCTATGTGATTGAATCTGTTTAGAATGCTAGGGAATATGTATACCTAATTTTTTGTCTATAATAAGTCATTACTTGCAAAAGAAAGGGGGAGCATTCAAAATTATTTTCTAAATAGATTATTTTGCACAAAAATTGCATCACATATGCTTCATTGTTTTGATTATGCTTTTGGCGAGGAATGAGCGAAAAGTGTTTTGATCATAATTTTTTGCATGAATTCCATCATATCTACTGGAATACATATTCTTGAAGAGAAAAAACGTTTTGCATAACTTAACCTATTCTTCATGTACTCATATTGAATTATATTAACATTTCAAAAGGGAGAACAAACTAAGGGAGAGTTTAAATTGTATTATCCTTCTTATGTTTTGATAATGCCAAAAGGGAGAGAAATAATGGATAAATTTTTATGTGTTGTACTTCATATTTTATAGTTATTTTTTGAATTGTCCAACTGATTTGTCACCATAGAAAAGGAGAGATTGTTGAACCTAAATTATGATAATCATGTTTTGAGTATGACCAAATCGCACTAACAGCTTAAAAATAAGTGCAACAAAACATGGAGGTTCGGACGCAAATAATCATCCGAACAAAACAAAAGAATCCACGGATACAAATGACTGTCAGAAAGACAGAGTTTCGGACGAAGGTAATCGTCCGACACAAAAAAATCTGAAGTAATCTCGGACAAAAAATAGCGTCCGATCATATTTTCAGAATACATTGCTTCGATCGGACACAGGTTTGGACGCATTCTCAAACGTTCGAACGTATACCCTCAGAGAACGGACGCAGTGTCGGACGCAGAGGTTAGCAACTGTCGTCCGAAAGGTCCAACGGCTAGTTCATTCGGACGCACATCCACTGCATCGACCGTCCGAAAGGGCCAATTGCAAGTTTTTCAGTAAACAAAAAATAGCCGTTGGAAAGTTATTAGTTATTAGAAGCAGATTTTTTGGCAATTATAAATACCCCTAAATCTGAATTAAACTAGAGAGACTTCTACATTGATTATAAGTAATACTTGAGTTACTTGGGAGAAATAGTGACTACAAGTGTTGTAATAGTGTAGGTAATTTTGTGAAAAGAATTTAGAAGTGTAGGAGTTCTTCAAGTGTAACAGTGGAGAGATAACAATTGTAACAAAGGGAGGTTGTGAGTGTAAAACTCTTGGCTCAACTAAAGAAAATTAGTATGAGCAAGAGTGATCTCATTTGTGTA
Source organism: Cinchona pubescens (assembly GCA_025175665.1). Classification (NCBI taxonomy): domain Eukaryota; kingdom Viridiplantae; phylum Streptophyta; class Magnoliopsida; order Gentianales; family Rubiaceae; genus Cinchona; species Cinchona pubescens. The sequence goes on along the minus strand of JANKKI010000301.1, from coordinate 457,615 downwards.
CAAGAGGTTATTGTCTCACCTTTTTTGAAGAGACTTTTAGTGGTTAAATTTCAAATTATAAACTTGGTAGTTGCCTTGTAAGAAATTTTTTATGATTGTGAGCTCCAAGTTTGAGAAAGTTGAGAGTTTGATTTGATTCTCTTAATCTCAATATTCTTGTTTGTTCTTTAATCTTAAATTATTGAATATCTATTGTATTCATTTATCCTTAAGTTTTTATTTGATGCATAAAGTTTGCATTTTTATTAAGCACATAAAAAAATTTGTTTTAGATACAATTTAATTCACCCCCTTCTTAAGTTGCTCTTTGGGACCAACAGATTGGATTTGGAAAGTAGTTTGAAATGTGGTTTGTAAAGTATTTTCCTCTTTTTTTTGGGTTGATATTCTCAGAATTAGCACTTTGGTTCTTTTGTGTTTCTCAAAAAAAAATTCAGTAACTATTAGCATTTGGGTGTTTTTTTCCTAAATGCAGGATATCACGAAAGTCAAGTCATGCAAATAGGATCAGGTTACTCCATTGTAGATTGTTAATTTACGTTTACATTGGTCTAGGTAGTTCCTAAAATTGTAGTTTGAGTTTATTGAAAACAAATATTAATTGCCAAGGTGTTTTAAAGCAAGTCATCTAAATATTCAAAGTTTCGTTGTTGGGCATTTTATCTCTCTGCACTGTCTTTTTTAGGTCTTTGATTTTGTTACAAATTATATTGGTTGTGGATGACTACTTATAGATATTTTAAATTTGATAAATTATATTAGAAATCTAGCTATATCTAAGTATCTAATAAGTTCAGATATAAGTTACTTTATTTATATTACGTAATTTATTGATTATTGTATCTCTTATAAATATAACTACATGAGGAATAAAAGAACAGACTGTCAGATCTTCTATATTTATTTATAAGTTCACTATCTTAATTCTATACATTTTTTATATTTTGGTTAATTTTTGCAACACGTTATCAACATGATCAATCCAGTAGAACTTGAAGATATTTAGGTATTCTCTTATCTCAATACCTATTTAATATTGATTTTGATTATTACTTTGAACCATATAAAATGTTATCAAACTCGGATTTACAGTCCTTGCATAATGGGCAAGAATAATCATTCATGGATTTTGGATGCTGAAATCCATTTGGATTCTATGAGTTTTGGAGACAACATCAAAAAGGAAAATACTTTATCCAACTATGACAATACAAAATCAATGATTTTCTTTCATTATCAATATCCATGAAGGATTAAAAAAAATGTATCTCAATATAAACGATCATGCAGATCTATGGGGAAGTCTGAAAGATCAATTAGACCACCAGAAAATAGTGATTTTTTCTAAAGTTTGTTATGAGTGGATGCATTTAAAGTTGCAAAATTTTATATCGGTAAGTGATTATAACTCAGTAATGTTTAGAATCAGTTCACAATTAAAATTATGTGGAGAAAATAAGAATCAGTTATCAATTAAAATTATGTGGAGAAAATATTATTGATGAAGATATGACAGAAAAAACATTCTCTACTTGTCACGTTTCAAATGTGCTCTTACAACAGCAATATCGTGAAAGAGGTTTTACGAGATATCTTAAACTAATTTCATGTCTTGTTGTGGCGAAGTTAAATAATGAATTATTGATGAAAAATTGTGAATCTCATCCCACTAGAACTACTACATTCCCTAACGTGAATGTAAATATATCTAGAACTATTTTATTCCCTGAAGTGAATGTATTTATGCATAACAATTCTAAAAATAATTATGGTTATGGCCATGGTCATGAACACAAATGTGGACATACTTGTGGTCGTTGAAAAGGCTATAATAATTATTCATACTACCAGAAGTGGATTAATCCAAAAGACAATGAGAAAAAGAAGGGAAAGATTGGTCAAAATAATCCTACTAAAAATAGTAAAGATTTGTGTTAAGATGTGGCATAAAATGATATTGGTGACATACTTGTCGTACTGCTGAACATCTTGTTAAACTTTATCAAGCATCCATCAAAAGAAAAAAGAAAAATATGGAGGCAAATATGATTTATAATGGTAATGGAGTTATGATCGATTTTACAGGTAAAGGTGATGACTCAAATTATAATGTTGATGACTTCAATGACCTCACCGATATAACACATCTGGATGCATTAGACTTCTTTAGGAGTTGCTAATAAAGAGTTGGGAATGAATAAAACTGTCGAATTTTTTTTTTTAGTTTATTCAGTAGTTTTTTTTTTTGAATTTTTTTTTAGTTTAAATTGCAACATTTATTTTCATGTAATTTGTTTCTTTTTGCAACATTTATTTTGATTAAATTATTTTTTCTAATGAAGAAAGAGTTGGGAATGAATAAAACTGTGAAATTTTTTTTTTTAGTTTATTCAGTATTTTTTTTTTAGTTTAGTTTAAATTGCAACATTTATTTTCATGTAATTTGTTTCTTTTTGCAACATTTATTTTGATTAAATTATTTTTAAGAATCAAGAACATGAGTATTTCTCATTCAATGATTGGATTCAGATAATAACAATGAAGACTTATTTCTTACATGTAGATGCAACTGTCTCTTATACACATCTAGATGTGTATAAGAGACAGATTCAATACTAAGAGACATTGTATTAACATAATCCATTTCAAACAGCAATTGAATTAATTATTGGTTCCAGAAGAGCAACTATATTATTACTTGGAAGAACAAAATTCATTATAAATAATGCATTATTTTTTGCCAAATTTCAAAGAAATTTATCCTAAGTTTTAAAGATATCTGTTGAAATGGATATCATATTGAGACTATAAATGAGAAAAATATTGAGTATTTATATATCACAAAAATAATATTTAAAAAGAAATGCGTTTTAGAAAAATTGTCTACTTTTTCTTCTGATTTGTACTATACATATATTAGTACAATTGAATCACATGTTACAGTAAGCAAGAAGTTTACTAATCTAAATATTTTTATTGTTTGGTATGACAGGTAAGGCCATCTTGGGAATAATATAATGCACAAAATAATTGCAAATTCACATGGACATTTATTGAAGAACTTAAAGGTTTCTTAATTTAGTAAATTTTCTTGTGCTACTTGTTCTCAAGAAAAATTAATTATTAGTCCATCACTAGCTAAAATCGGTATTGAATTCCCAGTATTTCGGGAACGTATTCAGGGTGATATCTGTGGATCCATTCACCCATCATGAGGACCATTAAGATATTTTATGATTTTGATATATGCATCTAGTAGATAGTTTCATGTATGCTTATTATCTTCTTGTAATCGAGCAAACTTTGTTAGATTACTTGCTCAAATAATTCAATTAAGAGCACAATTTTTAAATTATGCAATCAAGAAATTCATCTGGATAATGCTGGTGAATTTACAATTCACATTTTTAGAGTTTTGTATATCAATTGTGTATACCGACTGATCAGCCTATGGTACATGTTCATACTCAAAATGGTTTACCAGAATTATTCATAAAGTGCCTTCAATCAATAGTTACACCATTACTTATGAGAACAAAATTGCTTACTTCTACATGGGAACATGCTATTTTACATGCAATAGTATTTGTGCGTATCAGGCCAGCAAGTTATTTGAAATTATCCCCATTGTAATTGACTTTTGATCAGGAGTCTAATATATCTCACTTAAGAATTTTTGATTGTGCGATATATGTTCCAAATATTCTACCACAACGAACAAAGATGGGTCCTCAAAGAATGTTAGGAATATATATTGGATAAGAGTTCTTTTCGCTGTCGATAATTAAATATCATGAACCATTAACATGAGATTTATTTACAGCACGTTTTGCCAATTGTCGTTTTGATTAAAATATTTCTCAACATTAAGGGAAGAAAAACAGTTGATTCCTTACCTTCTATTTTTTTTACTCATTTTCTAAAATTTAGCATATTGATCTTCTAATCTTTAAGTTTTTTTTTTTTGGGTAGCTTTGTTAATGTTTCTATTTATTTTCAATGTTTTTGTAATCTTATTTCAAGAAAGATACTAATGGTTTATTTTATGTTGCATATTCAAAAACTCTTGCCCTTTTTCATACCAATCAGGTATACTACTTCTTTGTCATCTTCCCCATCCTCGTTTCTCTCCTTTAACCAATACCACACCTACCTCTCCATAGAATCATTTAAACGTTGGCCTTTTTCCTCCTTTTCTTTCTTATTTGACTTATGTCATTTAATTTTTGTGCCTTTCTCAAATGATAATAAAGAGACAAGATGGTGGGTGGATAAAGATTTTTTCTCTAGTCTTTACTTTGGCCTTCATGAATCATGCTACCAGAAACTCACAAGGTTTGATCTTTTTTTATTCTTAAAATTTTTTTATTTAATTTTAGTTGTCTTGATTAGTTTTTTATAGAATTTCTATTTCAGCCACGTAGTTTTATTTTCTGTCCAAAGTTTTCCTTTTTTTTTTTTTTATCTTTGTAAGTATTTTTCTTTTTCTTTTTTTTTTTTTTTGGTTGAAAAATAGAGTTGAGAAGGATCTAATTTGAAAGAAAATGAATAATTATTATTGCCTTTTCAATGATTCTATGGAGTACTGTAGGTTATACACATCATAGTTTTAATAGATGTTGTTCGATATATAAAAGCCCTTTACTAAATATTTGTTTTTGTAGTGTTCTGATTGATTTCCATTGTTGATGGGACTTTTTGTTTGCAAGGTTTTGGGTTTCTTCTTCATTAGAGCTGTTTTAGAGGCTTTGAATTTCTCATGCATCCATTTAGGACTTTTTCTCCGGCAAAGTTATTGTCGTGTTTAAGACTCTAATTCATCCCATGTTTTAGCTGAAAAACACTAATTTATTATTGACCTGTGATATCTTTGAAAAAATAGAAGATTAATTTGTTAATATCTTTTAAATCTGGAAAACTTTTCACTTACTCAGATAGTTTCAATATTTGCACTTGAATCGAAAGCTTTCTTTTGCGATATAATCAACTAAAAACCCATGCCGTCAACCCCTACAGCTTTGGTTAAATTGCAACATGAACTTCAACCCCATAGTCTTACCAGTTTATTCACATTTATACGAAGTTAAGAACACCAAGCAAATCTGTACTATTAAACTTAATTAAACTACTTTTCAACACCAATTTGCATTCTTAACTAACTTAGTTTTGGAACTTAACTTAAGTATTGAAAAGTCTGGATCTCTGTCTCATTTTTTATTGAGAATTTTCTAATATTGAGTAATTTATACAATTAAGTGAGTTATTTATTCAATAATTGTTTTGTCGTTTTGTTTTGTGCTTGTAATTTCTAGATTTATGCGTCAGTTTTACTTGATTTTTCTTTATAGCTTTTTTACTGTGTTAATAAGATGTGTACCTTATCCAGATTTTAGAGCAATTATGTTTTTTGGTAAATTTATGTTTTGATGATGTTTATATTTCTAAATACTAGATCTAATAGATTACTTTTGTGTGATTCATGTTTTTTACCTAAATTCTGCCTATTTTTAGTAATTACATAGCTTTTACAAATTAACTAACTTATTATAATTTGAAGATGGAATTTTGTTGAACCTAATGTGTTTGTTGTTTACTGTTATTTTTTAGATATAGATTTCTTGAGTTTCTTTGGGAAATATTGTACAACTTCCAGTACTGGAACTTATTTTCATATGTTTCTTTGGATTTATAGTTTCTTCATGGTGTTGAGTGTTGAGGTTTGTTATCTTTAATCATTTCTTCTTTTACAATTTCTAATTTCTAGCATTTTAATGGTCTTTCCAGTATTTTCCAGCAAATTTTTTTTTTTTTTTGATGATAATTGACTAATCCAATTTTGAGCATTAACTTTTTGTCTTTTAGTGAACAAATCTCTAATAAGTTATGTTTTTTTAATGCATCTATACAAAGTGACAAACAAAAATCACGTGTCATTAGATCTAAAAAAGAATGAACAAAATCTGACCAAGGATCTACAATTAGAGTGTTGGACATTTAATGGGATTTTGATACATGGATTGGATTTGGAAAGTAGTTTTAAAATGTAGTTTTGTAAAGTATTTTTCCTTTTTTTTGGTTTGATATTCTCGGAATTACCACTTTGGTTCTTTAGTTTTTCTCAAAAAATATTTCAATAACTGTTAGCATTTGGGTGTTTTATCCCCAAATGCAAGATATCATGAAAGTCAAGTCATGCAAATAGGATCAGGTTACTCCATTGTAGATTGTTAATTTACGTTTACATTGGTCTAGGTAGTTCCTAGAATTGTAGTTTAAGTGTATTGAAAACAAAAATTAATTGCCAAGTAACTTATACGTGTCTTAACGCAAGTCATCTAAATATTCAAAGTTTCATTGTTGGGCGTTTTATCTCTCTGCACTGTCTTTTTTAGGTCAAATGTTTGATTTTGTTACAAATTCTATAGGTTGTGGATGTCTACTCATATATTTTAAATTTGATAAGTTATATTGGAAGTCTAGCTATATTTAAGTATCTGATAAGTGCAGATATAAGTTACTTTATTTATATTACGTAATTTATTGGTCATTGTACTCTTATAAATATAACTACATGAGAAATAAAAGAACAGACTGTTAGGTCTTCTATATGTTTTTTTTTTCTCTTTCTCTCTTAATTTCATACATTTTTTATATTTTGGTTAACTTTTATAACACGTTATCAACATGATCAATCTAGTAGAACTTGAAGATATTTAGGTATTCTCTTATCTCAATACTTATTTATTATTTATTTTGATTATTACTTTCAATCATATAAAATGTTATCAAACTCGAATTTACAGCCCTTGCATAACGGGCAAGAGTTAATTATCTTTCATGGATTTTGGATGCTGAAATCCATTTGGATTCTATGAGTCTTGGAGACAGCATCAAAAAGAAAATACTGCATCCAACTAGGACAAGGCAAAATTAATTATTTTCTTTCATTATCATATCCATTAAGGGTTAAAAAAAGTGTATAAGGATTAAAAAAAGTGTATCTCAATATAAAAGATCATGCAGATCTATGGGGAAGTCTGAAAGATCGATTTGATCACTAGAAAATAGTAATTCTTTCTAAAGCTCGTTATGAGTGGATGTATTTAAGGTTACAAGATTTTAAATTTGTAAGTGCCTATAACTCAACAATATTCAGAATCAGTTCTCAATTAAAATTATGTAGAGAAAATATTACGGATGAAGATATGACGGAAAAAATACTCTACTTTTCACGTTTCGAATGTGCTCTTACAACAGCAATATCGTGAAAGAGGTTTTACGAGATATCTCAAACTAATTTCATATCTTGTTGTGGCTGAGTTGAATAATGAATGTATTGATAAAAAAAAATCATGAATCTCATCCCACTAGAACTACTACATTCCCTGATATGAATGCAAATATATCTAAGTAAATGTAGTTATGCATAACAATTCTAAAAATAATTATGGTTATGGCCATGGCCATGAACACAAATGTGGACATACTCGTGGTCGTGGAAAAGGTTGTAATAATTATCCATACTACCAGAAGTGGATTAATACAAAAGACAATGAGAAAAAGAAGGGAAAGATTGGTCAAAATAATCCTACTAAAAATACTAAAGATTTGTGTTATCTATATGGCATAAAAGATATTGGTGACATACCTGCTGTACTGCTGAACATCTTGTTAAACTTTATCAAGCATCCATCAAAAAAAAAGAGAAAAATATGGAAGCAAATATGATTTATCATTGTTGGGTCATCACCTTTACCTGGTAAATCGGTCATACTCATCTAGATGTGTATAAGATTTCAATGACCTCACCGATATAACACATCTGGATGTATTAGACTTCTTTGAGAGTTACGAATAAAGAGTTAGGAATGAATAAAAGTGCGGAATTTTTTTTTAGTTTATTCAATAGTTTTTTTTTTTTTTTAGTTTAGTTTAAATTGCAACATTTATTCTAATGTGTAAAGAGAAATTTTCTTTGTGTATAAGAGATTTTCATTAAGTTAGTTGTTCTAATGAAGAATATGAGTATTTCTCATTCAATGATTGGATTCAATAATAACAATGAAGACTTATTTCTTGCTGATAGTACAACACATACAACACTTTAAAATAAGAAATATTTTTTTCATTTAATAAAGGATAATGCTAATGTTGATATAATATCAAATAGTACTGAATTAATTGATGGTTCCAGAAAAGCCACTATATTATTACCTGGAGGAACAAAATTCATTATAAATAATGCATTATTTTTTGTTAAATTTCAAAGAAATTTATTAAGTTTTAAAGATATCTGTTAAAATGGATATCATATTGAGACTGTAAATGAGAAAAATATTGAGTATCTATATATCATAACAAAATAATATCTAAAAAGAAATGCGTTTTAGAAAAATTGTCTACTTTTTCTTCTGATTTGTACTATACATATATTACTATAATTGAATCACATGTTACAGTAAGCAAGAAGTTTACTAATCCAAATATTTTTATTGTTTGGTATGACTGGTAAGGCCACCTCGGGAATAATATAATACGTAAAATAATTACAAATTCACATGGACATTTATTGAAGAATTTGAGTATTTCTCAATTTAGTGAATTTTCTTGTGCTACTTGTTCTCAAGAAAAATTAATTATTAGTCCATTACTAGCTAAAATCGGGATTGAATCCCCAGTATTTTCAGAACGTATTCAGGGTGATATCTGCGGGCCCATTCACCCATCATGTGGACCATTTAGATTTTTTAGGATTTGTGATAGATGCATCTACTAGGTAGTCTCATGTATGTTTATTATCTTCTTGTTACCGAGCAAACTTTGTTGGATTACTTGTTCAAATAATTCAATTAAGAGCACAATTTCACCGCAGATTATGCAATCAAGAAAATTCATCTTGATAATACTAGTGAATTTACATCTCAAACATTTAATGACTTTTGTATATCAATTGGTATAATGACTGATCATCCTATAGCACATGTTCATACTCAAAATGGTTTAGCAGAATTATTCATAAAGCGCCTTCAATCAATTGATATACCATTACTTATGAGAACAAAATTGCCTACTTCTACGTGGGAACATGCTATTTTACATGCAATAGTATATGTACGTATCAGGCCAGCAAGTTATTTAAAATTATTTCCATTGCAATTGGCTTTTAGTCAGGATCTAATATATCCCATTTAAAAATTTTTGATTGTGCAATATATGTTCCAAATATTCCAACATACCACACAAAGATGGGTCCTCAAAGAATGTTAGGAATATATATTGGTTAAGAGTTCACGTTTATAATTAAATATTTTGAATCATTAACATGGGACTTATTTACAGCACGTTTTGCCAATTGTTATTTTGATTAAAATATCTTTCTCAACATTAAGGGAAGAAAAACAGTTAGATAGAAAAATTGAATGGAATGAATTACCGTTATCATACTTTGATCCTCGTACAAAACAATGTGAACTAGAAGTTCAAAAGATAATTCATTTATAAAATATTGTGAATCAACTATCAGATTCATTTAATGACCTAAAACAAGTTACTAAATCTCATACACTAGCTGAAAATACGCCACTTAGAATTGAAATTCTAGTAGAACAACCTATTAGTGAAAATGATAGTAAACTACGTCGAAAGTATGGCAGACCAATTGGTTCTAAATATAAGAATCCTCAAACAAGGAAATGAGCAACTATTTAGGATAGTCATATAATAGAGGCGGGTGCTTCTCAAGAGACCCTAAACATAACTAATCATATAACATCAAAAGTGGATTAGGTACCTCAATCTCGATAATTTATGTCTTTACTAGAAAAATATGAAATCGAAAAGATAATTTTGTTGACAACAACTTTATTTATAACATAGTCTTCTGTTGATATTTTGAAAGAAAAGGAGGATTTTGAACCTAAATCTATCGAAGAATGTCGACATAGAGATGATTGGCCAAAAAAAAACATGCAATTCAAGTGGAATTAAATTCACTTTCAAAACATTAAGTTTTTGGATAAGTAGTCAAACACCTAAATGTGTAAAGCTGGTGGGGAACGAATGGGTATTTGTATGAAAATGAAATGAGAAGAATGAAATTTTATGATACAGTGACACCTTGTAGCTGTCTCATTTTTGCAAAATCTAAATATCTTTAGAGAAGCGCTCAGAATATTTATCTATGAGTGGATGCAATTATTTTTAGATATCTTATTAGTTTGGCAGTTCATGAGAAACTTGACATGCATCTAATAGATGTTGTAAAAGCCTATTTATATGGCTTGTTTGATACAGAAATTTATATGAAAGTCTCTGAAAGATTTAACATGCCCAAAGCATATAAAGTTTCCTGAAAATATTCTTCAATAAAATTACGTAAATCCTTGTATAGACTAAAACAATCTGAGCGCATGTGGTATAATCACCTCAGTATCTCTTGAAAGAGGGTTACAAAAATAGTCTAATTTGTCAATGTGTTTTTATCAAAAGAATTGGATCAGAGATTGTGATAATTACTGTATATGTTAATGATATAAATATTATTAGAATTTCTAAAGAGGTTCAAAAACCAATGACTTGTTTAAAGAAAAAATTTGAGATAAAAGACCTAAGTAAAACAAAATTTTGTATAGGTCAACAATTTGAGCACTTAACGCATGAAATTTTCAATCATCAATCAACTTTATAGAAAAAGTATTAAAGTGATTTTATATGGATAAAGCACATCCATTGAGTATCCCAATGGTTGTAAGATCGCTTGATATAAAAAAAGGATTTTTTTTCGTCATCGGGAGAATGATGAAAAATTTCTTGATCCCAAAGTATCATATCTAAGTACTGTAGAAGCATTAATGTATCTTATTAATAATATACGACCTGATATAATATTTGTTGTAAGTTGTGTTAGCAAGATTTAGTTCTTCTCCAATACAAAAACACTGGAATGGTGTTAAGCATATATTTGGATACCTCCGACGGACTATTGATATGGGTTTACTTTATACAAGTGAATCTAATTATAGTTAATTAGCTATGCAATGCCGGACGTTTATATTGTCTCATAAAGCTCAATCTCAAATGAGTTATTTATTCATATGTGGAGATATAGCTATATCATAGTGTTAAACAAAACAAATTTTAGCTGCTACTTCTTCAAATCATGTGGAATTAATTGCTATACATGCGGCAATTTAGAGAATGTATTTGACTAAGGTCATTAACCCAATATATTTAGAAGATATGTGGTTTAATTTTGGAAGAGAAGCTTCTAATAATATTATATGAAAATAATGCAGCATACATGACCCAGTTAAAGGAATGTTATATCAAAGGAGATAGAAAGAAGCATATTTCCCCAAAGTTTTCTACACTCATGATTTTCAGAAAATTGTGATATTAATATGTCCAACAAATTTGCTCATTTGATAATCTATTTGATTTATTCACAAAGGCACTACCAACATCAACATTTAAGAAGATAGTTTGCAATATCAGAATATGTTGTCTTAAGAATATTAAGTGATGTTTTCATGAGAAAGAGTAATAGTACACACTGTACTTTTTTTTCCTTGACCATAGTTTTGTTCCAATGAGTTTTTCAGGTAAGGTTTTTAATAAGGTAGTATGCAAAAGTATACTACAAATATTGTGTACTCTTTTTCCTTCACTAGGTTTTTGTCCCATCGGGTTTTTCCTAAGAAGGTTTTAACAAGGCACATATTCTAGTTAATAGACATCCAAGGGAAAGTATTACAAATTCTATAAGTTGTGAATGTCTACTTATTTGTTTTAAATTTGATAAGTTGTAGTGAAAGTCTATCTATATCTAAGTATCTAATAAGTGTAGATACAAGTTACGTTATTTACATTATGTAATTTGTAGGTCATTGTATTCTTATAAATATATGCTACCACATGTGGAATAAAAGAACAGACTGTCAGGTTTTTCATATTTATTTTCTGTCTTTCTCTCTCAATTCCATATATATTTTTTATATTTTGTTTAAATTTTATAATAAATTTTGTATAATATTTGGAATTATTTTTCATTTTTTACATTTTACTTTTTACAAGATGGTCGCAGAATGTGACAGGGTTTGAGACACGTGAACTCTTAACCAATATATCTGTCTCTTATACACATCTAGATGTGCAATTTGAATCTAGATTTTAGTGATTCATGGAGTTCATTTTTACATGCTTGAGACATTGAGTGATGCTATTGGGCAAACTTGTTGGTTTTTAATAGTTAATCTCATTTATGGAAAGCCCTCTTCAGTTGTAATATTGTTAACAAATTATATGAAGCCTATAACTAGGGGTGTTTATCCTGACTCACTGAATCGATTTGATCCGAACCAGAAAAAAAGAGTACTCAAACCACATTCTGAAAGCGAGTCGGATAGAGGGTCGGGTCACTCAAAGAAGTTAAGGATCGGGTAGCAGGTCACATTTTTGTGACACGCCAGGTACCCAACCTAGTTTATTTTAGGGGTAATTTTGTAAATTTGATTAATAAGGTTTTATTAGAATACTTACTAAGTTTATTGGTAGTCACTCATATCTTCTTTTTCAGTTCCTTGTTTTCCCTTTCTCTTCTTCCTCAATCATCTCTTTCCTTTCTCTTCCTCGCATCCTCATTCCTCACACTCACCTCTGTTGATATGTATTTTGTGATTTAACTATTGTTACTATTGGCCTGTTGCTACTTGTTAGTTTGTTTCTATTGGGATGTAATATTGGGATATATTTTGTAATTTAGATTTAATTGTTGTTGATTTAATTATGAAACTAACTTGCTTAACTATCATTATTTAAATTTTTATGTTTTGTTACTAGTGAGGGTCGGGTGTGCGGTCAACCCAACCCTTTTTTGTGGGTACCCGGCATGGACTAAGTAGAGGGTCAGAATTTTCTTGACCCGGTCAGTGAGGATAAGAGATCGGATACTTTTTTTAACTCATGAACCGAGCACTCGGTCCATGAACGCCCCTACCTATAACAAGTCAACGCATTAAGCTATTGTTTAGTTTTTGATTTTTTTTTTTTTTTTTTTGCCAATGACAACATTTGCACTGATAAAAATTCATAATTTTCTTAAAGATATTTTTATTTTAAAAAATAAAATAGTGAATACTGACCGTGTACACACACACAAATTTATATATGTGTGTGTATGTGTGTTAGTTAGGTGAAGTTGGCAGAAGGGAGCTACAGTTTGTGTGTACACTAGACTTGTATTTTAAGGCAAATGATATTATTAGAGCTAAAATTATTAATGTCAGAGTTGAAGCTAATAAAATGTCTACATTACCCTCTAAAATTAAATCTCTCCTCTCTCGATTCCTTCCAATTTGAGTTTGTCACCCTGTCTTAATCCTTTCCAATCCATCACAATTACACAATAAATAATGAATTTGTTAACCAATCAATTCCACCAAACACTAATCATCAAAGGTTAAAGAATTAAACAACATTTTCCATTCTTATTTTCTGAATTGAAAATAAAATTACAAAGACCATTGTTAAATATAAAGGAAAAAGCTAGCAAATGATTTGAACATCAAAGAAAGAAACCGAAACAAAGGCTGGAAAATACAATAGATGATCTTATTATCAAATCTCTTAAAGCCTTCAAATCATAGAAACTGAGAACATTGTTCAAAGGCATTATGCTAATAAGTCAATTAACTTAAAACCCATATTACGAGTAGTGAATGAAAGTGAGTATTTTCTAATACTTTCATTTCTATAAAATGATTCCTATAGTGATTAAGCAAACAACATTTATGAATATCATTAACTTTGATTTTCATTCTTTTCCATCGTACCCATAAACCAAATATCTCCTAAGTCCTTCTCTAAAGTCAACCTAACTATCCAAGTCTTAGAGACTGTCTCTTATACACATCTAGATGTGTATAAGAGACAGGATCTTGGATATGTAGTTAATGCTAAGTTGAATTAAGGAGTCAACTGGTTTGTGATTAATTTGTTCTGCTCATCACCATCGAGGCTCGGTGCTCTCTAACACTTTCAACGGTTCCTTAATTCGAGAACCCTTCAATAGCATAGATGTGTAATAGAGGAAATTTTCAAAAATTGGAAAGCTGAGATTGGAAATTGGAGAACGAAGTGATAAGAGGAAGAGAAGAGATCGGAGAATGAAGGGAGAGAGAGGGAGGTCAATGATCAAAGAGACTGAGAAGTTGGAGAATATGGTGAAATTTAGATTGTATTTGGATCGATGGTTTTGAGGAATGATTTTAAATTTACTCATTTGTTGAATGGATTTGTCAAGCAAAAATTGAATAATTTCAAATCCATTCAAACTAAAAAGTTATTTAATATCCTTAATTTCACATTTTTTAATTTGAATAAATTTGAAATGCATCCACAACTTAATTTTACAAATATCTGTAAAAAATAAATAGATTTGAAATTTTTGCCAAAATTTATCAATCCAAATAGCAACAATCTTGGTGACTAGGTAAAGCTGTTTACCGTTGGATGGACACGGTAAACAACTACACCCCTCACATACCTTTTCCGAAAAGGTAAAGCCGTAGTTCTGTTTGTTTCAACTGAAAACATTTTTCAAAAAACAGTTTTCCCGACTTCCATTGTTTGGTTGCATTTAAGCGGCGAAAAATTTGTTCCCATGCAAATCATTTTACATCGGTGAGCGTAAAATAACTTCCATTTAGGGTGTGTTCGTTTGGATTGAAAATATTTTCAAAAAAATATTTTTCAAAATTTTTTTTGGTGCCAAACACCGGAAAATATTTTCCAATGTAAAATATTTTTCAATTTTTCTTTCTTTGGCTGAAAATAACTTACGAAATTTTTGAGCGTAAGTTATTTTTCGAATAATTCAAGAGTGACATTAAAGTTCAAATACTTTCTTTTATAATTTCATTTTTTAAGCTTATTTTCGTTTTGAATTCTTCTCCATTCATTTTTCCCTTAATCATAGGTTTCATACGGTAATATAACTATATTATGCATGTTGTACTACTATATTATACTATCATTTAATTTTGAACAAAATTAATTTTTCATTAGCCACAATTACTTGTAAGGTATTTATTATCATTTTTATTCATTTTTTTATTTTGTATTTATAAAATTAAAGATAAAACCGTTAAAAATTTAATGGGTGTATTTTCATTTTGTTAACCAAACACCGGAAAATTGTATGAAGAATAGATTTTTATAAGAGACAAATTATTTTCCAAAGAAAATATTTTCCCCAAGAAAACATTTTCAATCCAACCGAACACGCACTTAAAATTTGCTGAAGTTATTTTCTAGTTAGATAGGCATTAATTGCCCTTTCTCGTTGGCATTCTTTTTCCGAGAAATAAGATAGAAAGAAAGTCTCCCAATCAAATAGTGGTCTTAAGGATTTTCTATTGACGAATTGTTCGACAATCGACTTCACCTCCCATCTCGATGGCCAAGTCTTGAAGTTCTCATTTGAAAATCAGTAGTAGTGGTAACAATAATTCTCCTCCGTTGCCGGAGCTCACGTAAAGGTAGCGGATCAGTGATGAGTTCATATTTTGAGATTTTGAGCTACTATTCAAAAACACGAGGGATCGAAAATCAGATTCTTTGGTCGATGGAGATGATGATTCTGATAAAGTCCTCAGTCGACGAAGTTCTGCCAATTGAGATTGCATAGAGAAATGTCGTCCTTTAACAACCTCAGCTTTGAAGCTTTTGTATTACGCTACTACTACTACTATAGATGGCATTGTTGTAAAGGTTTTCTATAAAGAATTCATGCAGAAATCATCAAACAAAAATGGAATTGAATTAATAAAATCATAATTTTTTTAAAATGTGAATATTAACATAAATATTGGAGCAATTATTTTTTCCTGAGAATTCATCTAGAGATGTCAATAAAAAATGCTAATCCTATAACTATTTAGGTGGTGGATTGTGTTCATTAAAGATGGCAAATGTGGATTAGGAAACAAGTATGTTTTTAATGAAATTGGGGATATCAAAACCTATAGAATTTGAGGCGTGTATAACACTTTTCTTAAGGTTTTGATTGCCCCCACTATATTCAATAGTTTGCTATTGGGTTAGTAACAATCTACCTGTAGGATACAACAAATTCTTGAAAATTTTCAATAGCAAAAATTAGAAATCTTCCCAAGAACAATGTATATGAAGAGATAGATTTTTAATAAGAATTGTTGTTATGAATTAGTGGGATTTTCTCCTTTTATAATGATAGAAGTACAGGAGAATCCATTGGAATACACCTTTTGAATCCATAAAACACACCTCTTGAATCAAAAGTTGCAACTCCCTTCACTTTACCCGTTTTTCAATTTCCAATAGTCAAGATTCAAGAGCGCGCACACATGCGTTGCATAGTAGCAGCGCACTTGCGTTGATCTCTTTTTGCTTCTGTCCACAGCGCGCATGTGCTGCCACTATGCAGCACAGGTGCCTAATTTTTAAAAAAAAAATTATAACACAGACTAAGTAGGGATTTACCCACTAATTCTTCAAAATTACTTTATATTAGAAACTAGATATTTACATTCCCCTACTTAGTCTGTAATATAAATAACAATTTACTATCTCTTTTTAACATCATGCATAAAGAAAAGTAATTATCATCTTAAACTTTTCTTTAGTGTAAATAACTCAATAGATCCAATCAAATCAAGGTGGCATGGTTGCTTAAACCATGATTTAAAATTAGATTAGAATTATCACACACATGAACTTGTTAAACTTATACATATGTTCACCAAAATAGTTTAGCACTATTACCGGTCGTTCATGTGTTCTATCCTAATTCATGACCATATACAAAAGAGAACCCTAAACTTTTGTTAGAAGCGGCACCACTTCTAATAATCATATAAGTGAAATCTTTTCAAACTTTTAAGTTTAAAAGCACACTAAGATGATTTCATTAACAATATAAATATTTAGATACTCAACCTTCTCACTTAAGGGTTAGCATTTGCACTAACAACATAGAATGTGGTATACACAACATTTTAGTGCTCACAACTACTTATTAGCAGCTTGGTTTTACCCTTTAAACCTTTTAATCTAGTGGTAGTGCTAGAAGAAATATTGGATTACCATTGCTAGTAGTTTTAGATAAAGGATTTCAATCCCATTCGTAGTGACGTCGATTTCACCAAGTCTCTCGCAAGAGGTTTAGTCAATGGAGACTAAATTATTACATAAGTTCTTACATACACTAAGTGCCGACGCCATCATTTAACAACTATCTGATATACATATGCCTTAGACTTATATGTCCAGATTTACCATTGTATATTTTATTCAATACTCTAGACATTGTGGCTTCACTATTTGAATTTAAAGCAATGGCTGGCATTAGTTGAGACCACAACTTGATATCTAACAACAAGTCTCTCAACCATTATGCTTCTTTACAAACTGGGTCCAAGGCTATGAATTCAGCTTCCATTGTGGAATGAGCAATCACAATTTGTTTATTTGAATCCTATGTCAAACTGTTCCTCCACCTAACATAAAAATTCACCCGCTTGCAGAGTTTTTATCACTAATACTAGTAAACCAATATCAAAACACCCTTCAAGCACAGCTAGAAACTATTGTAGAAAAATCCTAAATCTTTAGCTTTTTCTTATAACATCTAGATGTGTATAAGAGAATTTCTTCCCAATGATCACTACTAGGATTTTTAGTATATCTAGATAATCTACACACGCCAAAATAAATATATGGCCTTGTGCAATTTATTGCACAAGGCATTAAACTCCCAATTATACTTGCATATAATGTTTCTATTTGAATTGCACAATAATGGTAGTGTGGATTCAAGTTTCTAACTTAGTTTAAAGTTACGGTCAAAAGGAGTATTTGCTTATTTCACATTTAATGCTGATACTTGTCCAAGATTTTCTCAACATAATGTGCTTGACATAAACCATAACCCCCTCTATGCCTTTTAACTTTAATCTCTAAGATAGTATATACTTCACCAAGATCCTTTATTTGAATTAAGAAGACAGATTACCACTTCTTAGTTTCAAGTACACCCTTGTAAGAAGTAACTATGATTAACATTTCTACATATATACAATATAAGAGACACTCTTATACACATCTAGATGTTTATAAAGACAGGAAATATAAGAAGCATACTATAAAATAAATTCATTATAGAGTAAACTTGATTCAAACTTTTCATGCTATTGTTTGGGTGCTTGTTTTAAACCGTATAGAGATTTAACTAGTTTGTGAACTTTATGTTCATTTCCTATTAATGTAAAACCTTCTGGTTGTTCCGTATATACATTTTCTCCAAGTCACCATTTGAAAAGGCAGTTTTAACATCCATTTGATGCATAGATAGATTATAAATGGAAGCTAATGAGATTAGCACCCTAATAGATGTAATCCTTACAACAGTACATAAGTGTCAAAATAATCAATTTCTTCCTTTTGTCTATAACCTTAGCTACAAGTCTTGTTTTGTATGTTAATATGGATCCATTAGTGGCACATTTCCTCCTAAACAGCCGATTATTTACAACTAATAGGTTTAGAACCAGAAGGTAAATCTACTAGAACCCAAGTATTGTTTGATAGTATTGAGTCCACCTATCATTTACATGTGTTTCCAAAATGTTGCATCCCTTGATGACATAGCTTCACTAAATGATTTAGGATCATCATCTATATTTAATAAGATTGGTATCTTATTAAATAAATAATCTCTATTGCTTTCAGTTAAGAAATTAATAGCTTGTGAAGATATGAAATTAGAAGACAAATATTTTTCTTTTCTTTGTCTTTGACTTCTTCTAAGAT
This sequence comes from Cinchona pubescens, assembly GCA_025175665.1. Taxonomy (NCBI): domain Eukaryota; kingdom Viridiplantae; phylum Streptophyta; class Magnoliopsida; order Gentianales; family Rubiaceae; genus Cinchona; species Cinchona pubescens. The sequence continues at coordinate 438,769 of JANKKI010000301.1, read as the reverse complement.
CAGAAGGAGTATCAATTTCCTTCCTTTTATTACTAGAAGAAGGATTAACATTTGGAGTCGGTTCTTATACTGCAATTGGATCCACGTCCATATTTGAATCTTTAAGAAATTTATTCTCAAAAAATTCAACATCCCTAGATTCAATAATGATATTAGAATCAATATCAAGTAAGTCTATAGGCTATAGAATTTTCAGCATAGCAAACAAACACACTTATTAAGTGCTCCAGGTCCCAACTTTATCCTTTTATTATTTGAGACTCTAAAATAGCCTATGCATCCTCAAACTTTAAGATAAGTTAAGTTTGATTTTCTCCCTTTCCATATTTCATATGGTGACACTTTAGTTTTGAGAGACGGAATTCGATTATGTAAATGACAAGTAGCCAATAATGTTTTTCCCTACAAATTATTTGGCAAACTAAACTTAGAATCATGGTGTTAACCATGTCCACCAAAGTTCTATTTTTTCTTTCAGCCAAACCATTTTGTTGTGGAGTCTATGGTGCACTTGTTTGGTGTATAATACCATTTGTTCACAAAATATTGAGAATTCGGTAGAAAAATATTCACCACCTCTATCACTCCTCAATATTTTGATTTTTTTATCCAATGATTTTTCACAAGAGATTTATAAGATTTAAATATAGCAAATGCTTCATCTTTTGCTTTCATCAAATAAACATGCACATATCTAGAGCAATCATCAATGAAAGTGAAATGAAATATCTATTACCACCACTTGTTAGAAAATCATTTAATTCACAAACATTCGAATGCACAAGTTCTAATAATTGTGTATTTCTTTCAATTTTAGGAAAGGGCAACTTAGTGATCTTTGCTTGAATGCATGTTTCACATTTCTTCTCAAAATTGTCTTTGATAGAAATTAATCTATGTTTAGACATAAAATGAAGTACTTTATGATTAATATGTCCTAATCTACCATGCCATAAAGAATAAGAAGAATCCACAATATAAACAGAAATATTGTCTTTATTGATATTTAATTTAAACATGTCATCACAAGAGTAACTCTTTCCTACAAATACACTATTTTTGGACAAGATAACCTTGTTTGACTCTAGTGTCTACTTCAACATCTTTCTTATATAAATTCATCGGTTGATACAAGATTTTTCTTAATTTCTGGAAGATGAAGTACATTCATTAATACAAGCTTCTTGTCGGAAGTAAATTGCAACTCCACACTTCTCTTGCCATGAACTTTGGTTGAAGCATGATTACCCATGAACACTTCATAGCCATCAGGAACATCTTCATAAATCTTGAATTGAGAGTTATCGTTGCAAATGTGCACAGTTTCACTAGAGTAATACCACCAATCATTTGATTTGGTTGAAGTTGCTACATTCAATTCACAAATCATACCAATGTGACAATCGGTTACCATTGCAACAATTTCAGCATCTCTTTGAACAAGATTTCCTTTAAGAAACATTATTTTTCTTTTGTTTCTTATTGGAATTGCACTTATTCTTATAATTCCCTTTCTTACTTAAATTATAACATATTATATTCTTTTTGAACCCGTCCTTATAATTAGTATTTTCAGAAAATTTTCTTTTAGAACTTGTGATTTGACTCTTATTCTCATCAACAAAATTCACTTCTGAAACAAGTTCAAAATCCTTCTTATGAAGATTTCTAGTATCTTCTTCAATTCTCATATGTTTCAAAACTTGATCAATAGTCAAATTTTCAATAGTATGAAACATTTTCTTTTGATAATCATTCCAACTCTTGCAATGATTCTGAAATTTTAACATCAAGATCTTTTAATTTTGAAACAATAATTTGAAGGTCGTGAACTTGATCCAAAATAGAAGAAGAGTCAATAATATGGAATTCAAAATATTTTTAATAAGAAATTTGTATGCACCTTATTTTTATGTAGCATATTTGTATTCCAAGGCAGTCCAAATTTCTTTTGGAGATTTGACCGTTGTGAAAAGGTCATAAAGACAGTCAGAAAAGGTGTTGAGAATGTGACCTCTACAAACGATCTCATCCTCCTTTTTTTTCTCGCGTTGTGCCTTAGTTTCTCAATCACCAGCTATTGGTGTAGAATATGAATTCTCTTATACACATCTAGACATATGCAAATCATTTTGTGTTTCCATCGATTGAAATTTGTTAAGGTACCATCCAGGTGATCTAATTTGATGAAATCTTGATTCATTATTTTGAGGCATGGGAACTAGGGCACATGGTTGAGAAAAGGAAGAAGATGGAGGAGAAGGCATTCTTAATTAGGTTGTCAACTCAATACAAAATTTTATAAATATCTTATAAATGCTTTTATAGTTCAACTAATATATGAAAATTATGACATATAGAAAGTAATATTTTGACAATAGTTCATGTGGATGTAGTTGGTGAAAGGTGCAATTTGCAATTTTGTATGTAAGGAGACTTTTCTCTATATTTTTATTCCAAAATAAATAATGATGTATTAGTCAACATTATTTTTATTGGTTGGAATACTTATGAGATCAGTCGTACGATAAATAATCATACTAATGAGTTTAGTAATATGATAAATAATCACTAGTAGTTTGATAAATACTGATGAGATCAACATAAGAATTTAAATATGATAAGACTCCATAAATCAAGTTAGTAGATAAGTGAGTGACTTATTTCGATTGTCAGATTAAATCAGTATGTGAATTTGACTTATTACGATTATCTGGTTAAATCAAGTGAGGAACTTATATATCTCGTATTTTGGATAAAACCCTTAAGAATCTGACGTACAACTGTTGAACAAACAAGTTTAAAAAAGGTTTTGAATATTTTTTGGTTGGTCATCAAAATGAAGCGATAGAATATCTAAATAATTTTTTAAAATAATATACAGAGAATTATGTATTTAAGAGACAAATTCATGATCTTCTAAGATACAGGGAAAGTAATTTTTAGTGCATCATATTGATGATACAACAATCTTTAGTTGACAAAATTAATTCAATATTGTAATTTATGTAATTCTTGGATAATTTTGTAAGTTTACCAGATCATTAATATATAGTAGCCATCACATATATCAAATTATATGTGGTGAATTTAAATGAAATTAGGGAAAGTTTGTCTCTTATACAAGTTTTTGTGTATCAGATTCAACCCAATGTCAAGGTGCAATTGGTCCAAGTTAAATTTGGTAAAATAGAATTTAAAATTGATTATGAATAAGAATTCGTATAACCAAATCTAGAGATTTTATTTAATTGAATTTTGAATCGAAATGATTTAAAAGTTTTAGGACTATTTTTTGAATTTTGACTAATTGCAACTAACCGATTCTCACATAGCAGAAAACAAAATTATTGTTCATGATTACAATTGGCATATTAATCCATATAGAAGGTGAAGATCAAGAGTTCAACTCTGACTCTCCTGACATCAATTATTAGAAAACGGTAACTCAAACAAAGACCAAGCCATGATTTAAGAGTAACTCATTATTGTGATCATGGATAAACAAAAAAAGAAAAAGAGAGAGAGACAGAAAGAGGGACAGAGAGAAATGAGATGAGAATTATGAGCCAATGCTTGGGTCCTTCCACACATCATTCAGATGATTAACAGCAGCAAAAGCAGCTGTCTTTACAATGTTACAATAGGGATCACAGATAATCAATTGGAGCTTGCGTCCTAAAACCAAATTCAAGACACGGACTTCATTCCTGGAGGAGTCTGATGTTCAATCATCTGCACATTCAGTTACCACAAATCTAGTACATAAGGAAATGTGGTATGAGTACGAGAATGTGATAAAATATCGGATATATAAAGGTAAGTTTAACTGATACGTCACGATACACCACTTTATAAAAAAAGTTGCTACATTATAGAGCTAAAAAGGTAGTAGTTGGTAGTAAATAATATTAAATTTCTAATAAATATTAAATTTTTAGTAACTAGACAAAATAAAACAATCAACTTTTAAAAATCACTATTTTCAATTGAATACTAAATATTTCTAATTAGATAAATTTGCAAAAATATGTTGTAATTTTCAGGATTGTAATCATTCATCACCTTTGATATGTTAAAATACTAATCTAGCAAACTGCTGTCAAAATAAAGGTGAAAAATATATTTACAGGTCTCAAACGTAGAAGTAGGAAGACTATTCGGCAACTACGCATCGGCAGCCATTGTCACTGCCCAGCTGGTAAAATGGCTGTGAATTGCAATAAAAGTGATAAATACAGTATACTACAGCCATTATACACATCTAGATGTGTATAATTATTAGAAGATAGGGCTAATTCTATAGGTTATGAATTATGAGGAAAGTTCAATGTAGTTTATATACAACTACTGGAAGCGGATTGACAATATCCCAAGGAAATATTTGCTGGTCCTTGCTCGATTCAATCGATGATTTTGTCTCTGTCATTTTGTCGGAATTCACAGGAGAGAATATTCATTTGTTTGGCTTCATTCTTTACATTTTTTGATTCTATATTCTAGTTGATTATAGAATCATAACTTTTATTTGGGTCGCTGTCCTTGTAAGTAAAACGAGTACCGCATAGAAAGAAAAAATAACCAAGAAAATTCAAGTTACAAGAAATCATGTGGGGTATATATATATAAAACTTGACGTGTGTGCGGCTTTTATAAGTCGTTTGAAAATTGCGAAAAACACTCTACAAGAGTAAATATATTTTAATTATATTGTAGTTAATATATGATTTTCTATATATCACAAACTTGATTTTTCGTACCCCTGCCAAGGAGTCAAAAAATTTTATTTAATGTTGAGTAAATATTTGAAATTTTGTATTATTTCCTTACTCTTTGTGTTATTGCAAAAGTAAAAAGGCCAATTTAATCCTTAATCTTTAGGGTATCGATTAATATGGTTTCTTATCTATTGCAACAAACTAAGTTGGTACTTTATCTTTAATGAAATTAACCAATGTAAGGTCTTTGACGGAAATCATAAACTAACTAGCCGAGCAAGACATATAAGAATCACGTGGTCGTTAACTTGTAATAGATGTATTGTTAATAGTTCCATTAGTTTTCCACAATTTCCATCACAAGTATTAGATTAACTATTTTTTTTTTTTTTTTAAAATAAGGGAGTAATTAGTCTTTATGATAGATAAGGAACTAAATTAGTTGATATTCTAAAATAAGGAACAATTATTATATAATTTTGTAATAAGGGAAAAGACTAATAATTGTTTTACAACAAAGAATAAAAGGTTATTCATTGAATCTAGGATTGATGACGTGAATTATCTTCCTTGTTCATGAGTTTTTTCCCGGAAACAAAATTCGGATTTCTATTACTTTACCACATAATTGAATGACATGGCTCCTATTATTCAGCATGCACGGTGATACTGCTTTACGGAATGCAAAATAATTATGATCTGATCATTTATTAATAAACAAAACAAAAGGTTTTGATTTCTCAAGAATCAAATAATAACTTTTGTTTGTTTGCTTTTCAAATGTTAATTGTGCTTTTAGTCAAGATGTTGAGTTAGATAATTATGTCCACAATTTTAGTGTTTTTGTTTCTAATTAGATTAGGAATAAGATATCTTTATTGAGAATAAAGATATTGAGAGCCCAAATTAATTGAGACAACTAGAACAATTATATGTATTTAATTACATGCGATGTAATTAAATCATTCTGAATGATTATGGACAAGACCATGTAATTGAGTATGTGATTGGTCCTTATTATTTTAATATGAATTAGTGGTTTAATTTTTCAGGGGTTGACGTAATTTTAAATATCTTAATAGTTTTGGCAATTTAATTCAAATTGAGCTTGCATCCTCAAAGGCAATTAAAAAAGCAGCATAAGTAAATATATAACCTACAGAAAAGTGGCCTAATCCAATCGAAAGAAGTATACCGACCCAAGAAATTCAAGAAGTGAATTCCCCCAATGTAACGTTTATTTGTTAAATACTGTTTATTAGAATAGCTTAGTAATAATTACTATTGAAATTCTAAAATTTATGAGTATGGGGATGGAGTAAGGAAATCATAATTAACTCGTTTGAAGTCTTGAATAAATTTTACAAGTCATATGATAATGTTATTTTCACACCTTAAAATTGACCACATTCCACTTAGCAAGTTGAATTAAATACAATTCTATAATCATTCTAAGGATAATTATGCGCTAATTAATTAAATGCTTTATTAAATATCATTATATGCTGATAATTCTAGTAAATTAGCATTATTTTCTTCTAAATTATAGCATTTTGATAGTTTAAATTCTGAATTTTAGGTAAGTAATTGAAGATTTTAGTTAATTTCTTTCATATGTGTTTGTATTTCCGTTCTTGTTAAATTTGATAAGTTTTTATTAAAATTTTAGTTTAATTAAGTGTTTAATGGTGTTAATATTATGCAAGTTAAAAAATTAAAGGTTCGAAATTGGAAGGAACAAAGTTCAAGGGACCAAATTACAAAAATAGATGAAGTGAAGAATGTTGAGAAGAGAATCTTTTACGCATCTTGATGTGTTCCAAACCGCGATCTCAACTTGGGAAATTGTTTTACTATATTAGAGTCGAGATTTCGGTCTCTTATGTTTCAGATGATTTGTTTATCGCTGACATCACAGAATAAACGTGAGTATTTTAGTCGCAAGTTTCGCTTAGATATAATTTTTACTTGTTTTCTTGTCTAATTTAGTAAAAATTTCTTTACTTGCAATTTAGGTTTTCTTAGGTAAATTAGGGTTCTTGATAATTTCTTACATTTCTCAGTTAGAATTTTCAATTGCTTGCTTTAATTCCTAGTTAATTCTTATTGGGCTTTCTTTATTTCTATCAAAAATCCAAAAATATTTAAATTTCTAGTTTAACTCTTTCCAATTTATAGTTTAGAAATGATTGCTTTTAATATTCAAGGTTTCTCATTTGTAATCCTTTTAGTTGGGTGATTTGCTTGTTTTTAATTTTAATCTTAATTTGGTTAATGTAGGTTAGAATTAAGATTATGGTTTTTATTTGAATAGTTCTATCATCCATCGTTTGATTTTGCTTAACTACACAAGCATCCATAAATCTTGGTAATTGCTTTCCAACAATCCTTGTGGGAACGATCCCTACTTCCCTTTACTACTAGTTGACAACCGTATACTTACGGGATGCCATCTAGTTAGTAGTAAGATTTAGGTGTTTTATTAATTTATGTAGGTGTGAAAAGGTATCAAGTTTTTGGCGCTATTGCCGGGGATTGTCTTCGATTTTTGGCAATATCAATTACCCTAAGAAAAATTTGAAGGTCTGAGAAGGGTACAAGAAGAACAAGAAAGGATAGAAATGGCAAATACTAATGCTCATCAAGGGAATGTGTTCATGGAAAACGAAGAAGAAGAGGTAGTTTGAAATAATGGAATTGGTGGCTATAGGAATGGAAAATGGCATGAATGGGAATGGAAGGCTATTGAGGGAGTATGCTTTATTAATTTTGATGAGGCTGTCTCAAGTATTGCACGGATGCCCATGCAAGCCAACAATTTTGAAATCAAGCCCGTTCTAATCCAAATGCTCCAAACCCCTTCCATGTTCGGAGGTGGACCACCTCATGAATTTTGAAGAAGTCTTGGACACATTTAAGTTTAATGGAGTACACCCGGATTGTGTGCGGATGAGGGTGTTTCCTTTTACACTTCGTGATAGGGCAAAGTCATGGTTGCAATCCCATACCCAAGGAATAATCACCACTTGGAACCAACTTGCCCAAGAATTCTTGGCGAAGTACTTTCCTCTTGCAAGAATTGCTAAATTAAGGAATGAGATTACATCGTTCAAACAAGATGTTGGTGAAAGCCTAGGAGAAGCTTGGGAAAGATTCAAAGAGTTGTTAAGAAAATGCCCGCATCACGCCATTCCTTTGTGGCTTCAAGTCCAAACCTTTAATAATGGTTTACTTCAAGAGACAAAATCCATCGTAGATGCCTCCGCCGACAGGTCTATCTCATATAAGACTCGGAAGAAGCTCAGCTTGTAGAGAATAGGATTATATACAACTATGATTATCATGGGTTGATAACTCCACCGGTGGTTCAACACCAAAACTAATCAAACCAATGCAAATAGTGGAGCGTTGAATCTAAACATGCGAGGTGCCCTTTTAGCTCAACAAAACATGTTCATGAATGTGATGAACAACATGGCAAAGGCGTTGGAGAATCTAGGGAAACCTAGTAGTGCAAATGCTATGACTTCTTCTCAAGCTCAACCAAGCATAACATGTGATTTTTGTGGAGGTGGCCATGCCAATAGGAATTGTGAGATGCCATATGGAGCTAATGAGCAAATCAATTACGTGGCTAATCAATTTTCATTTGCAAGGAACCAATATGGAGCTTATGGGAGCACTTACAATCCTTCTTGTAGGAATCACCCAAATTTCTCATGGAATAACACCAACAACCAATCCAACCCTCTTACCAACCAAATCCAATTCAAAATACCCAATACACTCAAGCCCCAAATTCCTCATCTAGACCTTATCAATCACCACATCAAAGAAATTTCCAACCCAACTCATGTCAACCTTTTCCCAACCCCTGATGACATTTCAAAACCAACAACATTCAGACCTCCTCTCCATTATGCAAATTGTTCCCAACCCATGTATCATGATCAATATGCTCCTAGAGAGAATTTGGGCGAAGAAGGCTAGAAAAGAGAAGCCAAGTATTTTAGAAGAGAATTGGATAGGAAAACGGAAGAGCACAAAAGAGATTATGAGAATTTGAAGGCTTCAACAAGAAATTTCGAGATTCAATTGGGACAATTGGCAAGGTTGAACAATGAGAGGCCTTTAGCTGTTAATGTGCCATTTCCTCAAAGGCTAAGGGATGAAGAAAAGGCAAAGAAATTCAAGAAATTTCTAGAGATTTTCAAAAATCTTGAAATTAACATCCCCTTCATGGAGGCACTTGAGAACATGCCTACCTATGCCAAATTCATGAAACAAGTCCTTACTTCAAAAAGAAAATTGCATGGCGATCAAATTTTGTGCTTAATGGAGCATTGTAGTTTGCACTACTCTTTTCATAAGTTTGGCCTTATAAGAGCTCATTGATGTTGAGCATATAGGTTCATGTTCTACTAATACATCTAGATTAGGGTATAAGAGACAAATCAACTTATGTGACTTGGGAGTTTCAATAAATATCATTTCTTTTGGAGTGTTCAAGAAGCTAAATGGAGGTCAATTGAAGTCAACAAGTGTCTCATTGCAACTTGCGAATCGAAGCATTAAGTTTTCAAAGGGGATCATTGAAGATGTGATTATGAAAATTGGCAAACTTTACCTTTCGGGCGATTTCATTGTGCTTGATAATGGAAGAGAATGAAGAAATGCCAATCATTCTTGGGAGACCTTTCCTTGCTACCGGCCGAGCACTTATTGATGTTCAAGAAAGGAAGTTGAAATTCCAAATAAATGATGAAATTGTTACATTTAATGTTTTTAATTCATTAAAGCTTCCTCAATTTTTGAAGATGTCATGAATATAAATGTGGTAGATGACTTAATTGATGATTGTTGTCGGAATGCAATGAAGAATTTCTTAATGGAGAAAGAGGTCTTGGAGTCAAATGCGCCAAACAAAGATGATGAAGAAGGAATAAAGGATGTGAATCACTTGGAGGATGAGAACTTATTGCAAAAGGAAGATGAAGAGAATCAAGAAGAAGGTAAAAGGGGGTCTTCGACCAACGAACCCCCCAATTTGGAGCTAAAACCCCTTCCTACCCACTTAATGTATGCATGTCTTGGTGAAAATGAGACATACCGGGTGATTGTGAATGCATCTTTGACAAATGAACAATTTGAGAGATTTCTGATTATGGTGCTTAAAAGAAATAAAAATGCCTTGCTTGGTCTATTGATGATATAAAAGGAATAAGCCCTTCCATATGCATGCATAAAGAGAAAGGAAACACCCTCCTCCGCAGTTGCTTCATAGAAAGGGATTGAATCCTACCTTAAAAGAGGTTGTGAGGAAGGAGGTTCTTAAAATTTTGAAAGCCGAAATTATTTACCCTATTAGCGACAGTGAGTGGGTTGGCCCCACTCAAGTCGTTCCCAAAAAGAGTGGTATTACTGTATTCATTAGTGAAATCAATGAGCTTTTCCCCTCTAGATTGGTTACGAGTTGGCGAATGTGCATTGATTTTCGAAAGTTGAATAAAGCCACCCGAAAGGATCATTTTTCCTTGCCTTTTATTGATCAAATGCTTGAGAGCTTGGCCGGTTTTGCATATTACTGTTTTCTTGATGGTTATTCTGGATACCTTCAAATTGTCATTTCTCTGGAAGACCAAGACAAAACAACTTTCACATTGCCCATTTGGTACCATTTCATATTGGAGAATACCATTTGGACTTTGCAATGCTCTAAGACATTTCAATGTTGTATCTTTGCTATTTTTCATGACATGGTTGAAAAGAGCATAGAGATTTTTCAAGTACTTTAGTGTTTTTGGTGGCTCATTTGATGATTGTCTTGCAAACTTGTCCAAGGTGTTAAAGAGGTGTGTGGAAACTAATTTAGTGCTCAATTGGGAAAAATGTCATTTCATGGTGAGAGAAGGAATTGTTTTGGGTCACAAGGGCTCATCAAAGGAAATAGAAGTTGATAAGGCAAAGGCGGAGGTAATTGAAAAGTTACCTCCCCCGATCAATGTAAAACGGGTAAGAAGTTTCTTAGGTCATGTAGGTTTTTATAGAAGATTCATCAAGAATTTATCTCATATTACTAGACCATTGTTCTCCTTACTTCAAAAAGATTGTCCATTTTATTTTGATGATTCTTGTTTGAAAGCATTTAATGAGTTAAAACACATTACTCTAGTGATTCATTTGGTTATTATATGCACCAAATTGATCTGTTCCCTTTGAGCTCATATACACATGCTAGTGACTATGCAACAGGTGATGTGCTATGTCAAAATATGAATCAAGATGTTGCATTTCATTTACTATGCTAGTAGGACCTTAAATGATGCACAAATTAATTATTCAACAACAAAGAAGGAACTACTCACATCTTACCCTCTCCGGATTTTGAGCAGTTTAAATCATATTTGATTGGATCAAAAGTAATTATTCATACCGATCACTCCACATTAAAGTATTTGTTTTCTAAGTAAGATGCTAAGCCACATTTATTGAAATGGACACTTTTGTTGCAGGAGTTTGATTGGGAGGTGGTTGAAAAAAAAGGTGTGGAAAACAGGTAGCCGACCATTTGTCAAGAATTGAGGCATCTAGACTTGTCAATCTTGGAGAAGAGATGATCAATAAAGAATCTCCAATTGACAAGTTGTTTGAGGTGAAGGAGCTGAGTCCATGGTATGCCAAAGGATATTGTAAATTATCTTGTGGCAAGGATAGTACCTAAGATGCTCAACATCAATGAGAGGAGGAAATTCTTTGCAGAACTTAAACATTATTTTTGGGAAGAACTATATTTGTTCTGAAAGTGCAATGATCAAGTCTTAAGGAGATGTATTCCGGAATGTGAAGTATCCGATATATTAAGACATTGTCATTCATCTCCGGTTGGGGGGCATCATGGAGTTCAACGGACGGCTTTCTCTTATACACATCTAAGTGATTTATATAGGCCAACTATGTTCAAGGATTCCTGAGAATTTGTGCTCAAATGTGCTGAATGTTAAAAGGTGGGTAATATTTCAATGGTGGCATGAATCTTAGTCTTCAAGGCTAGGATAGCCTAAGATATGGGTAATGCTTCAAGGTGATTACTAAATTCCTTCGCAAGAATATCTTTTCTCGGTTTGTAGTTCCTCGGGCTATCATTAGCGATGGGGGATCACATTTCAAGAATTGTCAATTTGAGGCATTAATGACAAAATATGGGGTAAAACACAAGATTGCTTTAGCTTATCACCCACAAACATCGGGTCAAGTGGAGGTGCCAAATTGAGAATTGAAGAGAATCCTAGAGAAAATGGTGAATAATGCTAGGAAAGATTGGGCATTAAAGCTAGATGACACTTTGTGGGCTTATCGTACGGCATTTAAAACTCCCATAGGCATGTTTCCGTACCGCATTGTGTATGGAAAAGTGTGTCACGTGCCAGTGGAACTTGAACATAGGGTATATTGGGCCATGAAGAACTTGAATTTTGAGTTGAATGAGGCATATGAAAAAAGAATGCTTGATTTGAATGAGTTGAATGAATTTCGAAGGGAGGCATTTGAAAATTCTTTAATTTATAAGGAGAAGATAAAGGCTTGGCATGATAAGCATATCCAAAGGAAGGAATTTAAGGTCGCCGATTTGGTGCTCCTTTATAATTCAAGACTCAAGTTATTTTCGGGAAAGCTTAAGTCAAGATGGAGTGGCCCCTTTGAAGTGGTCTAAACCTTTTCTCGTGGAACGGTAGAAAAAAAGGGAAAAGACGAAGGTTTCAAGGTCAATAGACATCAGCTTAAACCCTACTTTGGAGGAATGATTAAAGGTGGACGAGAAATCGTCCCATTAACACAAGAATGAGAGTCATGCCATAGTCAAGCTAGTAACTATACAAGAGTGTTTTTTGGGGGGCAACCCAAATTTTTCATTTAGTTGTTTTTGCTTTCCGTTAGTATGTGTTTTAATTTAGATTAATTAGGTTACAATTTTAGATAAAATCCTAAGTTTTATTTAGTTGAATAAATAGTTGCTTCAGAATTTACAAAATCTTCATCCTAACTTGTGAGAATAGCCTGCATGCAAAAAAATTTGCAAATTAGGAAATCGATATTTTGAAGCATTCTTTAGAACCTGTCTCTTATACACATTGCAGACTGTCTATTGACCTTGAAACGGTCGTCTTTTCCCTTTTTTTCTACCGTTCCACGAGAAAAGGTTTAGACCACTCTCAAAGGCTGAGATGTGTATAAGAGACAGGGTCTGAGATTTGAGACCGCGATCTCAACTTGGTGCAAAAATAGCCTTTGTGCATCATTTAAGGTCCTACTAGCATAGTAAATGAAATGCAACATCTTGTTCATTTTTTGACATAGCACATCACCTATTGCATAGTCACTAGCATCACACATGAGCTCAGTAGATGTGTATAAGAGACAGCTCGTACCCTCTCCGGATTTTTTTTTTCTAGAATGATAGTAGTGGTGGGTGTGGATTCTAGGTCTTCTCTTGGTGAAATGACCTAAAATCCACACCCACCACTAATATCATTTTGTTTTTCTCTGGGAACATCAAAGAAACCATCTCTTTTAGGATTCTTGGAGAACATTTGGCTTCAAGGGGATTGACACACTAGCAATTCTTGAAAAATTTTCAATATGAAAAAGAACGGGTAATATCCTTCCTTAGAATATTAGTTGTAACTGACAATTTTTGAAGGCAATTGTGGAGTTTTGTGGATTAAATTGTGGCAAATTTGTGGAATTTAATTATTGAATTGTGGAAAAGTAAGTGGTGCTAATTTGTTTTAGAAGAATTGTGGTTTTAAATTGTCCAATTGTTGAAATTATTGGTTTGATTTGTGAATTGAGTTGAATTGAAATATTCGGAAAGTTTTTGGGAATTTGTGATTGTGATTTTGTGGTGTTGATTCTTGATTGAAGGCTGGATTTTTGAAATTGGTGATTGAATTACATTTGCATAAAGAAAATGACGAGAGAGGTATATGGCAGTGCTGAGAGAAGAGTAAGAATGAGAGGGAGAGGGACTAGTTCTAGAAAAAAAAAATCCGGAGAGGGTACGAGCGGAGAAGGAGGCTCGGAACAACCATTTGAGAGTGGTGAGAAAATAATGAACCTCAATTCTTGAGTGATAGGGCTCAGTAATTATTCAAGAATAACGAGAAGCATGAGGTGATTAGAGAGAGGAATTTTTACCTATCCATGCATTGGGAATTATATGAAGATACTAGGAGAGCGTTAGAAGAACAAATTAGGTCAAGGTATTTGGAGGGTTTTAACACTCATGTTGACCCTAGGGCTACCCAGTTAGTCAAAGAGTTTCATTGTAATTTATGTGAGTTAGAAGATAGCAAGGTGCATATACGGGGGATTTTGGTAAATTTTAGTGCTGATGTGATTAATGCGTATTTCAACATACCCCCCATACCTTCTAGTCAATATTTGGCATTTTTGAATAATAAAAATAAGGATATAAATGCAATCAAAGATAACATTTGTGATAGAAGGGTAGAGTGGATTAAGAGTACTTCGTCTGCCACTGAATTAAAATTTGCTCGTCAAGGACTCTCATTAATGGCTAAGTTGTGGTTTTACTTTATCAGTAGCCGCATTCATCTTGTCTTGGGGATGTAATGTGTGAGCTGTATCAAAAGGGACAAAGTACTCTTAGTTTATGCCATCATGACTGGAGTCCCAGTGAATGTTGGTCACCTTATTAGACAACGATTTTTAGAGAGTGGTATATCTGGACGACCCATATCTTATGCCCCTAGCCTAGTTCACCATCTTTGCACCATTGTAGGTTGTCCAATTGGTCATTTGGAACCTTTGACACATCCTAGAGGAGGATCAATCGGGAATATATCTATAGGATGGTGAGAGAATATGAAAAGCACCACTAGGAGGAGCACCCTATCCAATACCATGACCACACGACCCACATGACCCACACCACCACCCACACCAAGAGACAGAAGTGGCTGTGGCTGGAGAACTATGCCATAATAAAAATCATAATTTTAATTTAGGCAATTGGGTCCAGCCACCATCACCTCCGGTATGGCACTTGGGTCCAGCCACCACCACCTCCGGCATGGCACTTGGGTCCACCTCGTGGACAGCACTACACACCACCGACAGCTACTACACATCATGAGGGATCTAGCCACGCGAGTGCGACTGGAGGGGACATGGATGATGATCATGAAGAGGCCCAACCTAGTGACGCTGAGGAAGGTCAAGAAGAGATGGAATGAAAAGATGAAGCCACCATTTGTTTGAGCATGGATGAAGACCGACCCTGATCATTGGATCAATTTTATGGATGATGATAATTCTCTCTATTTTTATTGGACATCATAACTTTTGATTACTTTGGATTATTTTTGTTTTACTTTCAGTCTTTGGAATTGAAGTATTTTAGTTTTTCTTTTGAAGTAGTTTGGCTAATGGCCTTAAGCTGATGCCAAGTGGATACATCATGATACTTTATGGATGAAATTTCTTTTGAATTCTCAAATTTGACACTTGGGTAAAGTTTGGCTATTGCTTAATAAAAGTAGGTGGCTAAGGGCTCTAAGCTGATACCATCTTTGCATTAGTTGATGAGTTGAATTGAATGTTGATTTTGTTTAGAGCTTGAATGGTGAGATGCGTGGCACAGTTTATCACTCTTAGCATTTCTACCCAATTTTAGTTCTCAATTTATAGTTATATCATGATTTGAGTAGTTTTTTTGTTATTTTTGGGTTTGTCTTTGTGACAGCCACAATCCTTGTCTTGGTAAAATTGAAGCAAAGAAGTGCTGAAATTTTAGGAAAAATTATTTGAAATGTTGTTTCTTATAAAATCACTTATATTATGTGATTGATGAACTATCTTTTGGAAAGAAATGAGTTAAATGAAGTAGAAGAAATTTTGGGACATTTCGTGTTTTTGCATAGTTCATGTTCTTCTAACTTGTGAATAATTGATATTCGACATTAATTTTTGGTACATATTCACTCCTAGATTTATTGGTTTAGGAATTTTTTTCTTAAACTAAGGCGAGTACGGGATTCCGACATGTACCCATGTTATTTCTCCGAAATAAGCCATTAGAGTAGTAATAAGGCGAGTACGGATTTCGACATCTACCCATTTTGTTTTTCTAAATTAAGCCATTAGGAATTGCGTTTTAATATACCAATAAGTTAAGGAGTAAATATTTGTAATAGACAGCTTACTTACCTGTTCCTCTAACATGTAAAATGTTTATTCCCGAGATGTGTGACATTTGTATTTAAGTTGATTCCTAATTGAACTTTTATTTTCATGATGCCAAGTCGAAATAGCTAATTAATTTCATGATATTTGTAATTTTGGAAGTAAAATGATATTTTAAATAAAAAGAAATAAAACTTTTGGTAACTCTTTTTAGAATAGTAATGTTTGGTGATATGAAATCTTGTGTAGTGAATGAATGTGTGCTTCCATGTAGAACAAATTTCAAATTTGGAATGATTTACTCATATACTTATACTTCATATATCATGTAGTGTTGAACATTTTTTGAGAGATTTTCTAATTGTTCTAAGTACATCCATGATTCATCAAGTGTCGCGTCAACTTTGGAGGTGTGTATATGTTTGAGTGTTAGTAGGTTTCTTATCATTTTAATTATTTTATTGTTTTTCTTGGGACTAGCAAAACGCCAAATTTGGGGCTGTGATAACTCTAGTAAATTACAGTTATTTTTCTCTCAATTATAGCATTTTGATAGTTTAAATCCCGAATTTTAGGTAAGTAATTACGAAGATTTTAGTTAATTTCTTTCGTATGTGTTTGTATTTCCGTTCTTGTTAAATTTGGTAAGTTTTTATTAAAATTTTAGTCTAATTAAGTGCTTAATGGTGTTAATATTATGCAGGTTAAAAAATTAAGGGTTGGAAGCTGGAAGGAACAGAGTTCAAGGGACCAGATTGCAAAAATGGATGAAATGAAGAATATTGGGAGGAGAGTCAAGATCGCGATCTCAACTTGGGAAATTGTTTTACTATATTAGAGTGGAGATCGCGGTCTCAAATGTTTCAGACCGCGATATCGACTCGCTGAGAGTCAAGTTATAAGGGAATTTTGTAAACTTCCAGCCAAAAACTCCTAATTTTGCCTTATGTAATGCTACACTATTTAAGTTAAGTAGAATTAGAAAAAAAAAAGCAAGCAGTAGATAGTTTTAATTAGTTTTTAAATAGTTTAGGATAGCATGAACTCCAAGTTTACTTCTTTAATAGAAATTTCTCTTTAATTTGCTCTTAGATCTTCATGCTTTTAATTTCTTGTCAAGTTTAAATTTTGATTAAATAAACGTAGTGGGTTAGTCGCAAGTTTCGCTTAGATATAATTTTTACTCGTTTTCTTGTCTAATTTAGTAAAAATTTCTTTACTTGCAATTTAGGTTTTCTTAGGTGAATTAGGGTTCTTGATAATTTCTTACATTTCTAGTTAGAAATTTCAATTTCTTGCATTAATTCCTAGTTAATTCTCAGTGGGCTTTCTTTATTTCTATCAAAAATTCAAAAATATTTAGATTTCTAGTTTAACTCTTTCTAATTTATAGTTTAGAAATTATTGCTTTTAATATTCAAGGTTTCTCGTTTGTAGCTTTTTTAGTTGGGTGATTTGGTAGTTTTCAATTTTAGTCTTAATTTGGTTAATGTAGGTTAGAATTAAAATTATGATTTTTATTAAAATAGTTCTATCATCCATCGTTTGACTTTGCTTAACTACACAAGCACCCATAAATGTTGGTAATTGCTTTCCAACAAATTCCCTTCTTGTGGGAATGATCCCTACTTTCTTTTACTACTAGTTGACAAGCATATACTTGCGAGGTGCCATCTAGTTAGTAGTAGGATTTAGATATTTTATTAATTTATAACTAGGTATGTAAAGGCATCATATGCCAATATAATAGAAACAATAGATATTTTAATTTTTTACTAATTCGTTAATCAGTTATTAATACAACGGGTACGTTCCCACCAATGACAACGTGATTCTTTTAAAAAAAAAAAAATCCATTCCAATAAAAGTGTTATATTTTTAGATTAGTGAAAGCAAAAGGTCAAATTTATTACATTGACTAATACCTATATATAGTAAAATTTATTTGATGTATGTAGCGCAAGATGTATTGTTTATTGTTGATAACTCTATAAATTAAATAGAGTTATTTTATCCACTAAATCTATAGTATTTTGATAGTGTTCGTCCGATTTTTTTTTATTTTGATAGCGTCCACTAAATCTATGATAATTTTATGCTATTTTTAATGTTCTTGTTTTGATGATCTATAAGTAAATGGTATAGTTGGACATAAACTAGGATAAGTACAAGATGAAGCACTAAAGTGTAAAAATGAAAATTTCAAGGGTCTAGAAGAAGATACAGACCGTGGTCAAGCATTCCAAAATGACAATAAGCTAGCCACGAATAAAGGAGCTCGTTTTAACTATTAAAAATAAGTAACCCACTCATAGTCTTGGCCAATTTGCACTGATCGACCAAGACAAGGATTGTGGTAAAAAGCGTAAAGAAGAAATTTTTTTAACCGTGGTCTGCTGGCACCTATTAGATGTGTAATTGGCCAATTTATTATAGCTTGTGCAGCGTTCTAGTATTTGAACCTACACTAGTACAATTAGTCAGAAGCAATAGGTAGATAGTAGTGGCTTAGAGAGTAAGTCCAAACAATCCCCTCGTCGTTAAAGCAATGGAGACTTTTGAAGCTCATTGCTTGATATTGCCATATCCCACTCAAGGTCATATAAACCCCATGCTAGTGACCTCAATTTTCTAAGCGTTTGCAACATCAAGGCTCCAAAGTCACACTTGCTACAACTAATTACTTATTCAAAACCTTGCAAGAAGTATCAGGCTTTATCTCTGTGGAGACCATCTCTGATGGATATGATGAAGGAGCAAATGAAATTGCTGCGGAAACATATTTGGCTATGTTTCAAAAGGTTGGCTCAAAAACTCTGACAAAGCTAATCTTGAAGCTTAAAGATTTGGGCTGTCCAGTTGATTGCATTATTTACGATGCATTCCTTCCTTGGGGTCTAGATGTGGCCAAGAATCTTGGCTTACGTGCGGCTGTGTTCTTCACTCAATCTTGTGCTGTCAATAACATTTACTACCATGTTTACAAAGGGCTTTTGAAACTTCCTATAGAGGAGACTAAAGTTCAAATTCCTGGTTTACCACCGTTACTATCTTCAGATCTGCCTTCTTTTGTTTCTAGTTATGGTTCATATCCAGCTATTTTTCAGCTGGTTGTAAATGATCAAATGAAAAACATTGGAGCCGCTGAACAGGATCTTCTTCAATACATTTTACATGTTAGAGGAACAGGTAAGTAAGAATAATTTGAATTAAGGTTAATATTAGCACTGTAAATTAATTAAGAATAATTTTATTTTTTACCTTTTAATTTATACTCAAATCTTATTTTGTACACTAAATTTTGATTTCCGATATTTTATATTTTTAATTTTCAAATTTATCCAATTACAGTCCATTTTTAATATCGTCATTAAAGTTAAATTAATTTTTGCTGTTGCACCAAAAGCATGATAGTAATATTATTGTACATTATATTGAATTTATTATATATACAAAAAAATCTATTAATTTTAGTGACAGTATTAAAATTTAAACTCAAGTAAAATGACTTTGAGAGTTGTAACTGTAAAATAAAAATTAAGTATAAATTTTAGAGATCAAAATGGAATTAGTCTAATTAATTATGCATAAGCCACTCATCTCACATAGGTTTGGCGAGGATTTCTAAACTTCTTATAGGAAAATGGAGTATCAAAGAAATTAACTCCCGGTGAGTTACAGGCAATTCACCGCCACAAATTATAAGTCGCACGCTATCTATTATTCCTTTGTCCAGTTTATAACAAAATTGCTAAAACACTCCCAATTTTCCGTCTTTCACCACATGGGCCATCGTCCCATTGTTGGAGTTGTTCTAATTCCTTTATCTTGAGACTTTTTTTTCAAGGATCTTATAGACTTTTCTAGGATAAGTTTCTACTTTTTTTATTTAATTTTTTACTTAAATAATATAAAATATCAGCTCCTCACTATCAACAACTTTTTAACTTAGATTTTCAATTTTAATTGACACAATAAATTGATGTAATAGTCATTAATTCTTTTGATAAACCAAGTACTCCAATAATTAAAATCAAGATTGAATCTTTGTCGAACTAACTAGAGTCATTCTATTTTCTTCTTTTAGTCGAGACATCTATTGATTTTCTTTGCTAAACTGGTACATAAGTTATCTATCATTTTTTGTTGTAGTCTTTTTATTTTTTGGGGGGTTAAACAATTTAAAGTATTATTCCTCACTATCGGAAACTTTTAATCACTTAGATTTTTAATATTCATCGACACAAATTTTGATATATTATTCATCAATTATTTTGAGAAAACTAAGTATGACAACAAAGTAAAGTTTAGGCAGTTAACACACTTTTCTATTACTTATTGGTTATGGATTCGAGTCATTGAGAAGAAAGGAGAAAGAAGAAAGGAGAAAGGGTGACTTAGAAAATAAAATAAAAAATTAAGTAATATAATAATTCAAGTCAATATTGAATCTTTGTCAAATTAATTAGACGAGTCATTTTTTTTTATCTTTTATTGTATTTGACAATTGCCTATAGATATAAGTAGAATTATAGAGCACAATAGTTTTGATATTAAAGATGATGACTAATACAGAAAATGCCTAAGCCTCCATAAAAGAAATCACAAGCACTGTGATAGTTGTTTTTAGAGAAGAATTGAATCTACGTTTTAGTTATAGTATTAGGGTATTATTCTATCATGTGTATTGGGATTTTCCGTAATTTAAAATAATCGATTTTTTAAAAAAAAAATTAATAAATGTATAATTTTGAAATATATGCATTAATCCACTTAAGAACAGATTGTTAAAGACGGTTGTAAATTTGGAACTTACAATGTCTTTGACGCAATTACTTTTCTATAAGGGTTAAATACATTAAACTCCTTAAGATTTGGACTGTTTTACACTAAATTCTTAAGGTCCTTTCATGTTACTTTGTCCATTTGACTAGCTGTCAAATGTAATTCTGTTGCTAGTTTTTTTAAAAAGACAAATTTATCTGTAAAGATCAATTGTAGTAAACCTCTTTAAACTTTAAACGAAATTTTACTTTACCTCTTGAGGTAAGTTTTGTAGCATTTAATATATTGAGATAAAAATAAAATTTAATAATATTATCAATATTGTTAAAAATATAAATATGTCCCAAATTAATTACTAATATTCAAATTCTCGAATTATATTTTATTTAATACAATGAAATAATTAATTTTAAAATTTTGGAGAAATTATTAAAGGAATTTCATCTAAATTATTTTTATTTAACTTTTTATTTATATGATTAAGTTCCTTCATATAATTTAGGTATTAGTTAAATTATACTAACAAAGGAAAAAAGTAAAAAAAAAAAAAATCAAGTTAAATAAACATAAAGAAAAGTAAAGGGAAAATAAATTGCTATAACTTTAATAGATGGTTATATGTCTCATATATTTAAAAATTTATTTTTATATAAAAATAATATAATAAAATGACCAAAAAATATCCAAAGTACTAGGAAATTTTTATATTTAAATTATTTTTACAAGTATTTTTAAAGAATCACTAGTGTTGGTGGACATTACAATATTTTTAGTTATTTTAATAATATTTTTATATTAGTTAATGACTAAAATAGGTTAATTGATACAAAATTTGAATTAGAGACTACAATGACAAATATAATAAACTTTAAATCAGGATTAATTTTATATATTCTTGTAAGTGTCTAGGAGTAAAAATATTTTTTTTGATTTTTTAATAGTTAAATTACTGACTAAAGGGACAAAGTGAAAAAAAATAACGTTATAAAATTTAGTACAAAATAACTTAAACCTTAAGAGGGTTTAATGTATTTAACCCTTTCTATAAAATAATATGGTTTTGGATGGAATACTCGAGAAAAAGGACTACAATTTTGTTTACCCCTTTTAAATTTTTTTTTTTTTTTAAATTTATAAAATTTTTTTTACCAAATAAAACCTAATTTATTGTTCTCATGCATTTGAATAGGTGAATGATTGGATGGCAAATGTTCTGCCAGTGAAGTCAATTGGACCAGCTATTCCATCCATGTACTTAGACAAGCGACTTGAAGGTGATAATCAGTATGGTCTAAATGTTTTTAAGCCAATGACTGATACTTGCATGGCATGGCTGAATGAAAGGCCAAAAAGTTCAGTTATTTATGTAGCATTTGGAAGTCTTTGGCAGCACTTGATGCCAAGCAAATGGAAGAATTAGCATGGGGTTTAACAACCAGCAATCATCATTTTCTATGGGTGGTTAGGGAATCAGAAACAAATAAATTGCCTGAAGATTTTACTGAGGAGACATCTGAGAAGGGATCTAATACATTAGATGTGTCCTAGCTTGAAGTTTTAGCTCACAAATCTATAGGATGTTTGGGAAGAGACAGCTAAAAATTCAACATTAGAGGCCTTAAGTTTGGGAGTCCCAATGGTGGCAATGCCACAATGGACTGATCAAAGTACAAATGCCAAATTTGTAATGGACATTTGGAAAATGGGAATCAAAGCCCAGCAAGATGCAAATGGCATTGTCAGAAGAGATGTGATAGGTCAGTGCATAAGCCAACTGATGGAGGGAGCGAAAGGACAAGAGATTAGCAGAAATGCAAAAAAATGGAAGGATTTGGCAAGGGAGGCTTTTGATCAAGGGGGGAGTTCTGATGAAAATATTAAAGATTATTTTCTTGCCAAAATGATTGAATCTGGAAGAGGCAAAAAAGTTGATTTGTCATCTTCACTAAAAGTCAAAAGGGAAACAGATCTTTTGTCATCTGAGATTTTGAAGTCTCTTATACAATTCGATGCGTCTGGCGACCATATATGGGCCGTCATTTTTGACCAGTTTTCTTGGTTCACTACTTTTGTTCTATTGTGCGAATTAATTGTTTTATATATACCTCACGCAGCACATGGTGTGAGTGTAAACTCCCGTTTTTATTTAAAAAAAAAACATATATATATATATATATTATTATTATTAATGTAAGATAACGATAACTTAATTAAATAATTATATGTGAAATTGAGTTATTTGTATTGATATTCTCTTGTAAAAAATCAAGTTCTTATCTATTTAAGAATCCTATTTCTTTTATAATAATTAGATAAAATTGTCAAAATAGTCTTTCAATTTTTTTACTTTAGCCAAAATAGTCCTTAAACTTTTTTTGTAGTCAGAATAGTCCTTCAAGAACTTTTATTTTAGTCAGAATAGTCCTTTAATTTTTATTTTTATAAGAGTTAGTCCTTTAAACTTTTATTTTTTAGCCAGAATAGTCCTTTAACTTTTATTTTTTAGCCAAAAAGTCCTTTTATGGTGTAGTCACCATAAATTTTTTTAATTTTTTTTTTTTTTTATAAATTTCACATGAAAGGACTATCTTGGCTAAAAAAAAAAAGTTGGAGGACCATTCTGACTACAAAAAAAGTTGAGAGATTATTTTGACTAAAGTAAAAAAATTTAAGGACTATTTTGGCTATTTTTTCCCTAATAATTATTTTGAACTAACTTGTTACCTCAATACGATTTGCTTTCGAAAACAAATCTTTTGTCAATTAATTGGTAATTTTGATAATCAAAATTGTGTTAAATTTCATCCACTTCTAGTTACCAAATATAATAGGAATTGTTGGATTTTAGTTAACTTTTAGGAATTAGAAATTGAAAATTTTTGGAAATTAAAATGTGTATAAATACTTGATTTTATGGGGTTAAATAGTTATTTTTGTTGGCTAGAGTTTGGAGTTTGGAGTTTGGAGTTTGGAGTTTGGAGTTTGGAGAAAGGAGTTTTCGTGTACACTAGAAGTTAGTAGTATATAAGTATAACGTTAAGAACCAAAATTTTTCATTAATCCGTTTTTTTTTAATGTATTTTTCATATATGGAATATTATGCATTAATTTATATTTTTCTGTTAATTATTATTTGATCCACTAAACTTGATAAATTTAATTTTTTTTTGTTAAAAGTTGAAATTTAATTCAAAATATAAGAATTTATCCATGTATTTGTTTTAAAATTTTGTATTTATTTTAAAAAGTTAAAATCAAAATTTTCAAAAAAGAAAAGAACGGTTGTGGTTGTGGTTGTGGTTGTGGTTGTGGTTGTGGTTGTCGCAGGCTGCTCCACTGCTGCTGGTTGTTCTGCTGCTAATTGGCAGGTGGTGAGCAGCAGTGGGGATGGTGGCGTCTTTTGCTGTTGGAACAATAAGGGAGAAGAAAGATCGAAAGAAGAAGGAAAATGAGAAAAAGACAAAAGAATAGGAGAGACAAGGTGAGGCACTAAGAGAAAGGGAAAATAATAATAAAAGGCAGAAAGAAGAGAGTTGACTGAAAGTTAGAAAAGTTTTGAAAAGTTTGGGTTAATTACATCATATGTCCTTTAGGCCCTTGACATGTGCCAGTTTACGAAAAAGGTAAATCCTAGTATTTCTTGGCACATGTCAGTTTTTGGATTTAAAACTTGAATATTTATTGTATAAGTAATTAAAAGGTATTAAAGAACTATTTTATAATAACATATTGAATACTTTTATAGTATTAGTAATATATTTTAATTGTTATGTGTTTATATAATTAAGAAGAATATATTTTTTGGTATGAATATGATTAAATATTTTTAGAATTTGAATAATATTATCGAATGTATGAAAGTATATATACGACCGAGTATTCCAACTTTTCAATCTCAAAGCGGTAGTATATATACGAATCGATTGATTTTAAAGTTGAGCTTAGATAATGTTTGAGAATTTTCTTTAGGAAAGTAGTCAGTTCCTTACTATGATTTTTGTGCTATTTTGAAATAAGTGGTTACTATCCCTTTGTAATTTCAAAAATATTTTGGTCTAAATATTATTTTTGACAACATATTGTTTTAGTTATTAAACTTGGATCTTACATGAATACTTGAATTGTTTTAAATTATGAATTTATATATGTGACATTATTTTCAACTTTGTATGGCTATTTTGTATGTGTATGTGTTTGGAATATTTCCTCGGTAATTAATAACAGATCAAGACTCTTAAAATAATTATGAATAGTCGATAAGAACTATAGTTCTACACTTTCTAAACTACTAGATAAGATAACTTCTGGCCTCCGAATTCTGAACTGTGGCTAAGATGATTTTCGCAAGACCCCTTATCAACCATTCTAGTAGGGTCTCTTAGCACTACGTTGAGTACTCAGTAAGCCGATGATAGCGTATTTGTTTTATGAGCCTATAAGAATTAATGAACCATGATATGAACTTTTGAACTCTCATTATGAACTTCCAATTTTGAAATGTTGATTTTGATTTTGATTTTGAATTTTTGATCTCTGTAAATTTTCGATATAAGGCCACTTGCTTTAGATGTATGTAAATTTTTTTTTTTGAAATGAGGTTTGTAAAGGAACTTTTGTTATTACGTAGAATAAGATTTTTTCTTTGATTATTGATAAAAAAAAAAAAAAAAACCTTTTTGAAATACCTCTGTGTGTTTGTGTGATAAAACTTTGAAAAATATGCGTGTTTGTGTGTGTGTGTGTGTCTCTCTCTCTCTCTCTCTCTCTCTATATATATATATATATATATATATAACTTATTTCACATCTAGATGTGTATAAGAGACATATGTATATAAAACAATTAGATTCTTAATATAAAAGTTAGAGAATTTTGATCTTATGCAAGTCTAGTTGCACCAAAGTTTTGACGCATATCAGTAGGACTGTCAATTGGGTCGTGTGAGTACACATCTAGATACAAGTTTTGCAAAATTCAAACTCGACTCACAAATTTATTTAGGTTTCGGGTATTAATCGGGTCGGGCCAAGCTCACAAAGGTGAATCTCATACTCGACTCACAAAATATTTCAGGTTGTGGGCTTTATATCAGGTACCAATCATATCACATTAAATAATAAAACTTAATTTTATGTGGATAATAGTTAAAAATTTATTTTTTGCATAAAATCAGGATTTTATTTGAATAATATGTACTACTTATTAACTATATCATTGAGCTTGACTAATGATGTTAGGTTATTCTTTTTAATTATCTGAGCTTAAGTAAATTAATAGAATACTAGAATTATTAACTATTATCCACATAAAATTAAGTAGTATTATTTAACGTAGGATGAAATTAGTATTATATATATATATACATATGTATATATATATGAGCCGGATTTTAATCGAGCCGATCCTAATAAAAGTCAAACTCTTCTTACAATCTAATATAATCTAATATTTAGGCCCAAACTATACCCCTAAGAGATGTAGGTGTTAAATATCAAATCAACCCTCCATTTTTGTGGCAGCCGAGCTCGGCCACCAAATTGACCCAATTGATAGTCCTACATATCAGTTAGGAGTGGCCTTGCGATTGAATCTCTTATACACATCTTTAGTGTATTTAATTTGAACTTATGTCGCTTTATGATTTACAAATTGACTTGGTTTATATTGGTTTCGCCGTATATCATACAGCTTTCAATAATTCTAAAAAATAAGAATACAAAGGTAAGAAAAAGGATTATGCATGAAAACTTATAAGAATTTCATGACAAATTATGAAAAAAAGGGGGTAGACAACCTTCGAGGAATGGATGTGTGTTGTTAGAGTCCTATTTTAGGATTGATTTTTATTGGGTAAATATCTAAGATGGGAATTCTGAAGTGTCCTATAGGAAGAAAATGAAGACTCGAGATTAAGATGGATATGTGAATGAAATATCATGATGGTATCCCTTCTGACGACAAAGGAAATGATAAGGATAATATTTTGAGGAACTTTCGGAGAATGATCAAGAGTAAAGAGACTAAGAGGACGATAATATTAGTTGATGTTTGAATTTTAGTTTTATTTGTGATAGAAATTTGGTTTGATTTTTGAATAATTTAGTGTTTCAATATTGCTAAATATACGTTCTAGAAAACATTATGTGTGGTTTTGATGAAAGTATGATTTATTTCCTTACGACTTGTTTTATTTTCAAAAGGATATTCTTATACTTGTGTTATATTTTGTAAAATTGGAATTTTTTAAAAAAAAAAAGATTATTTAAATTTAGGTATACAACTCAAACTTTTAAAAAAAATATATTCTATATTGTGTTACATTTTGTAAACTATAATTTTTTTAAATTGATACTTGATTTAAGAAATACTACTAATTACGAGATCTACTAGATTGAAAATTTGAGGCAAATACCTAACATGGCAGTTATGGAGTACTCTTATATGTTGTGGTATTGGAAAGATTTGTTCCTACTAATACGACTAACAATGTACTAAGGACATGAAATTTTTTAAGGATTATATAATAGGATCTAATACAAGTTGGAAAATATAGAACTTGGACAAAATTGATATATGCTCGCAACTCAAATTTTGAGAATATGAGATTCATGGATTAGTTCAAGGGTTCAATGGGACAGATTTGCAGTAGTGTTTATTGATAATATTTTGATTTATTTTCTAAGTAAGGAAACTCATGAGAAACATTTAAGAGGAAATATTTGGCACTTGAAAGAAATATATGTTTATATAAGTGCAATTTTTATACGACATGTGATTTTATATAAGGAGCTTGTGGATCTTACAAGGAGACTAATAAAGTGGATGATGAGGTCTATAAGCATTGCTAAGGTAAGAAACTATTCGGATTAACTGGTTACTGTCACAAGTTCATGAAAGGGTTTTAAACTATTGTAACACCATGTGGAGGATTAACATGAATGTAGGTATAACTGATATGATATTTGAAATGAGGAAGGACCTTTCAACATTTGAAAGAGAAGTTGATAATATTTACCTGTTTAAACCGTGTCATTTTTGGAATTAGAGATTGTAATTTCACCTTTGTGCTGTCTCTTATACACATCTTGATGTGTATAAGAGACAGCTTAATTGTTGTCTATTATACACTTCTAGATGTGTATAAGAAACAGGGTATTCTCAAATCAGACTACATCAACATTGATAGTTTTACAATGATATGCCAAACATTATTTTCATATGATGGACAATGTGAGGTGTTCACGGATCTAAGAGGATAAAGGGGAGTTGAATATGAGACAAAGGAAAATGATAGAATTATTGAAAGCTTATGATTTGATAATAAGTACCACATTGAAAAGCAAATAAAACGGCTGATGTTTTGAGTCACAACGTTGAGATTAGAAGGACTCCAGTGTTAGAAGAACAAAAGGATGAACTAGGAATGGAAACGTCATGATCAACAAATCAGTTATTGGACGCTTTGATTGTGTAATTTGCTTGAGTTGGGAGGTTTGAAGAAGTTCAAAGACAAGATGAGAAATTTTTGTAAAGATTCAAGTGAAGGAAGGCACAATGCCTAATTTTAGTGTAAGGTGTAAAGATTGGGGTTGTACTTTTTTTTAATTCAGATATAGATTGTGTAATCTTTATGAATGTACATAATTTGAATTTTATCAAGGGCTAATGACATGACTTTGCCACCATGATAATTAGATGGGTAATTATATGTATTTTTTGCACCCTTAACTAAAAGAAAAGTTGTCTATGTATTGTCTCATATTTATACTATTCATCCGTTAATAACTGAAATGCTCTTATTATTATATTTTGATTTTTTATATACTTTATTTTTTATAGTGGTAATAATTATAAAAAAACTAAGGAAAAATAAACTATAAAATATCTTAATTACAAATCAATATATTTTTTGGTCATATTTTCATAATTTGTGGAGTTCATTTGATATTGTTAATTTTAGTGTTTACTATATAGGTAGCACGCTTCCCAAAGTAGGCTTATTAGTAGAATTTCTATTATAAGTTTTTCTTTAGTATAAAATATTAATATATTTTTAGCATCACTAATAGTTTACCTGCTTAAACTTTAGCATCACTAATACTTTGATTGTGAACGTTAATTTTTTAGCACTAAAGTCTCTAGACAAAAGATCAACTCTAACTGCATCTCAAATTTTGGCTAAATGGGCAAATATGCCCCTTAGTTAATTATACGTTATCAACCTTTAAACTTTAATACTACTTGCACTTTAGTCCTTAATGATATGTTTTGAGCACTTAACTCTTTCGTTATGTTAACCCAATGTTTTGACCATCTAATTCTATTTTATTCTATTTTTTTACCTCCATTTGCTCTCCATCCCTGCAGTAATTACTACTACCACCACCAACAATAAAAAATAATTCGGTTTCTTTTTTTTATTTCTTCAAAAAGTTTGTATTTTTTACAGGTGAATATTTGCCCAAATAATTTTAAAGAATCAAAGTGAATTGACTAGAATGATGTGTCTCTTATACACATCTAGATGTGTATAAATTATAGATACATTCTAATCAAGAGCCTTGAAATTGTTATAAATGATCATTAATTACAAAGATTTGTGTTTAAAGAATAATGTTACTTAGATTTTGTCATCTTCTTCAATTAATCCCAACACAAAAAATGTCAAATTCAATGTCTAGGCACCTTTTTGCATCAAATTCTACCAGAATCAAGTTTTCTCGATATTGAAAATTTGATTCATCAGACAAACATAAACAAAAACAGATTAGAATATAATTGGGGTAAAATAGTCAAATATTTAGTTCTGTGTAAGAGATATTTACCCAATAAAAACCATGTTAAGGACTAGAAAATAAATCAAAATATTATCAATAAACACTTAATTACACCTGTCTCTTATACACATCTTTGACAAAAAAAATGTAAATTGTAAAATATTCAAGGGCATCCAACAATTATGCTAGTTCCGTGAAAAGTTTTTTATCACACAATAAAATTAAAAAAAAATCACCATTAGTGAATTCCACCACGAAGGCTACTTTAGGAATCATGTGACCATTGTGAACAAGCGTAGAAATTCTAAAATAATATCAAATGAATTTAAAAAATTAACGGATTTGCTCAAAAAAAAAAATCATTGTTATGAAGGAAATTTAATTACAATTTTTACTCTTAAATCTAATAGAATGTCACATTTTGGGAAGCGTGCAAATGGTAAAAAATATTGCAAAACTCATAATAAATACTAAATGAGTTTCAAGATTAAAATATTCTCAAAATTATTAAAATCAAATTAAAAAAATTGTAGGCATTGAGGAAACTTTTAAACATTGCATTAATGTTTGTAAATTCCTAGCTAATATTTTCATATCAAAATTTGCAAATTGAATGTCCATCTTTTACACATATATAATCTCCAAGTCTTAAAACAAAGAATGACAAATTTAGAAATTATAGTTGTGAAAGTAGAAAATAATAGGCATTCTTTTGTAGTGGACAAAAATATTTACAAATTTAATTATATCATAACTACTTTTGAGGGTCAAAGAGAATACCATAAGATTTAATTTAAGATTAAATTCTTATTACCCTTAAACTAGGGGTTAAAATGTTATTAATTCTATTGGTATAATTAGTATTTTGTTATTCACATTATTCAACCCTTCTTAGAAATAATAGATGTCATCAATTAAGGAGGGAAATTTATATTTTTTAAGTTTCGAAGGTAAAATGTAATTACCCCTAGTTCAGGGGGCAAGGAGACTATTAACCCTTTTTTTTAATTCCATATAATTTTTTTATTAGTCTCCTTGAATACATATAATATAGATTGTAGAGAGGAAAAAGGACACAATATTAATGTTTTGTTTTAAATGCGCATTTTGCTAAACTAGTTGTAAATGTGCTCTGGTTCCGTTACATTAATTATTAATGCTCAAATAAGAGATATGAATATCAGCCCGTATTAGGTTTAAGTTGCGTTATTCAAAATTTCCATGTTATATTAAATTTCTATACATCACTTTATTTTATTTTTGGAAGTATAAGATTTTGGTATTTATACGTAAGGTAACATAACTATTGTATAAGAATCATATTATTGATTATCCAATTGCATAGTAAATTTTCTCGTCTTTATACACATTTTGTTGAGAATAAGATGTACCTCATAATGTAATATTCACATTACACAGACTTAGACCACTTACCTCATTGTTTTAACGATTTTGGGTCTAAAATAAACATCCTTGTTTTAATACTTCATAATTATACAAGAGGCAACATGTTAAAAACTTAAAAAAGCTATTAATTTAGTTACACCAAAATCCTAAAAGTAATATAGTTACAGCAACCCAAAATTTTTACTTTTTCTCCAGTGTTATAAATTTTTGTTCACCATTAATATATCTACATATATAATTTTCTAAATGTAAATAATACACACTTATATTTCTTGATCAAAATATAAGTTCATGTTTTTTTGGCAAAAAAGAATTTTTATTGATAGTAAAATGAATTACAAACGTGACTTACAAAAAAAAAAAAAAAAGAAAAAAATTGAGATGGAATGAGGTTTACAAATTCAAATGTAAGTGTTAAGTTTCAAAAAGGGAGTTATTTACGTGCATTTTAACTTAGATTTTAATCACTAAAGAAAAATTATGTATAGTAAATATGACGTAATTAGCCTACTTAGGATTTTCATTCTTAATATTTTTTATGTGTTTTTAGTGTTTAATTCTACTTATTTATATGTTTAAACTGGTATGTTTTTATAAGTTTGAAAAGCTTCCAAGGTCAAAGGAGACAAAAGTAGAGCAAAATGGGACGAAAATGGCGAGGCCAGCATAAAGGCTAAGCGTGGCTGTGCCAAGAGGCTCCTCAACTACGCTTGAGCTGCATCAAAAATGGGAAAAACTTCGTTTCAATGAGTTTGTGCTTTCCAGGGGTAGTTTCAACCTATAACTTTGTGAAATCCTACATAGCATAGAAATAGTTATTTTAGGCCATTTGTAACATAACATAGACTAACTTAGGCCACTTTTTTATCAGGAGAATATCGATCAATTAGCAGGAGTAGAATCATCAAGGCGGATAACGAAAAATGATTCTTCCTAGAGTTTTTCTTTTCTTTCTCTTCTCTTGTATTCTTATACTCTAAGATGGTTGTAAAATATTCTTTTGATGTTTATTTGACAAAGGTTATGTACTAAATCATTCACTAGGGTTTTATTTCGATTTTACCATGAAGATTGAATGAAAGATTTAAACTATTATTTCTTTTTTATTCTATTGATTGTTTGCTTATTTAAATTGATCTTAATACCTCTAGATAACTGATCACCCTCTAAAGTGAATTGTAAACCCTATTCCTAATCAAGAGATGATACTTAGGCTTGGGATGGTTTCAAATAGCCCTTACTTTGGTCATTCTTTATTTGATTGAACCATTTTATGAATACGAATAGAAATATACCTATTCATCTTACGTAATCAAGGTAAGGTTATACATTATGCTCTAATATGGGCTCGGATTCACATTAAAGTATAGTGAACTGGTTAACATTAGCAGATTTGCTCGAAGTTCGATAGAAAACTTGCAATTACATTAAACTCTAGATTAGTAGACAAGATATGAAATTGAAGAAATAATGAATCAGGCCATTCAATTGGATTGATAATTGATGAATAAACCCTAGACTATTTTCGCTTTGAGTTTTTAATCTATATAATTGGTTAATTCAACTAGTTATTATTTTGTTCAGTTATTTACAATTTCCCAATCATTGAACCGTTTAAATAGAATAGTGGATGTGCAAGTTTGTACTTAGTAACGTGTCAAGCATAGTTCTCATAGGAATGATTTCTACTTATACTATATTATTTGTTCGATACGTGTACTTGCGTACGATCATGCCTGGAACACACGCAAAGAAGTTTTTAGCCCCGTTGTCAGCGGGACTTAGTTCTTGACATTGTGTTTTTTGTTAATATCATATAAAGTATTTTGATTCTAGTTCAATTATGTTTCCTTTTACTTGTTTCATTATTTTTAATCTTTCTATTTTAGTTCTTTGTTTTTAGTTTTTTTTTAATGATATATAAAAATAAAAATCAAGTACAAGTTGAGAGGTTCAAAATGGAACTAGTCCAATTAATTACGCTTAAGCCACTCTTCTGGCATAGGTTTGTTGATGTTTCTATCTTTGTTATAAATAATATGGTTGTAGGAGGAGTATACATATCTAGATGAGATAAGAGACTATAATTTTATTTGTCCTGTTTACTGTTTTTACTTTTTTTTGTAAGATTTCTTTTGCCAATTAGACATAACTTAATTTATTGTTCTCATCCATTTGAATAGATGAATGGTATATATCAATATGCTAAAATAAAAAAGAAATCCAATGGTTAGTCGCCACTATCACATCACCAAAGTCGCTTGCATTTGTATTTGATGAAATAGCTCAAACTGCTGATTCTCAGTTCAAATGAGACAAATTTCAATTTGAAAAGGATCTTTCTAATTTTCGAAGAATGAGACGAAGCAGATTTTACTCGGCACAAATTAACTATAGATCCAATACCAATTTTCTCCTCCTTCATCCTCCTTGATCCTTTTGACATTGGATGGCAAGCGGCTTGAAGAGCGGCTTGAAGAGCGGCTTGAAGGTGACAATCAGTATGGTCTTTTTAAGCCAATGACTGATACTTGCACTGCATGGCTGAATGATCAATCAGTTAGTAATTTACGTAGCATTTGGATGTTTGGCTGCACTTGAAATGCTAGACAAATGGTAGAGTTAGCATGGGGTTTGAGAACCCGCAACCATCATTTTCTATGGGTGGCTTGGGAGTTAGAAACAAGTAAATTGCCAAAAGATTTCATGGTGTCCTTAGCTTGAAGTTTTTGCCCACAAATCTATTGGATGTTTTATTACTCATTGTGGATGGAATTCAACATTGGAATGTTAAACTTAGCGGATCAATTTCAGATATTTGAATATGACTATAGGATAAAATTACGCACCGTTCACTATAGTAATTGATCATTGAAGATGATTGAATTGAAATTGGTACGTTGTGACTTATGTACCTTGACTAGGTATTCCCTGTCCCTTTCCAAGTCTTGTACGGTGGTTATCAATAGGGTAAGCCAACTCTAACACCCCATATATAGGATACAGTCTTATAGATAAGAGAGAAGGACCTAGCCCATATGGTATTATTGGACCTCCTATTAAGATGATCCTAAATCTAATAGGATTTAGAAAATAAGCCAACTTTGACTTTACATATCAGACCAAATAAATAATTGAGACAAATGTAGGCCCAAATAAGTGAATTATATGAGCATAGAATTTACCAGTCTTCATTTAGCCCGTTTTTTATAAAACAAAAAATTCATTAGTGGTAATATAAATAAGAAAATAATTCTAACATTCTCCCACTAGGGTAATACTAATTGATTTTAAGTTTTTTAATGAAAACATTTAAGAAAATAACTCTCGGGTTAAACACAACTTTAGTGGCCATTATAAAAGATTCAGCACAGAATTCGATTTAATGAAAACAGTCTAGTAGCGAACTATAGTTGTCAATACATTATTTATTAATGTACGACCATTATAATTACAAATACAGATTCCACAGTGTGATAAAGTATATTGTGGTTTGACTCACATGATCCACAAGCAAAATTAACAAGTCTAAACCACAATCAGTTGTCAATTTTAAAAAGACTCTCTGAACGGTCTTTCGTCTATTTTAGTGCTTCTAAATTGAAGCCACTTCATCAGTCTTCATTTTATTCTTGTATGAGCTCATATCAAGAATCCATAAAACCTTTAGATATGCACATACATGAATAAATCATATCAATAACTGCATAAATTAGGGAATGAACTTTATTCATTACAAATTACTATAGACAACATACGAGTTATAAACAACTCCCATTGACCAGGTATATCAAATATAGTTTATCATTACATATACCTTTAAGGTTTCAATAACTTGGTTAATAAATCAGTAAACACTTTATCATTGTAATGTGTTCACACACTATATCACCTTAACACGCTATTTTCTTATTTCAAAAATAAAACTTAAGAAAGTTTATACAACTGTATTAATGCCAATTAAATTTTCATGTCTCTTTTAGAAAACATTGTAGCAAAAATATTATAACAAAACTCAACTGACCCAGAGATTAAATAATAAAATCTTCAACCCTTGAAATAAATATTTTAAATCATTAAGTTGAGCTCTCAGTTTAAAACAAATAGAAACATCCATAATTAGTAGATAACCAACATTAAGCAACCTTTAAAATTAATACTCTGTGTAACTAATCTCTTCAAAAATTTTAACATACATGAAAATAAGCACATACTCTTTAATTTTCCTACATACCTTACCCAATTAGCAAAACCGATATTTTGCCAAATATTTTCCACACATATAGTGCATAGGCAACATTACATAAACCACAATATATATAAGAGCATCCACTGTAGTAACGTATCAAATCTCACTTATGAGATTCTTTCAAGAAAAATATTTTAGAATTTTGCTCTCACTCTATATTATTTCTTTATATTATTAGAGACATTTGTATCTTTAGATCTGTATGTTGAACCAAGCTAGTTATCTTAAAATCTTTTATACCAAAGATTTTGAAAATATCTCTTATACAAATCTAGATGTGTATAAGAGACAGCCATGTTGCCTAAGAACATAAGAATGAGCAAAACTCTCACAGATCTCGAGCATGGCCGTAACTTAATATATTATTTATCTGAGACAAATATGTTACAACCAAACGTTTCCTAATCTCATCCATAAGATAAATATGCAAATTCATACCTCCCTATCAAAAAGGATTAAAGAGAAGTTATACACTTATGAACCGTATTATTTCAGTAAATTGATTGTACCATATAAACAATATTCAGTAATTTAGCAAATGCTAAATTAACATGAATAAAATGATTAATCAAGTTGCTTCAACTTAATAGTTTTCAACCCCGTACAACAATTCAGATAAAAGCAAAAACTTTAATCTTGGATCATGAACTTAAAAAATCTACAAGCATGGGTACAAGGGCTCCTTATAATTAACTTGTTCTTTACGTTGATTTCAAGATGTCAAGATTTCATAAAAAAAAATGAACAATTCATGATTACTGGACAAAAGTTTACATAAAATACTTAAACCAGCTTAGTCTGTCAAAATTTCATGAGTAAAGCATTCAATGAGACTAAAAGAAAACAAATCCTTTAATGAACTCATAAGCACTACTGCATGAATCAATGTAATGTATTCTAGTTTTATCTCAAAATTCAGGACTTGACACATAAGATAGTATTCAAATACTTTACAACAAAATACTTAATTTAGAATACAAAAAAATCAAATGCCGTATGATTCGTGTCCAGAAAACTGACTTGAACACCAAAAAAACTTCAGACATAAAAGGGGTTCTTTATATTTAAGTTAAGCACAAAGAAGAATTAAAATAACAACTTAATCCCGATCTTATGCCATGATCCCATGTAGTTCAAACAGCAATGCTTCTTCCTTATAATAGGGTTTTTTTTTTTTTGTTGTTGTTGTTATATATGGGCAACTTATAAAATGATCCCATAACCAACCGGCCACCCCTAACATGGATGTATCTAAGATCACATGAACGGGAAAGAACAAAAACCAGATTTCACACATTTGAAGTTTGCCATAGTCTTCGAGAAAGTTTTGCTGAAACCTCTTCATATACTACTTTTTAATCCTTAACTGATTGGCACTTTGTTGCAACAATCACTAGACCCCACCAAAGGCTCAATTGGATAATTCAATTAAGGATCAGTCAACAACTCCACCAAAAGAAAATTGAAGCATTATTCCTTAAATATATTAAAATAAAAAATGTCCAACCACGATATACCGTCTAAACAACTTACTATGTTGAATGTGAAGCCGCCGACAAGGTTCAGTGCCTGTGTCATGTCATTGAATTACGACAATTTGTAAACTTTATGTGATTCAAAATTTCATTCTATTCAAATTCTAATTTCGTTGTTTTAATACTTCTTATTAAATTTGAATGAATAAATATCAAATATTTAAATATAATTGTAAGATAAAATTATGTTGCGAATCAATATCGGATATTTGAATATCTTGATTAGGTATTCTCTTCGACTCTACCCCTTCCAAGTCTTGTATGCTAGTTGCATTGTAAGAAAGTAAATAATCAATAACGAAAGCAAATTTAAAATTTTTACTTTCCTATCAGGGATCACATTGATTAATTTATGCATAGCACTAGAAAAGTATTGAGATTATACCTTAAAATTGCAGTAAAATCTCCAATACGTTTTGGACGTCGATACACAAGCTGCACAAGCGTCCAACCTCTAATAATGTCCGCACAGATAATTAAATCAGCAATCTTCATGAGATTGATTAATACAAATCACAGGGTGCTAGCTCTTAAATTATCCTAATGTGACTTTCATGTTTTTATTATTTTTTACGATTTTTCTAAGAAAAAACCGTACTAGTACTACACTTAATATGTATTATAGATGTGTATAAGACCAGTACTCTGTATATATACAGATCTATTAAGTGTATACTAGTACATATTATATATATATATATATATAATAGTTTCAAATCCCAGTCAAATTGGATTTAGATATTACAACATTCCTAATCAGTTAGGGTTAAGGGCATATGAATAAATATAAAATCATTAGAGACTTTTATATGTATTACATCTTAAGTAAAAGCCTAACTTATTAGGAATAGGGCAAGTCTTATACAAAATAGATCTTATAAGAAGTTCAAGAATAAATGATGATACTTGCAAATCATTTTAATCCTGAATTAATTATCCTTAAGTGTGTGACCCTTTAGGTTCCCAATCACGTTGACAATAAGTATAAATTAGACAGGAGTTGAACATCTTAGGATTATACTCATTCAATTAATATAAATATATCATTAATTCTCCAATTAATTAATTTACACTTATAGATTAAGATTGGCTTCTAACAAAGTATCATGACCACCCAAGTGTTGAGATATGTCAAGTGGTTCGACATCACCCATCTGTGATTTAATTCCTATGTAATTATTATCCTTTCACCAACCTATATTCCGATTAATTCAAGAGTACAGATATAATGTCAACTCTTATCGAATTAATCAAATTTACTTCTTTCCAAAGTACAACTCACTTGAACTATGTAGAATTTAAGACACTCTTAATTCTATTTCCACTTTGCGCAAAGATTTTCGAATCGTATTTCAAGAAATGACCATATTGGGATATACTCTCCTATTATAAGGAGTGGTGAATCCTCTATTGGTCATATCTTATCTTATCATGATTCATATTACACCCGAACTCTATAGTATGTGTGACTCATTAAGAATAACGACTAATAGAGTCAAAATATAATAATCCACAGTCAAAATAAATTCATGACCTGAAGTCAAAGAACCATTACTCTACTATCACAAAGAGATTAATCCACTGGCAAATAATAATCCTTGTGGAATACTCTTAGTAGGTCAATTCGATGCATTTATTCTCAATAAGCATCCACATACACTTATGTGCTAATCTAGTAGTATCATACATAACAATTAGGGATATACACGAATAAAATATAATTACATCACAACTCTATATGATTTCACATATACATATTTATTCGAAAAATGTCATATTACAAAATATACATAAATCATAAAAGTGTAATTTATCCCTAAAATAAATTGGCTTTAGGGCATACACAAACAAACTCCCACTTGCACTAAAGTCAATCATTCATGTGTTTAAAATCGAATGAGTTTACATGACTCTCATGTTTCTTTTGGGACATATAAATTAGTCAACGTGATCAGCAATGTTATCACGTGGGGATGTAGGCTATATTTACAGTCCTAAGATCAATGTCTCTCTAATCAAATGATAGTGCCGTAATACATGTTTAGATCGCTGATGAGATCTGGGTTCCTTTACTTATGTAATAGCTCCATTGTTATCACAATACAAGAGTATATGATCACTATTGGAAGGAACCACTCCAACTTCAGCCGCAAACTTTCTGATCCAAACTGTCCCTTTTGTTGCTTTTGAATCTACAATGTATTTGACTTCTGTTGTAGAATCAGTCGTGGTGTCCTGTTTGGAATTTTTCCAATTTACCGCACCACCATTAAGAGTAAATACATATCCAAATTGCGACAGTTGCTATCATCCTTGTCAGATTGAAAGCTAGCATCTGTACATCCGCGAACTGTCAATTCTTGTCCACCATAGATCAAGAATAAATCTTTAGTCCTTCTTAAGTATTTAAGAATATTCTTGACTGCTGTCCAATGACCACTCCCTGGGTTAGATTGAACCTGCTCGTAACACTTAGAGCATAGGAGACATCGGATCTAGTACATAGCATAGCAAACATTATAGAACCTATAGCCAAAGTATATGGGATCCTTTTCATGCTATCTCTTTTGACATCTGTCTTAGGACATATGTCTTTTATAAATGTACACACCATGAGACATTGGTAACTAACCCTTCTTTGATTGATCCATGCTAAACCTCTTTAGCATCTTGTCTATGTACGTTGATTGAGTAAGACCAAGCAACCTTTTAAATCTATCTCTATAGATCTTTATTCCCAAAATATAGGTTGTCTCTCCGAAATTTTTCATAGAAAATTCCTAGACAAACATACCTTTACACTTATACATGAAGCATAGGTATGTTGTTTTCTATCAAAAATATGCCATCCACATAAAGTATTAAGAAAAAAATGGCTCTCCTACTCACCTTCTTGTATACACAAGGTTCATTCTCATTTTTTATAAAGTCAAACTCTTGGATTGTCTTATCAAAACAGATGTTCTAACTCCTACAAGCTTGCTTTAGTCCATAAGAGACCTTTGTAACTTGCATATTTTGTTAGGATCTATGGATATAAACTAATTGAAAAATTAGTATCATATAA
The DNA here is from genome assembly GCA_025175665.1 of Cinchona pubescens. Lineage (NCBI taxonomy): Eukaryota > Viridiplantae > Streptophyta > Magnoliopsida > Gentianales > Rubiaceae > Cinchona > Cinchona pubescens. The sequence continues at coordinate 399,025 of JANKKI010000301.1, read as the reverse complement.
ATCTCTTCTTGCATATCCATAAAGGAAACCAGTTTTTACATCCATTTGCCAAATCTCATAATCATAATATGTAGCTATCACAAGTAAAATTCGAATAGATTTCAACATTGCAACTGGTGAGAAAGTTTCATCAAAGTCAACTCATTGTCTTCGTGTATAACCTTTTGCCACCAATCGTGCCTTATAGGTAATCATATTACCATCCATGTCGGTCTTTCTCTTAAAGACCCACTTGCACCCTATGAGAAGTTTAATCCTTTCAGGTGGATTGATTAAGGTCCATACTTTATTGTCATACATGGAATCGATTTCAGATTTTATGGCTTCTAGCCACTTCTGAGAGTCCTTACCAGATAATGTTTCTTTGTAAAATATAGGCTCATCATTCGTAATGACTAATACATCATTGTGCCCACTTACAAGAAACTCATATTTTTTTGGAGTACGACGTATCCTAGTAGTCCTATGAAGATCTTGTGTATCATTAGTTTCATCCTCTATCACATCATCATGTGATTGAAACTCTTGTTCCATTTGTTGATCAATACCATATTGTGTTTCTTGAACTTCTTCAAGATCTATTTTGCTCCCACTTGCCCTTTCAAGAATAAACTCCTTTTTTAGAAAGATGACATGTTTTTGAGACAAACACCTTTTGCTCAAAGAGATTATAGAAATATACACATATCCAAAAGCCTCCTTTAGATGTACCCCACAAATAGCCATTTATCTGACTTAGATTCAATTTTGTTAGATTCTACCCTCTCTACATAAGCAGAGCAACCCCAAACCTTCAAGTATGAAAGTTTAGGTTTTTTTCCAAACCATATCTCATATGGAGTGGAATCAATAACTTTTGACAGAACACGATTTAGTAAATGGGAGGCAATATTAAGAGTATAGCCCTAAAACAATTTTGGGAGGTCTGCAAGACTCATCATTGATCGAAGCATATCCAATAGAGTTCGATTACGTCTCTCAGATACCCATTTAGTTCTGGTGTATAAGAAGGAGTCCATTGAGGTAGAATCTCATTCTCCTTAAGATAATCTTGAAACTCTTGGTTCAAGTATTCTCCACCTCGATCAGATCAAAGTATTTTAATACTTTTACCAAGTTAACTTCATTCTTAAATTCTTTGAACTTTTCAAAGGTTTCATACTTATACTTTATTAAGTATGCATAACCATATTTAGAATGATTATCCGTAAAAGTAATGAAATATGAAAAACCTCATCTAGCATGAATTGACATAGGCCCACAAACATCAGTATGTATTAGCCCCAGCAACTCACTAGATCTATTACCTTTTCCAGTAAAAGATGATTTGGTCATTTTACCAAGTAAACAAGATTCATATATATCATATGATTCACAATCAAATGATCCCAAATAACCATTGTTGTGTAATTTGGAAATGCGTTTCTCATTTATATGACCAATTATACAATGCTGTCTCTTAAGATTGTTTCAAATTATCAATTTTGGACCTTTATGGATTTATGTTGAGAATTGAATTTTTCATGTCTAGAATATAAAGACCATTATTCAAAGAAGCAGTTCCATGCATAATTCATCACGTGAAAAAGAACAATATTTATTCTTTTGCTTAATGACAAAACCTTCAGTGTCTAAACACGGAATAGAAACAATATTTCTAATAAGAGATGGAACATAATAACAGTCTTTAAGTTCTAAAACAAGACCACTAGGCGAAGAAAGATAATAAGTCCCTATGGCTAATGCAGCAACATTTGCTCCATTTCCTGTTGAACCACGCGTAGGTCTACTTCTCCGTTAGCCAACATTCTACTTCTCTTTAGTCCCTGTATATTTTTACAAATATGAGATGCTGATCTGTTTTCTAATACTCAAGAATCTGATTTAGAAGTACAAATATTGATTTCAATCATAAACATACCTGAAGTAGAAGTTTCATTAAGCCCCTTCTGCTTTAAGGTATCACATATAGGCCTTGTAGTTCCTTTTTCAGTGTGGTTCATTTCCACAATGGTAACAATTACCCTTGGCCTTGTCCTTCTTGATCACAGGTGTTGGTTTCAACCCAGATTTGGTTTTCACTAAACCAACCTTGGACGCTTCTACAACTTAAATCTTGCCCGATCAGTCGACATTCCAAAGGTACCTTCTCCTTATCCATTTCGCTACTAAGTTCTTGAGGTGTCTAAAGGGTGGCCTTAAACCCCATTTGCGATGAATCCTAGGTATGCCTTTGATAGAAAACAACATACCTATGCCTAAGAGTGAGTGGACGTAGTAAAGTGATGGCTGAACCAAGCAAGAACGCCCTTGTCCCTTTCCTTTCTTCATTCCGCCCCCTTCTTTGCTTTGTTCCAATAGAGTCTAAGGCAAAGGGCTTCGTATGCCTACTTTACCCACTTGACGAAAGGGAACGAACTTTGTTTCGTTTTGGGGTTTATGGATTGGATTTAGTCAGCCTCACGCCATACTCAAAAGAAAGGAGTGTCTTTTTCTTCTTGTTAGAAGAATCAACAACCATCATTTGTTTTCTTTCCTTCTTAATAATCGTCTCAGCAGTTTTTTGCATATTCAATAGTTCAGTAAGAGTTGTGGATAAATTGTTCATATTATAATTCGTCACGAACTGTGAAAAGCTATCAGGCAGAAATTGCAAAATTAAGTAAACATTTAACTCATGATTTTGCTTAAATTCAATCGTTCTAATTTTTCAATTAGTCTAATCATCTTCAGTACATGAACCGCTACTGAAGTACCCTCTGTCATTTTTCAACGGAATAGCTTTTTAGAGGTTTCATACCTCTCATTCCTAGATTCTTTATCAAACAATTCCTTGAGATGAATAATCATAGAGTGATCATCCATATTATCATACTGTTTCTATAATTTAGAACTCATAACGGCCAACATGATATAAGAGGCAGTATCATTGTCCTCTATGTGCTTACAATAAGCATTCTGAATTATTTCATCAGCATCATCTATTGGGACATCAAGAATAGGTTGATCAAGAACATAGCCAATTTTTTCGTGTTTGATATGTAATTCTCAAAGGACAATGCCATTCCGAAAAATTTGGCCCAGTGAGTTTGTTATCATATAAAATGGGACATAAATTGACGTTGCTACTCATATTCTATAACATATAAATAAATATAGCATAACAATTTGTTATTTATGCATAAACAAAACCAAAATATGATATGGACTTCCTTTTAATTTGGTTTTGCTCCCACTATTTTAATTCAAATCAATAACCCTCACATATTGATTCGGGAGCTATCACATAACCCCTAAAGTAGGCTAGGATCCCATCTAATTATTTTGATCTTGGGTGTACCCAACAAACCAAAATAATTTCGAAAGGTAGGTAACTCTTACGAATTACAACTCTTTGTAATTCGTGGATAGTTAGATATCAACTCTTCGATAGCACATCTTATGTGACTTCTAACTTTTGCCTCAAAGGCATATAACATTGAGTGTACCCAAAAAATTATATGCCTCCGTTAAATTAAACCCATTATTCAAAGATCTCATCTCATAACTCTCGTTTATTGCTATAATAATGGAAGACAACTTATTTATTGACTTAATATTAATTTGAGGGATTTTCTTTTATTTATTTTATTAGGTCTCATCAAAATTGCATGCAATATTATTATATCAGAATATAATAAATAAAACATGCATAAAACTATGGATGATTATGGACTTTTACTAAACTAGTTTCCTTGTGTCACATAGGTGGTCAAATTCTAAGGATAATCTTCAACTCTTGAAAATTTCCTTCGTGGTTGCACTTTTCGCCATCTCTATCATCTTGTACATTACAAATGTAATTCTATCTAAAAATTTTAGATATTCAATCCTATCCCTAACCTACATCTATGTACATTACATGATTGGTTATGAAATCTCGAGTTACATTCGAGGGATTGAGATGAGAAAAGAATTACATGTAATGTAATAGAGAAAAGCAGGACACACAGGCCCTTATAAAAAAATTTACAACATTTGAATTTGAAAGAAATAAATCAAACACAATCACATTGGTCTTAAGTCCATATCTTCCATCATGCTATTAAATAATTCAATAATTAAATAAAAGCATAAATCCGTATTTAGTATCTAATCATGAATCACTATACTTCATAATTCCAATCTCATTGAAATCATCAATTTTTAAATTATTTATTAAAATATTTTATGGAGAAAAATTATTAATCTCCAATCTCATTAGAAAATAATCTTTTAAATAATAGAATTTCAAAAATTATATTAGAAACAATTTCTAAATTTTTTTGAACATTTATTAAATTCCAATCTCATTGAAAAATAATAAATTTCTAAAATTTAAACAAATTATCTAATTCCAATCACATTAAAATTAAATAAATATTTTCAAAGGTTTTATACTTTCTAAATTTTAATCAAATTAAAATGAAGAAAGTTTATGAATCTTTTCAATTAATTTTAAACAACAATTGTCAAAAATTAATTGGTATTTAATTTGAAAATATAAAATGATTGTCGCTAAAAGTAATTTAACTCATTAAATACTTTTAGCGAAAAGGCACAAGTGTCACTAAATGTGACAATATGAAATCAAGTGGAATTGCATGACCCATGAATCAAATTCAGGGGTATTTCAATTCAAGATGATTTTATCTTGAATTGCATGACCCGTGAATCCCTTTTTTTATTATTTTTTATTTTTCTCTAATATTTTATAAATTAAAATTCAAAAATTTATATAGTTTGAACAATTCAATATTTATGACGACTAAATACAATTACATCATATAAATTAATCAAGTGTCGCTCTGCTACTATTGTAAGAAAGTAAATAACCAATAATATAGCGGAATTTAAAATTTTTACTTTCTTATCATTGATCACCTTGATTAATTTATGCATAATACTAAAAAAGTATAGAGATTATACCTTAAAATTGCAATAAAATCACCAATACGTTTGGGACATCGATCCATAGCTGCACAAGTGCCCTGCTTCTCATGGTATCTACATAGATAATTAAATCAGGAATCTTCACAAAATTTATTGACCAAACCAGAGAGTGTTAACTCCTAAATTTTCAAATGTGACTTTCACATTTTTTATAATTTTTCACGACTTTTCTAAGAAAAAACTGTACTAGTACTACACTTAATATATCTTTCTATATATTAGTACTAGTCTTACCTATTATATATATATATATATATATATAATATCAGTTTGGGTCAAGGGCATATGAATAAATATAAAACCATTAGGACTTTTAATATGTTTTACATATTAGCTCCTAGAATTTATATCTTATTACAATTGATCTCAAAAGTTTATTTATCTCATAAATTAACCCATAAGTATCTCATATTTATTAAATCATTTTAATCCTAAATTAATTATCCTTAAGTGTGTGACCTTTTAGGTTCCCAATCACATTAACAATAAGTATAAATTATAATCTTAAATTAATTAGGATTAGATAAATTAAACTCCTTTAATTTATCATTAATTCTCCAATTAATTAATTTACACTTATAGATTAAGATTGGATTTTATAAGAATCAGTATGATAAGAGTGTTGAGATATATGAAGTGGTTCGACATCATCCATCTGTGATATAATTTTCGTGAATTATTATCCTTTCACCAACCTATATTCCGATTAATTCAAGAGTATAGATATAATGTCAACTCTTATCGAATTAATCAAATTTACTTCTTTCCAAAATACAACTCACTTGAAATAGAATTTAAGACACTCTTAATTCTATTTCCACTTTGCGCAAAGATTTTCGAATCGTATTTCAAGAAATGACCATATTGGGATATACTCTCCTATTATAAGGAGTGGTGAATCCTCTATTGGTCATATCTTATCTTATCATGATTCATATTATACCCGAACTCTATAGTATGTGTGACTCATTAAGAATAACGACTAATAGAGTCAAAATATAATAATCCACAGTCAAAATAAACTCATGAGCTCAAGTCAAAGGACCATTACACTATTATCATAAAGAGATTAATCTACTGGCAAATAATAATCCGTGTGGAATCCTCTTAGCAGGTCAATTCGATGCACTTATTCTCAATAAGCATCCACATACACTTATGTGCTAATCTTGTCGTATCATACATTACGATTAGGGATATTCACGAATAAAATATAATTACATCATAACTCTTTATGATTTCACATATACATATTTATTCAAATCTAAATGTCATATTACAAAATATACATAAATATAAAAGTGTAATTTATCCCTAAATGTAAATTAGTTTTAATTTTGATATACTAACAGTTATTAATAGGGCAAAGCAATCCCAGCACTGATGTTTTCCAAACCTTATTTTGATGATGACATAAACACTTAACTCTGTAAAACAAGCTTTTGCAGGAACAGATCTTTCGGACGCACAGAACCGTCCGAACTAGGTCAAAACTCCTCGGACGCATTGCATCGTCCGAACGAACTGGTAGAAAGAATGGGATCCTACTACCTTTCTTTCGGATGCTCAGGACCGTCCGAAACCTCTGTCGGACGAAGGACCGGACGCACATACGGATGTTCAAAGAACACATCTAGATGTGTATACAAGATCTAGATTGTATCCCTCGGACGCATTCAATCCTTCTCGGACGTCCGAAACCCCAACGGCTATAAGAGTGCATTTATTACTTAGCCGTTAGGAAGTAGTTGAAACCACTATTTATTGCTCTTATAATCCATAGGTGCTTTAAGAATCTGAAAAATCATCTAATACATTGAATACAAGTCTTAGAAAAGAGTAATTTAAGTGCAAATTGACTAAAGTGCTTTGTTGTATTAGTGAGCAATTGTGAGTGTAAATTCAACTTTGAGTGGAGTGATAATCTTGTATGAAAGTGTGGTCGTAAGTAAGATTCTTGGCTCAACTAAAAGAGTTTTAGTGTGAGCAAGAACTTCCCAACTTTGTAAAGATTATTGGCTCACCAAGTGTGTGAAGCATTCAAGAGATTTGATACTTCAAGCTTGCTAGCTTGGAAGTATTAATTGTTTAATTATTCCTCTCTTTACTTTACTGTTCTATTGTTATTATTATATCTGCATTCAATCAGAAAATCTCAATATCTCTCAAAGTATTTTTTAAACAACCTAATTCACCCCTTCTTAGATTGTTTTGGGACCAAGAATTGGTATCAGAGCTTGGTCTCATTATATTGCTTAAACTGCTCTTGAGTAAAGAAATATGGCAACCAACAATGCTCTATTCTTTGAGGGTCAATCCGTTACTAGGCCCCTATGTTTAAAGGGGCAAATTTTATTAGTTGGAGAGATAGAATGAAAATATTTTTGCAATCTATTGACATTGATTTGTGGTATGTTGTCAATGAAGGTCCATTTGAAGCTTCTATCATTGATGATCACACAAATAGAAGAAGAGAAAAGACAAGGAATGAGCTCACTCCACAAGACAAGGCAAACTTGACATTGAATGCAAAAGCCATGAATGTGCTATATAAAGCCTTGGATGCAAATGAATCAACTCGCGTGACCCCATCACTTAAGGCAACATCTATATGTTTGGGTTCAATGTGAGAGATTCATGAAGGGAGCGATGATGTTCGTGAGCAAAGAAATCTCTACTTGTTGCCAAGTATGAGTCCTTCAAGATGGAACCACATGAGAACATAGACAAAATGTACTGCAGGTTCAATGACATTATAAAGGATCTTGAAGCCTTGAGTAAGGAAAGTACTCTTTGGGTGAAAAAAATAGAAAAATCCTAAATGCTCTATCCAAAGAATGGGATGCCAAAACAATTGCTATAGAGGAAGCTAAAAGTTTAAATTTAATGCCTATTGAATCACTAATCAATTCTCTTACATCTTATGAACTCAAGCTAAAGGCCAAGGTTGTGGATGATGAAGAAGCAAGGCCAAGAAGGAGCATTGCTCTAAAGACCTCTCAAGAGGAAGATGAAAATAGCTCTATCAATCTAGAAGATGAAGATCTTGGTGAAGGAGATCTTGCACTCATCACCAAAGGATTTCTTAAACATTACATCAACAAACGAAGAATGAGAAGAGGCGAAGCTACAAATTCAAATAATTTCAAAGGGAAGTCTAGGCTTGAAATGAAAAAGCAAAACGAAAAATGCTTTGAATGCAGTCAACTCGGGCATTTTCAAATGAATTCTTTCGTTCCAAGAAAAAGAAGGAAGGAAGAAAACCAAGATTCAACAACTTTCAAATCACTCAATGGGATGATTGCAACTCCGAAGGAGAAGTAGAAGAAGAAATGGAGTCAGCACAAATGGCCTTCATGGCCATTGGAGATGATGAGGTAAACTCTAACTATGACTCTAATGATGAAAATGATGAAGATGATCTTGAAGCTTTCATTTTGAAATTACATGATAGCTTAAAGGAAATCATATCCTAGAAATAAGGAGTTAGTTAAAAAGTCAAATGCTTTATTGAATGCTAACTCTAAACTTGTGAATGAAAACAATAGGCTATCACACGAAAATCGTGATTTGAAGGAAAGAATGCATGTGAGAACAAAGGTCAAGGAAGAACAAGCCTCCTTGAAGAAAAGAATGGATGATTTGAATGCTCTTTTAACTAGAAAGAAAGAAAATATTGTTGATGTGAAAAGAAATAGAAATATAGCAATCAACAAAAATTTTGTCATGATTAGAAGGGATGACTTATGCATTGTAAAACTAAAATCTTCTTTATGTGGTAATAAAAGCATTAGATTTGTAGATATTGCCAACAACATGGACATACTAAAAATATGTGTTATGTCAAGAGGAATGAAAAACTTGGAATGAAAGTTGCATGGATCGAAAGCAATTTCACTAACGCAAATGGACCCAACAAAATATGGGTACCAAAAGTTATCAATTGATTTATTGTGTAGGTACTTAACATCGCCAACAATGCTAAGTGGTTCATAGATAGTGGATGTTCAAGGCATATGACGGGTGATGCCTCTCTCTTCACAAATCTTACATCCAAAAATAGTGGAAAAGTCACTTTTGGAGACAACAACAAAGCAAAATCAATCGGCATTGGTGATGTAGGTAAAAATGGTGAAACCTTGATTAAGAATGTACTTCTTGTTGATAATTTGAACTATAATTTATTAAGTGTTAGTCAACTTTGTGACAAAAATTTATATGTTTTCTTTACCAAGCATGAATGTCTTATCCTTGATAAAAATCATGTTGTTTTATTCAAGGGCTCTATGCACAATGATGTTTATGTGATTCATCTTGATAAAATCAGCAATAGCAATGTAAAATGTCTTACCGCTTCCATAGATGATTCTTGGTTTTGGCATAGAAGACTTTGTCATTTTAATATGGATTTGATTGAAAAACTTGCCAAGAAAGATTTGGTAAGAGGTTTGCCAAAACTGAAATTTTTGAAAAATAAAATTTGTGATGCTTGCCAATTTGGTAAACAAGTCAAAATTTCTTTTAAACCAAAGAATTTTGTGTCTACCCATAAACCTTTAGAATTGTTGCATTTAGACTTATTTGGACCTACTCAATATGCTAGTCTAGGTGGTTGCAAATATGCATTTGTTATCGTAGATGACTATTCTAGGTTTACTTGGGTATTATTTATGGTTCACAAAAATGAAGCATTTGAAAAATTTGTAAAATTGTTTTCCAAAATTCAAAATTTATTGAATTCAAAAATTGTTCGTCTAAGGAGTGACAATGGTGCAGAATTTAAATTTGGGGGTTTCCGACTTTTGTGATCACAACGGTATCTTTCATGAGTTTTCGGTTGTTAGAGTTCCTCAACAAAATGGTGTTGTTGAAAGGAAAAATAGGACTCTTCAAGAAACGGCTAGAACTATGATTAGTGAATGTGACTTACCACAATACTTTTGGGCCGAAGCGGTTAACACGGCTTGTTATGTTATGAATCGAGTTTTATTAAGATCTTCTTTAAATAAAACTCCTTATGAACTCCTTTTTTGTAGAAAACCCGTTGTGAGCTATTTCAAGGTTTTTGGTTGCAAATGCTTTGTTTTAAAAATCAAAGAAAACCTTGAAAAATTTGACAAAAATCGGATGTAGGAATTTATCTAGGATATTCTAGTGACAAGAAAGCATACCGAGTTTACAATAGAAGAACGCTTTTGATTGAAGAAGTTGTGCATGTTACATTTGATGAAACTAATGATATTATCTCAAAGAATTTATGTGAAGATGAAGATGTAGGTATTTTAAAGGAGCTCGATAGTAAAGCTCGTTATTCATGAAGATCATCAAGAAACTACATCAAGCATTGATGTCAACAACCATCAAATTGTTGATGAAAAGAATGAGGAAGCTCAAAATGATCTTCCGAAAGCTTGGAGATTCGTCTCTAGTCATCCTCAAGACTTAATCATAGGAGATCTATCCGATGGGGTAACTACTCGTTCTCATAAACCTCTGAATCGTAATTGTGCATTACTTTCTCACATTGAACCTAAACATATAGATGTCGCCTTGAGTGATGAATCTTGGGTTAATGCTATGCAAGATGAACTTAGTCAATTTGAGAAAAATAATGTATGGACTTTAGTTGAAAGACTTTCTTCTCATCCCGTTATTGGTACTAAATGGGTTTTTAGAAATAAATTAAATGACAAAGGTGAAATCATAAGAAACAAAGCTAGACTTGTTGCAAAAGGTTACGCTCAAGAAGAAGGTATTGACTTTGATGAAACCTTTGCACCCGTGGCTAGGTTAGAATCCTAAGGTTCGCATGTTTCTTGCATTCGCATGTTTCAATAATTTCAAATTATTTCAAATGGATGTCAAAAGTGCCTTTTTAAATGGCTTTATCGACCAAGAAGTTTTTGTCGAACAACCTCCAGGCTTTGAAAATAAAAATCTTCCAAATTATGTTTTCAAACTATCCAAAGCTTTATATGGTTTGAAACAAGCTCCAAGAGCTTGGTATGAAAGATTAAGTGGGTTCTTGATAGAAAATGGATTCAAAAGAGGTGTAGTTGACACCATTTTATAAAAACAAATTCAAATGGTTTGTTAATAGTTCAAATTTATGTTGATGATATTATTTTTGGAGCAACTAATGAAAGTTTGTGTAAGGATTTTTCACATTTAATGCAAGAAGAGTTTGAGATGAGTATGATGGGCAAGTTGTAATTTTTCCTCGGATTACAAGTTCATCAAACTAAGGAAGGAACGTTTATTACACAAATCAAGTACACAAAGGAGCTACTCAAGCGATTTTTGAACAAGACCTGGAAGATTGCAAACCAGTTGGCATGCCAATGTGCACTTCAACCAAATTTACAAAAGACGAAGAAGGTAATAGTGTTGATGAGAAACACTATAGAGGTATGATCGGAAGTCTACTTTACTTAACTGCCAGTAGACCAGATATCATGTTTGCTATGTGTTTATGTGCTAGATTTCAATCTTGCCCTAAAGAATCGCATTTGATAGCTGTTAAAAGGATTTTTAGATACCTAAAGGGTTCAATGGATTTCGGTCTGTGGTATCCAAAGTCCTCTACATTTGACTTAATTAGTTATTCTGATGCCGACTTTGCTGGATGTCAAAATGATAGAAAAAGTACCAGTGGTATGTGTTATTTTCTGGGAAATTATCTTGTGTCTTGGTTCAGCAAAAAACAAAATTCTATTTCCCTTTCTATGGCTGAAGCCAAATACATTGCTGCGGGAAATTGTTGTGCTCAACTTCTTTGGATGAAACATACTCTGAAAGATTTTGGTGTATTTTTTGATTGTGTTCCTATATTGTGTGACAACACTAGTGCAATTAATCTCACAAAAAATCCTGTTATGTACTCTAGAACCAAACACATTGATGTTATGCACCATTTCATTAGAGACCTTGTTTGTAAAAAGGAAATTCGTGTTGATTTTGTGCCTACTTCAGATCAATTAGCTGATATTTTTACAAAACCCTTAGCTCTAATCGCTTTGAATTGTTGAGAAAATGTTTGGCGATTTTACAATTAAATCTGGCATAGGTTCATAGTTCGGACACACTTATTCGTCAGAACAATTTTTTCTTTCGGACGATCTGGATCGTCTGAAAGCCTATGTTTCTTCTCGGACGCTCATAAGCGTCCGAACATTATTTTCTTTTTTTACCAAACTCTCTGGAAATCTTCCGGACGCGCACCATCGTCCGAAAGAACTTCTGACGCATTGGTCCTCCTTTGGCCGTCCATTCTTCGAAGTTTAAGACGCTTCGTCGGACGCATACCAAACGTTAGGCCATCCGACAGGTGCACTTAAATGCCCCTATTCGATTAAAACCGTCGGACTTCCCCATTTCGGACTCACCACCTCCCCCGAAAACCCTCTGGCGAAATTTTTTTCTCTCCACTACCCCCTCCAAATTCCCACTATCTTTTCCAAAATTGATTGGAAAATCATCCTACTCATAGCCCTTAAAACCTACATTTCACATTTAATTTCCCCCATCCACCATCTCATTTCCTCAAAATCTCACCCATTCTCGTAAATTTTCAATTTTTTCTTCTTTTATTACAATGGTGAAATCTCGCGGCGGTTCCTCTACAGCAAATCGGGGTCGAAAAACTAAAGGGAATGCTCCAGTACGAGGAGAATCATCATACAATCCTCAAGTCTCCACCACTCAAATTCTATCAAAATTTATCGATGCCAAGGCATCCGAACGGTATACTTTCCTTTTAAGTAAATCTATAATCGTTCAACGTCCTGCTTCTTCCAGTCTATTTGATGAATATAATCTTCCCATTATCAAATCTTGTTTTGAAAAACAGAGCTGATTGGGGTCATCTTGTGCATCTTGATTTACCTGTTTATCATGACATGGTGCTTCAGTTCACGGCCAATCTTCGGAAAGATCCTACTGTTCGCACTCTCATTTCTCGTGTTAACAACACTGATCTTGAGATTTCATCAAACATCGTTAACACCATTTTTGAATGTGAAGTCTCAAACCCCACTGCTTTTTCCTATTACTTTCATTAGACAAATGGCCCGCTGATGATACTCAGTTTGATATTGATGAAGTTAGAGCTATTTTTAACATCCATTTTAAACAGGCCTTGGAAGTCAAAACTACATTGCTCGCTCCTGAACTCAATATTTTGTACACCCTTGTCACAAATCTATTATTACCAACTGACGGGCATCGTACTGAGCCCGGCAAAATGCAACTTTACTTATTTTTTTGTGTTTTCAAGGGTATTCCTCTTGACTTTGGGTATCTTTTTTGTTCTCTATGGGAACTCTTTCTTACTGATACTGACGCAACATTCCTTTTGGAAAATTTCTCCACTAAAATTTTTGATTTCTTCAACATTCCTTTCAGCGAAAACAAATAATATCCTCCCTATTTTAACAAATCCTACATTGAACGCAAAGGCCTCCGTTTTTTCAACGATCAATGGCTAACTAAGGCAGCCTTTGATATTGCACAGTCCCAATCCCATGCCTCCACCTCTGATTTTGCTATTTCTCATTCTCCTACTCTCAACCACCTCCACTTACATCTGGACCATCTACTTCTGAACCATTTCTTTCACATATCTGCGGCCTTCTCACCTCTCTGAGCACTCAAGTCAATTCATTTCAACGTTGCACCAATCGAAAGTTAAAACGACTTGAAACTCGTCAAATGATTCTCCAAGAGGCACTCAGTCTTGGCATGTCTGCTTCGGCTCAGGTTCAATTTGCTAATCTTCAGTCCCAATATCCACTTGAGTCATCTTCCGACAGTGATGAACCTGAAGATGAACACACCCGTGACGACAATGCAGAAGCTGCTCCAGGAGCTGCCTGATGACGATGACGACGATGATGAAGATGTTGACGACACGTTTGACTTCATCATGCAACGTCGTACCGGAGAGGAGGATGACAGTGAAGCCACCGCTGAAGATGTTCCATCCAAACGACAAAAGACTGAAAAGCGCTCCAAGAAGCGCAATGACTCACATTAGCTCTTTTTCCTATTTGTACTTTATTTTTCAGCATTTCTTTTTGTTTTTCCTCCAAAGTTATATTATTATGCTTTGATATGATTGATATGTTGATGATTGATATCCAATTATTGCAAATTAATTAGTCATATCCAATTGAGGTTTGTCATCATCAAAAAGGGGGAGATTGATGTTTTCCAAACCTTATTTTGATGATGACATAAACACTTAACTCTGTAAAACAAGCTTTTGCAGGATCACAGATCTTATACACATCTAGATGTGTATAAGAGACAGGTTCTATACAGACGCTGTCATCGTCCGAACGAACTGGTAGAAAGTATGGGATCCTACTACCTTTCTTTCGGATGCTCAGGACCGTCCGAAACCTCTGTCGGACGAAGGACCGGACGCATGCACGGACGTCCAAACGAAGCCTCTCAACAAAACTGAAAGAAGATCGGACGCTATAGGTGCTTTAAGAACCTGAAACGCTTATAAGCGTCCGAGAAGAAACAAGTCTTAGAAAAGAGTAATTTAAGTGCAAATTGACTAAAGTGCTTTGTTGTATTAGTGAGCAATTGTGAGTGTAAATTCAACTTTGAGTGGAGTGATAATCTTGTATGAAAGTGTGGTCGTAAGTAAGATTCTTGGCTCAACTAAAAGAGTTTTAGTGTGAGCAAGAACTTCCCAACTTTGTAAAGATTATTGGCTCACCAAGTGTGTGAAGCATTCAAGAGATTTGATACTTCAAGCTTGCTAGCTTGGAAGTATTAATTGTTTAATTATTCCTCTCTTTACTTTACTGTTCTATTGTTATTATTATATCTGCATTCAATCAGAAAATCTCAATATCTCTCAAAGTATTTTTTAAACAACCTAATTCACCCCCCCTCTTAGATTGTTTTGGGACCAACACACCCTGTAGAAGAGAGAGAGGGAATATAGTGTTATTGGATCTCTTGTAAAAGTGACCCATAAATTCAATACGATTTAAAAAGTAGTTCTACATCTTACATATCACACTAAATAAATATTTGAGATAAATCTAAATCTAAATAAATAAATCATAAAAATATGAGATTTATCGATTTTTATTTAATCCATTTTTTTAAAACAAAAAAATTAATGAATAATAGTCCAAATGAAAAAAATAATTCACATCTAGAGGCCTTAAGTTCGGGAGTCCCGATGGTAACAATGCTACAATGGACTAATCAAAGCACAAATGCCAAATTTGTAATGGATATTTGGAAAAGTCCAGGAAGCAAAGCGCACATCTAAATGTGTATTGAGAGAAGAGATGTGATTGGACAGTGCATAAGCCAACCGATGGACATCAGAAAGGACACTGATTAGTA
Organism: Cinchona pubescens; assembly: GCA_025175665.1. Lineage (NCBI taxonomy): Eukaryota > Viridiplantae > Streptophyta > Magnoliopsida > Gentianales > Rubiaceae > Cinchona > Cinchona pubescens. The sequence continues at coordinate 383,680 of JANKKI010000301.1, read as the reverse complement.
GAAATGCAAAAAATGGAAGGATTTGGCAAGACAAGCTTTTGATGGGGGTTGGGGGGAGTTCTGGTGGAAGGTAAATATTTAGATAGATCCGATATTTGTCTTTACTTGTAGATTATATGGTGTAAATTAAATCTTTTTTAGAGAATTTATGACATCGCTGATGTAAGCAAATTTTTTTAAGATTTAATCCTAACTATAAGATTTACAGGGAGGTCGAACATCAGATTTATGCAAGTATTTTCCCTGACGAAATATTAAAGATTTTCTTGCCAAAATGATTGAATATTGCAGAGGTAAAATGGTAGATTTGTCTTTTTCATACATTAAAGGAAACATAGGCCTTGTTTGAATTACAAATAATGCTCATTGTTTGACAAATGTTATTTAGTCAATAAAAATTTGTGTTTGGTTAGCAAATGTTATTTGATCATTATTTGGCAAATAATATTTTACACTATTTTTATTTTGTACTATTCATTATTCATTCTATCCATTATCTAGATTATTCATGTACTATTCATCATATTGTATTGAATATTTAGTAAGTAATCCCGTAAAGAAAATTGAACAAACTAAAAAATTATACAACACCTTTCAGTTTCTGTTACGTGTTCGACTAGCTGAACATATTCATAATCTTACTAAACATTAACATTCGAAACTTGGATAGATAGTATGTTTAATGTCCAGATTGTGAGTTTAAAAAATTAATTACGTTCGTCTAGCCGAACTTAACAAAAATTTTGAATAAAGTGGATTGAAATTCTTTTTTCTCTCAAATTTCTCCATCTTCTTCAAAACTGTAAATCCTTATTCTTTAAACCGCTCACAGAATTTACCCTAAATAAATCATTGCATCTTGCAATCAATAACTAATTTGATGTCTTTGACATAAGACACCTATTACGACTATAAATTACAAATCCTCCACCCAAAACTTGGCAAAATTTACACTACATTTGCTATAGGAAGAAAGCACACTGCAAGAGAAGGTAGAAGGGGTTTGAGGAAGGAGCAGTTGGAGTCTCTCGAACTAGTACATCAATTTGTCAAAAAGTAGAGAGCAAATTATAGGGCTTATGAATAAGCAATGGGAAAATAGCCAATTACTGGTACAATGGAAGACGATGCTAGTGACGAAAGATAGATAGGAAATGAAAGTTACAAACATGACTAATCGATGGAAATTTTGATTTTGGAAAACTGTCATGGTGTAACTATGGATAATGTTTTACTTTCTTTAGTACTAGTTAATGTCAATTTGACTGCAATATAGTTGTAATTTCTTATTGGTAGAAATTGAAGCTTCACGTAATTTGTTCGCCTTTGTACACTTGCGTTTAAAGCGTCTTGTGTTGTGCAATCATATGTTTGGTTTTGATTTCAATCTTCTTTTAAATCAAATTTACAATAGGACATTATTTTATTACATTGGCGAATTATAATTCTTTTTGATATGAAGAAATGGAGTGGATCTTCAAAATGGTCTCACATGTAAAATGTTTAAAGTGAAATCTTTCAGATTATTTTCTAAATTTTGTAGCTACATTTGTAAAGTTTCTTGGGTGATAAATATTTTGACAAGAAGGGAATGAATTTTGTTGTACATTTTGACAATGTGTGTATTGTTCAGACCTCCATTCTTTAAAGATCCAACTGACGAACACAAGCTCCCGAACACTTGTCAGAATGGATTCCTATGAGTTCAGAAGGTATCATTCGGATTATAAGTAAGTCGTTCGCCTCTCTAAACACCTTAAATCTGAGATAGAAATATGAAACTGCAATATATAATTCCAAGTCAAAATAAAAGACCCATGATACCCAATGATTATGGTTTGGAATTCTTTACAGTTAAAAATGGAAAAGCAACATTTCCAAACAATTATTTTATTATTTCAAAAATTAACATTATTTCTAAAAGTCATTAAAATTAAAATTTATATATTATTTGTCAAATAGTATCTCATTATTTCCAATCCAAACGGAGTATTGTCATCTGGAATTTGAAGAAGAGTGATTGATATCACCCCTGGCTACCATATTTTGGCTGCAAATTTGCTCGTTCATTTTCTAATAAAGTTTTCTTGTTGTTTCCTACTTTTGTTACTCATATGGCTACTATACTTTTGTTCTGTTGTGTGATTAATAGATTTTGTATATACCTCATGCAGCACATCGGGTCTTAGGTTCCAGCTTGTTTATAGTACTTTTTTTTTTTCTAAATCAAATGTAGAATGTAGACTTTGTTAGTGGACTAGTGCTATCTTAAATTAGGTGAGTAATTATATTTTAACTCCTAAACTAAAACAATATATATTTTGTCATCCTTTACATTATTCATATGTTAACAACTTCAATTAACACTGTCAAAAATTTAGTTAAATGACAGTAATGCCCTTAAGACTACATTTTTATTTTTTATGTATTTATTTTTTGATAGTGGTGATAATTATTTAAAAAAATAAGGAAAACTGTCTTCAATAATTGTAATTTTTAAAATTTTTGTATATGTCAATTTTTTATTTTGTTGAAGTATAAAAATTTTGGTATTGATACATAATGTTTCATATGTAATATAACAATCATATTACTGATAATCAGATTCCAAATTACATTTGCCCGTTTTTATGATGGTTTGTTGGGAAATGTTCATTATAGGAATATAATATCTACATTACATGTAAAAATACCAATTACCTACTTTTTTTTTTTTTATTGATTTTTCTTTCTAAACTAAACCCACTTGTTTTAATACTTGACTAGTAAGGAGAGAAACGCCCTATAGGTGTGCAATTAAAAAAAAAAATTAATCCATTTTTATTTATTTTTTAAATGGTGTTGAAAATGCTAGTAAAAGAAAAATTATACAATTTAAATTAGTAGAGATGGTGGATTAGAAGAAATAATTAATTGCACACCTAAGTTAACTAGTATACACATCTAATAAGTTATAAAGAATTTTTGTAAAAAAAAAATGACAGACAATAAATCATTCTCTCTCCCTTTATATATAGAAAGATAGTATAAATAATCATAAAAGAGGGGTATGTTGAAAAACTTAAAGAAGTCACTAATTTAGTTACACTAAATACTAAAGTAATGTAATTACACTAACCCAAACTTTTTAATTCTTTCTCCTCGTTGTAAATGCTTTTTCAGCTTTCACGTATGTCCATATATAACTTGACAAACCTAATAATACTTATATTCTTCTATCAAAATATAAGTACATGTTTTTTTTTAGAAAAGAGACGTTTTATTGATAGTAAAATAAATTACAACCTTGAGATGGAAGAGGAGTTCACAAAATCTAATACAAGGCACGGCTATCGCAACTAAAACAGATAATTTTATGCTTTGCATAGGGAGATTTTAAGCTGTGTAGGGAGATTTGCATCATACTTGCTATTGAATTATCAAAATACAAGTACACTGTAATATTAAAATATACCCAAGATAACATGATGTCTCAGATGTAACGACCACATGTACAGCTGTAATTAAAAATAAGTAATTAACGAGTTTGTAAAATTTCATTTTGGTATTCTTCATTGAGTCACGTTCAGTGAACATATTCTTTAATAAGTATTGAAATATTTATCTAACTATCTATATACAAATATTTTGAGAATATTCTTTCTTTAGTTAAAATCATTGATAATTTAGTGAGAGTCTGGACACTCTTTTATTAATAAAATAAAAAAGTACATAGAGGACAATTAGACCAAAACCTTCTATATAGATCATACATGAAATACCCAATCTTAGTCCACCTAGACGAAATCGCGACAGATAAATAAAATTGAGAAATTCTATTGTCTTTTTAGTATTTTTGAGGGAAACAGTTTCTCAATAGCTATCCAATGAATAGTTGACACCTTATTAAACAATTATAAGAATTGTTACATGGTAACAATTATATCATTTGCTTATAAACTTGTTATAGTAAGTAATCTTCTCAATTTTTTCTATTTTCTACATTTTTTAAAAGAAAAACTTAGTTTAAAATCAAATGAATGATGATTTCAGAATTACAAAAATAAATTTCTCTATTAAAGCCTCAAATAATTTGATAATGTGAATTATTTATAAAACTTGAAATGAAATTATACTAATAAAAAATAAAATAGCATTATAAGGCAAAGAAATTTGCTATCAAAATATTAACATACTATTGTCCAAAATAACTAAAATGAACTATTCCTTATCTAAAGTAATATTATACGTACTATGAGATTCTCTTTATCGTCACAAAATAAAATTTTGCAACAAAATAGATACTTGTATAGTAATTTTGTGATGCGAAAAATAATTCGATAGTATTATGGAATATAAAGAAAGTACTATGTGATATCTAAATAATATTTTCTTGTATAATAAAAGTACTACCAATTTGACTGTATCAAATTAATTAAGAAAGTCAATGCATAATTCAACATAAACAAACAAAAAATAAAAATGGATAAAATTACATTACATTCATTAATCACATGAAACTATCAACTAAAATAGAAACAAATAATAAAATTGTACAATGTGAAATAAAAAAACCTACTATCAAAATATAATCCTAGTCTTACTGAAATGACTACAATGTATTATCCTCTTATGAGAGATCCTAGTATTTTTTGATTTAAATTAAATGTAATGCTAAATTATCTATATTATTACCAAATAAATTTTAAATGTAATGAAACATATGCTAGAATGGTAATTTTTGGTGATAAAACAAATAATACAATAGTATTATAGAATATGAAGAAAATATTAAGAGATATGTAAATAGTATTATCCCATATAATAAAAGGTACCATTGACTATGTTATGTCAATTTGATTATTTATAAATCTTATAAGAGGTCTATTTGGTAATTTATGATACATTAAATTAATGATATTGATAGATTATCTGTATCATATCAAAATAATTTATGTTAATGAAAAATATATTGCATTTGTAATTTTTTTTGATGAAAAATATTATGATAGTATTAAGGAATACAAAAAGAAGTCTATTAGGTATCCAAATAGTATTCTCTTGTTTAGTAAAAGGTTTTATAAGTCTATTGTATCAACTTGATTAAAAAAATCAAAGCATAGATGATTATAGACAATTTCACAAACAAGAAATGAGAAAACTTATATTAGATTTTACTAAATGTGACATTATCAACAAAATTGCAATAGATTTGTTAATAAATAAGACGACGAAATAAAAAGAAACCTACCATCAAAGTCTTAATATAGTACTATCTAAAATAATTATATTATTTTAATTAACATATAAAGTAATACAAAAGATATAAAATATTACAATTATAGAATTTTGTACAAAAATTAGAAATAACACAATAATTTTTCATAGTTAGCTTACATAAAAAGAAATATTTTATCAATGCTCTATCTTAAATATGAAATTTAAAAAATGATAATGAAAAATGTAATATTCTATCCTGTGTAAAAACATTATGTAATAAATAATGAAATAGATTATTATAAAAGATAAAGGAACTAATAGTAAAGGTTGAGTAGTTGTACAAAAGATGAGCATGATGAAAGGAAAGCCAATCCTCAAATATTTAACAAGTTCCCTATCTAGCAGGAAAATTTCATGTATGAAACCTTTCAAAATAAGTTTGTTATACCCAATGTAATTCAACAGTCTAAAATTCTCCCATATATCTAATGATGAATATTGTAATGAAGGGTGTGGAACCCTAAAAGCACGGTAGAATCCCCCACTAAAACTACTAGTACAAATGTTTTCCAATTTAGAAAATATTTAGATAGACCCGGTCAATGGCTCAATCTGTAGATTTTGTGATAAAGATTAAATATTATAAAATCTTACTTGTATCAACCGATGTCATTTATTCCATAATATTTATTTATACCATAGGTCTACTTGGTAAACCAGATTTACTTAATATTTTCCAACCACTTGAGCAACTAAGTATAGCAAATAGAAGGAAAACATAAGAGATTCCAATTTCCACCAAATCCGGATTTTTGACTTATAATTTAAACTTGTAAAAACCCTAAGTCAAATGTTGTTCATTCCTAATTTAGATAGACCATCTGCCAATGTATCCCTCTGTGTATATGTGATTGATTTGGATAGGCCGATTAGAGATATTAACAATAATTTGTCTGTACTCCAAATCTGGCTTCCAAGGACATTGATCTCGATTACGAATAATTATTGATTTCATCCCGTTCGTTTAACAGAAGATATTTTGGCGCTGAACAGTTTTTTTTTTTAATAGAAAAGTAAGATATTTTATTGAACTAATTCTGTCATGGATGCAGCTTGTACAGCCAAAGGTGGATTATTTATCCACAACATTTTCTATCATACAATTTTGGTGCTGAACGGGTTTTAATGCACGAATTTTGACAAAATTTATGTTGCAGAATAAAAGCAGACTCAGAATACTTTTTTCCATTGGAGAGAGCTAAAATCTGTGGGAATATTAGTTAATCCCATATATGCAAGTGTTAAAACCAAAAGAAGATTAATCCTATCCTTCACAGATAAAATTTGAGTAAACAACCAATTTAAATACTGAGGGATATATAATATCTCTTTTAAGTTTTCTCTAATTCTAGCATACTTATCGTAATCTTCAAAATCTTAAGAAAGAGATAGTCCCCCCATCAAAAACACTTTCATCGCTTATACTTTCCAAGTGCATCAGCATTTATAACATGACTCCTACCTCAATGGATGGATTTATTATAGTTGAATGTCATCCCCCCACCTTGAGCATGCTAGGCTAGTTTAAACCATGGAAATATAAGCCTTCCATACGAGTCAGCATATATCCATTGAATATGCAAATTGGACTAAAGGTTACTCTGCCAACTGAGCTAGGTAATTAAAAATAAAAAGTATACATAGAAACAATTTTGGATATAAAATTTTGAAATCAAGTATAATCCACCATGTTAATGACAGATATATAACTGCAAACCAAATTTGGAAAAACAAAATGCTTATTCATTTCTTAGTTTTTAAAATACAATTGAATCAATATATTGGGGAATAAGCTTCAAACATTTAACTTAACAGGAAACATTGCAACCAAATCCTAACACGAATACGGAATGCTTTCGACCCAAAACTAAGTAGAATATTGATCCGTGGGTAGAATAAAATAATTCAAAATGTCAAATAATAAAATTACACTAATTCTTAACTCTTGTGCGGTAACGTCACGTAATAAAATCACACTAATTTATATCAATTATCTCATTCTATACTACTATCTAGTACTAGATAGTAGTATAGAATGAGCGGGTTCATTCCTACAAGGATTGTTGGTTGGTAAGTACCGAGATTCACGAATCCTTATGTAGTTAGACTAATAAAAAAAAATAAAATGAGAGTGCTTATGCTACTAAATTGAAAGACTAATTAACCTAATAATAAAATCAAGTAAAATTACTTCTAAATTAACTAGATTAACTATACTAAATTTGAAAGACAAGTAATTCTAATGAAAAACAAATGAACTCCATTTACTAACTAAATTTGCCTATTGAACTTTTGCAAGAGAATTAAGATTAAAACTAGATATTTTTGGATTTTTAAATTAATAAAAAAAGCGCAATGAAAATCACTAGGAATTAAAACAAGGAAATGCAAAATTTAACTAGAATTCACTAAATTATTAGAACCCTAAGAAAATTTGAAATGAAAGTCACTAGATTAGATAAGGAAGATTTAATTAAAAAGCAAGCAAAAATTATGTCTATTTGTAGCTAACTACTAATCCACTAAGATTATCTAATCAAAATTTAAATTTGCGAAAAACTAAGAAAAAGTATACCTCTTATAACTTGCATTAAACTAAACTTGAGAGTTAAGCTAATCTAATCTAAAACTACTCCCTACACTATATACTATGTATACTTTTATCTACTAAAGCTTAATATATATGTTAAGTGCTTTACAAGGCAAGAAATAAAATTCTAGAAGTCAAAGATTATAAAATTGCCATTCATCATTAACCAAATGTGTCTTGATGTCGCGATGTATATTTTGATGTCGCGACATTGAGGTAAAAATTAATAAGTGAATTTTCGACTCGATGTCACGACATCACATTTGCATGTTTTTAAATATCAAGCATTTGTAAGTTCAATTCTTCATTTCTTTATTAATTCCACTTTGGCTCTCGAACCTTTGTAATCTTGACTTCCATCTTTCAATTTCTATCCTGAAACACACATAACTAATTAAATAACCAAATTAACTAGAATTGATTACAAATTTATGATATTTAAAAAAATGCAAATGTAACTGCGAAATGTAACTAATTAACCTAAAATACTTAATTCAACACTTGAATTGAGATTAAACTATCAAAATACCATAATTTAACGGTAAAATTATTCCAGTTTAATAGTTGTTATCACACCCCAAACTTAACATTTGTCTCTGTTACACAAAACAGTGTATAAGAGAACCTTGCTAAACAATTCAACAAATAGACCACCAAATTGACAAAATACTCGATGAACAATGGATGTACTTATGATCAATAAGAACTTCTCTCAAATGACCTTAAATATCATATAACAATTGAACTATTTGAATTAATCACTCAAATTTTCCTAAAATCATAAGTTCATTTACCACGCAAAACTAAAAAAATTGACCAAGTATTAACCATTCTCAAAAAGGTTCTAAAAAATTGAGTTCTATTCATTCAAAACATCGATATTTTTCTCAAATCACAAGTATTACAAAGTTATTCAACCATCCCGATAAGGTGGAAATAGAAATTCATTAAGAATCTGCCTATATGCATATGTCACATAAGTTGGGAATATTAATCTATCAAGGAATGAATAGCATGATATCAATGATAAGTATTTCAAACATTTTTCCGTCAATTTGTTGATATTCTAAGGCGTAATTCCTAATGGCTTAATTTAGAAAAATAATATGGATACATGACAGAATCCCGTACTTGCCTTATTACTACTTTAATGGTTTAATTTGAAAAAACAACATGGGTACATGTTGGAATCCGTACTCGCCTTATTACTAATAGCAATTTTTTTAAATAAATCTCGGCCCTAAATCAAGGAAGAGGAGTAAAACGTACTTAAGATTAATCTCAAATAGCAATCATTCACCAATTAGAATAACATTCTCTATGAAAACACGCAAAATATCCTAATTCCCTTCTATTCCATTTAACCTAATTTTTCCAAAAGATAAATCGACTAACAAAGTGCTATTGTTGATTTTCAAAAGCCCCGACAAAATATTAGTCCATTTTTTTGAAAATGGTAATAGCAAGTTTTTGAAATTCTTATGTTGCAAAAGAATCACTCACGCACACTTAAATTCATGAAATGATCAATTGAAATTGTCCAATCATATAGTATTGTAAGCCAAATATCATCATTGATTACCAAATTGCTCAAATTTCCATCCAAGAGTCATCAAATACACATATAAATAGAAAATGACCATCCCCGACACAAGAAATGGATACCCCTAAACTTGACTCTTTTATTCTATTCGATGAGTAAAACTCATCCTATCACTCACCCAAAATTTCAACTTAAAGTCATAAAAGACACTAAAATAAGAACTACGTAAACTACAAAAAATGTTAGCTTAACTCATACGACCAAGTGATAAATTACAAAAGCACAAAAACCATGTCTGTAATCAATCCATTAAACTCACAACCATCCATTCCAACATGGAGATTAAGCATTGACAAATATTCACATGGCATCAGCTTAAGGACCTTAGCCATTATCACTACTCAAACACATAAACCAATTAAGAAAACACTAGGCATCAAACCAAATTTTCAACTATGAAGTTCGAAAGGATGAAATTCAACTTAAATATCAACAAAAGTAACTTGGCATCAGTCTAAAACCCTTAGTCAATCTAATCAAAAGAAAAATATCCAAACTAAAATATCTAAAAGCATAAATATGATATATTACTAAAGTACTAAGAAATAAGAATGAAAATGTCTGTCAAAATCCTTCACATAAAATTCTGTTCTCAAATAATCTCCATTGCTTGTCATTTGTCAACATCAGCTGCCTCAAGTGTCCTACTCCATCTCATCACGATCATCCTCATCATTGCCTTGTTGACTCTCCACAAAGTTTTTGTCTTGGACTCCAGCAGATTCACTGATCTGTTGGGCTCCTCCTTGATGTTCAGAAACTGCTGGTGGTGTGTTGTGTTACCTCTGTCGAGGTAATCTATAGTGCCACTATAGCGATTGCGATGGTTGAATCCATGTGCTAAGTGAGGTGGTCCAAAGTGCATCTCCTATTGCTGCCAAATTATTTTGCATCAATAATTGACTATACATCTAATAACCTTGTAACTTATTCTGCTCCTCTGCTGTGATTAGTGCATTGAATACATAACCGGATAGCAAAAGAATAGATGATGTTCTTGGGGCTAGTGGTGGAGGAATTTGACCTTCCGCAACATGTTGCTTATATACTCGAACCATTTTATACACATAATCTTTATTAAATCTACCTGTCTGATGAGTCATGGGTTCATCAACAGAATAAGGACACCCTGCAGTGATACATAGATGAGTAATTAGACTAGGAGTGTAAAAAAAAAGGCTTGCCAGACTTCCTACTATCAAGAAATCCCTGTCTAATCAACGACCAATGTTCACTGGCATCCCTGTCATGATAGCATTTACCAAAAGCACCTTATCCCTTTGAATGTAATTTAAAGTTCGGAATTAGATCTCCAAATACAACAACTTATAAAATAAAACCATAATTTCGCGACAAGAGATAAATCGTGGCAAGGAAATTTCAATTCAACTATTTTTGTCGCATTCATTACCCAAGCTATATCCACATCACAAATCATCCTTTTGATTTCATTCATGTCATTTTCTTGTTATACAAAAACTGATGATATTCATCGAAGAGACAGAAGGTATATTGAAATAAGCATTTATCATATCAACACTAAAGTCAACTAAAACTCCCCGAACTCTCACCTTACCATCCTCTAGGTCACACCAGCTACAATGAATTCTTGGACCAATTAGGATAACCGGGCTTAACTGCCCTATCAAACCCTTCCCAATGCCTTGCTCTAATTTGGTTTGCAATCTCTTTCCTTGCCTCTTCATAAGCTCCCTAATGCACAGACAAATCAAATACATGCTCCCTTATAATGTCATGTTTTTCATTGTTTTGAAATAACACCTTAGCTCTATTACTAGAAAATTGAAGCTCTACAATCCTTTCATTAGCCCCACTCTTATCACTAATCTGCATGTGTACTACTAGTCCCCTCACTTGCTCTTCTTTTCCTGGAACCATCATCTCTTCCCTGCCCCTCATGCTAACTCTCTTCTCGGCACTTCTGTAGACTCCCCTCATCATTTTTATCAGCCCAAAAATAGTCAAACAACTACCAACAATTGCTCAATTATCAATCAATTAAACAGTCCCAACACAACAAAATCTCAAAAAATTATCAAAAAAAATTTCCAACACAATTTATCCCAAATAATTCACAATAAGATTAGCAAGAAATTGCCAAAAAAATTTGCACCAAATTCTTCTGTAAATTTCTTAAAAATGGTCAAAATTCCCAATATCAAATATCTAAATAATCACTATTAATTCAACCAAATTTTAGCAAATTGAATTCTCATGGGCCTAAGCACATAAAAATTGGAAGTTATTACCCGTATTGTGAAACAAATCCTTAAATTGTTCATGAAATTTAGTAAAACCTTAAAAAAAATTCCAATTTTGTGAGTAATTGCTGAAGAAAATGATTTGAGAGATGAATTGAGATTGTTAAAGAAGGAACTAATGGAAGAATTTAAGAACATTTGAAGTTGGGGAAGAAGGTTGTACGGTTAGGGTTAGGATTTAGGGAAAAATAGAAGAAGAAGAAGAAAAAGAAGAAGAAGAAGAAGAAGAAGTAGAAGAAGAAGAAGAAATTCGCTTAATTATGGTTTTGCTCGAAGTCGATGTTGCGACATCACTTTTGGTGCCATGACATTAAGCTTAATTTGAAATTCAAATCAGCACTTCGATGTCACGATATCAAATTCAATGTCTTGACATCTATTGTGTATACGAGCCCCCCATGTCCCTCATTGTCGTGACATAGAATTAGGGTCAAAATTTTTTGCCCTTTCAAAAGTTTGAGGTTGATGTCGCTTATCGAACCAAACTTATGCAAAGTTCAACTTCAACACTTAGCCAATTTTTCCAACTTCTTTCCTACTACTTCAAGCCACATTTTCTCATCGCTAAAAAACATTAAAAACACAAATATTAGAGACAATTTCCATGCATTTTCAAACCCCCAATCATTGAAATTAAATGCAAAACTTTTAAAACCTAATTTAACCTAATTTGAACTTATTCGCACTAAATTGAAATCAAACACAAATTCACACCAAAATTAAGTAAAAACACGAAATTAAACCTTGGGTTGCCTCCCAAGAAGCGTTCTTTTATAGTCATTAGCTTGACCATGGCCATGATTGATTAGTCTCAAAACAATTGAACGGTTTCCCATCCTTTATCAATGATTCCTCCCGAATATAGCTTGAGTTGATGACTGTTGACCTTAAAATATCCCTCTTTTCCATTAAACTCCACAGCACCATAAGGATAGACTTGAACTACTTCAAATGGTCCACTTTACTTTTATTGGAGTTTACCTGGGAAGAGTTTTATCATTGAGTTATATAGTAACACCAAGTCATGGGTTTTGAACTCTTGTTCTTCTTTACATGAGTTTGCCGTGCCATGCTTTAGTCCATTCCTTATAAATCAAGGATTTTTCATATGCTTCTCTCCGAAATTCATCTAATTCATTCAAATCAAGAATTTTCTTTTTACATGCCTCCTTCAAATCAAAATTTAAGCTCTTGATTGCCCAATATGCTCAAAGATAAAGTTCAACCAGTAAATAACATGCGTTACCATAGACAATGTGGTATGGAGACATGCCTATTAGAGTTTTGAATGCCATTTGGTAAGTCCATAATGCATTATTCAACTTTATTGCCCAATCCTTCCTTGCACAATTCACTGTTTTCTTTAAAATTCTCTTCAATTTCCAATTTGAAACCTCAACTTGACCCGAAGTTTGAGGATGATAAGCTAAGGCAATTTTGTGTTTCACCCCATACTTCGTTATTAAGGTCTCAAAATGAAAATTCTTTAAGTTTGTTCCCCCATCACTAATAATAGTTCTAGGCACTCCAAACTGTGAAAAGATATGGACTCTTTCGAAGAAATTTGGTGACCACTCTAACATCATTGGTTGGAGTGGCTATTGCTTCGACCCATTTTGACACATAATCCACTGCAACCGAAATGAATTTGTTAGAATATGATGTTGGAAATGGTTCTATAAAATCAATACCTCATGCATCAAATATTTCCAATTCCCCAATGCCATGGAGGGGTATCTCATGTCTCCTTGAGATATTACCTATCCTTTTGCATTCTTCACATTTAAGCACAAACTCCTTAGAGTTTTTGAAAAGAGGTGACCAATACAAGCCACACTGAAAAACTTTAAAAGCCTTTCGTTGAGCCCCCAAGGTAGCCTTCTACGGGAGACGTATGACAATTTTTCAAAATGCATTCACTTCACTTTCTGAACACACCTCCTTAAAACTTGATCACTGCATTTTCGGAATAGATAAGATTCTTCACAAAACCAATTTTTTGAACTAGCAAAGAACTTCCTTTTCTCATTGATATTGAGCATGTTTGGCACTACTCTCATGCAACTAGATAGTTCAGAATGTCCGCATACCACGGGCTTGCCTCCGCCAGTTCAAGCAATTTGTTAATGGATGATTCCTCATTGATGGGTCTTTCTTCTTACTTGACAAGTCTAGATGCTTCAATCATTGACAAATGGCCTGTTACCATGTTTTCAACACCCTTTTTGTCCACAAGTTCCCATCAAACTCTAGAAAAAGAAGTGTCCATTTCAATAAATATGGTTTGTCATCTTGTTTAGTGAATAAGTACTTTAATGCTGAGTGATTGGTGTGCACAATTACTTTAGACCCAATTAAATGTGATCTAAACTTGTCAAATGTAAAAACTTTAGCAAGTAGTTCCTTTTGTATAGTAGAGCATTTAAGTTGTGCTTCATTTAAGGTCCTACTTGCGTAATAAATGACATATAACACTTTATCCACCTTTTGACACAAAACGACACCAATTGCATAGTCACTAGCATCATACATAAGTTCAAATAAAAGATATCAATTGGATGTGTGCCACAATGATAGGCACAATTACAAGAGCATGTTTCAACTCATTAAATAGCTTTCAAACAAGAATCATCAAAGTCAAAAGTACAATCTTTCTAAAGTAAAGAGCATAAAGGTCTAGCTACTTGTGAAACAATTTCTAATGAATCTCCTATATTTTACCCAGCATGACCAAGAAAACTTCTCACACCTTTAACATTAATAGGAGGAATCTAACCTTGTTAAGAGAATCACCTCTACTTTTGCCATATCAATCTCTTATCTTGATGAAACTTTATGACAATTTTACAATCCCTTCTTGCACCATAAAATGACATTTTTCCCAGTTAAACACCAAATTAGTCTCAACACATCTTTTCAACAGATTAGTCAAATATGCAAGACAATCACAAATGATGTACCAAATACACTAAAATCATCTCATAAAGATCTCTATGTGTGTTTTCAACCAGACATGTCTCTTCACCACATGTAACGGTGAAATGTACTAGGGGCATTGGAAAGCCCGAAGGGCATTCTCCTGTATGCAAAAGTACCAAATGGGCATATAAAAGTTGTTTTATCTTGATATTCTAGACAAAGAATTATTTCAAGATAACTGGATTTGATTATTCAAAGGTAAAGGGAATAATCCTTACGAGTGGCCTCATTCAATTTAAGAAAATCAATGTAGATACACCAACCCGTGACCAATTTAGAGGGGAGGAGATCATTGGTTTCACTTATTATTACGGTAATTACTCCATTTTCTGGAACGACTTCAGTGGGACTAACCCATTCACTATCGCTAATAGGGTATATAATACTGACTTTTAGCAGTTTAATAACTTCCTTCCTCACAACCACTTTCAATGTAAGATTCAATCTCCTTTGAGCTTGCCTTAACAGTTTGTTCACTTCATTCAATAAATTTTTTTGCATATAAATGGAAGGTTTAATCTCCTTAATATCATCAATAGACCAAGCAATGACATTTTTATGCATTCTAAATACCACAATCAATTTTTCAAGTTGCTTGATTCACCCGTTAAAGATGTATTCACAATCACCAGGTATGTCTTATTTTTGCCAAGATATGCATACATCAAATAAGTAGGAAAAGGTTTGAATTCTACCTTCGGGGCTTCGTTAGTCAGAGACTCCCTTTTACTTTTTTCCTTGTCTTCCTCTTCTTTCTTATGCAATAAAACATTATTCTCCAATTGATTCAAATTCTCCACTCCTTCTTTATCATCTTGAATTAGCTCAATTGAAGTTAACGTGTTCTTTTCCAAGGAAGAATTCTCCAACTCGTACCTACAAAGATTATCGATTAGATCATCCACTATAAGACTCATAACATCATCATAAATTGAAGAAAGCTTTAATGAATTAAAAACATGGAATGTGACAACTTCATCATTTATCTGAAATTTCAACTTCCCTTCTTGAACATCAATTATTGCACGCGTGGTTGCAAGGAAAGGTCTCCCAATGATAATCGGCATCTCTTCATCCTCTTCTATGTCTAGCATAATAAAATTGTCCGAGTTCATAGAAGGTAGAGTTTTTCAATTTTAATGATCACATCCTCAATGATTCCCTTTGATAATTTTATACTATGATTGGCAAGTTGCAATGAGAAACTCGTGGGCTTCAAGATTTTCTCAGATACATTTGTAGAACATCGTAAGGTACAACGAAATGTGGATGGAAAACACCAAATCACACAAAGCCTTCCCAAATTGCAAACCTCCAATCTCACAAGGTATGGTGAAAGACCCGGGGTCCTTAAGCTTAGTCAGCAACCTTTTTGTGAGAAGTGCACTACAATTTTCAATTAAGCATAAAATTTTATCCCCATGCAATTTCTTCTTTGATGTGGGAGCTTATTTCATGAATTTAGCATAAGACGGTATGTTCTCAAGTGCCTCCATGTATGTAATGTTAATTTCAACCTTCTTGAATATTTCAAGAAATTTTTTGAATTTCTTTGCCTTTTTCTCTTCCTTTAACTTTTGAGGAAATGGTATTTTCAATTGCCTAGATTCTTGACATGTAGGTGTATCCTTACCTTTATCACTTTGCATATTGGGCATAGTAGGTTCATTTATCTTTTCACCTTGACCCATTGAAAACTCCTCTTTAACTTCCTCTTCATCTTCAACCTTTTCATTTTCTTTACTTTTCAATAAATGTCTCCCAACCCCTTCTTCAACTTCCTTACCACTTCTAAGGGTGATAGATTTGCATTGCTCTTTTGGATTTGGAATAGTGTCACTCAGAAGTGCCCCTATAGATCTATCATTGTTCAACCTTGAATTGACCTATTTGTATCTCCAGATTCATTGTTGATGCTCTCAAATTTTCATAATCTCTTATTTGTTCTTCTTTATCACTCTTTTCTCTTTCCAATTCTCTTCTCAAATACTCCACATCCCTTTTCCAACCATCTTCACATGCATTTTCTCTTGGAGCAAATTGGTTATTATAGATAAGTTGGGAAAAATTTGAAGATTGGTATGGAGGTCCTGATTGTTGATATTGAAATCTAGGGTTAGATGGAAAAGGTTGATGTGAGTTGGCTTGGATGTTTTTTTGGTATGGGGATTTATAAGGTCTAGAAGAGGAATTTGGAACTTGGTTTTGAATGTTTTGAGGTGGAGGATTATGTTGGCATGGTGGATTTTGTTGATTGTTCGGGTTGCTCCAAAAGAAGTTAGGATGGTTTCTCCATGAAGGATTTTAGATCTTTTCATAAGCTCCTTGTGATTTCCTTGAAGATGAAGGTTGATTTGATACATAAGGAACTTCACATTGTCCATTGGAGTATCCACTACCACAAAAATTACAAACGAAGATCGAACGACATTCATGGTGTTTGGTTCCCAAAATTCTTCAACACCCTTGTAAAATTGTTCCAACCATTCATAAGCATGCATTGTTGGGAAAGGAAAGCATTATTAAAATTCAAATTTAGCACACCACTTTGTTGAGCATTGGTTTGGTTGACTTGTTGTTTGAACCACCAGATGAGTCATGGGCCCATGATAATAGTAGTTTGAAACCATGTATTCGGTTGCGTAACTCTTGGGCATCTTCTGGAGTTTTGAATGAAATGGAGCCATTAGCGGATGCGTCAACAATAGACTTTGTTTCTTGAGCCAACCCGTTGTAAAATATTTGAATTTTCAAATAAAGCTGGATAGCATGATGGGGACATTTCCTCAACAACTCTTTAAAACGTTTCCAGGCTTTACTTAGGCTCTCACCAACATCTTTTTTGAAAGAGTGATCTCATTATGCAATTTGGTGATCCTTGGTGGTAGGAAATGCTTTGCCAAGAACTATTGTGCTAGTTGATTCAAAGTAGTGAATGTGCCTTAAGCATGAGATTGAAGCCATGCTTTTGCTCTATCGCTTAATGAGAAGGGTAAAACTCTCATCCTCATGTAATTTGGATGTACACCATTGAATTTAAATGTATCCAATACCTCCTCAAAGTTCATCAAATGAGTGTAAGGATCTTCTTGAGGACCTCATGCAAACAAAGCATGTGATTGCAACATTTGAAAATCAATGCGGGCTTAATCTCAAAATTATTTGCTTACACGGGCATCCTTGCGATACTTGAATTGGCCCCATAAAAATTAGGCTTAGTGTACTCTCTCAATGGACGGCAATTCATGTTCATTCCATTCTTATTTCCAAAACCACCAATTCCATGATTTCCGGCAACTTCTTCTTATTCATCATTCCCATTGCTCAAAATTCTTTGATTTCGATTATTGTTGGCCATTTCCAGTCTTTCCAACTCTTGTTGAACTCTTCTTCGCTTTCGGATTTCTCTAAGTTCCTTCTCTCTTTCGGAATCCAAACAAATCAAAGGTTATTTGTCCTTTCTAACCATACACTACAAAGATGAAATCCAAGTAATTAGTCACAAATGTCAAATTGATTCACAAGACAAAATCATCAACATTGAAAACTACTAATGATGGCTAAAATTAAAAACTAAAGAAATAAAAGTACCTAATCTATACGACTCATAAAGCGTTGCCAAATAACAAGCACAATCCCCGGCAATGGTACCAAAAATTGACTCATGGGTAGAATTAAATAATTCAAAACGTCAAGTAATAAAACCACACTAATATAACATCTACCCTCGTACCTGCAAGTATACAGTACTAGATAGTAGTGTAGAATGAGCGGGTTCGTTCCCATGAGGATTGTTGGTCGGTAAGTACTAAGATTCACGAATCCTGATATAGTTAGGCACATAAAAAAAAAAATTGAGAGTGATTATGCTACTAAATTTATAGATAATTAACCTAATAATAAAAGCAAGTAAATAAAAGTAAGTAAAATTTCTTCTATATTATCTAGATTAACTATACTAAATTTGAATAGTTTGACTAAGGAAAGCAATTAAGAAGCATGAAAAGTAAATAAACTCTATTTGCTACTAAATTTGCTTATTGAAATTTTGAAAGAAAATTGAGATTAAAACTAGATGCTTTTGAATTTTTAAATTAATGAAAGAAAGCCCAATGAAAATTACTAGGAATTAAAAAAAAGAAATGCAAAATGTAACTAGAATTCAGTAAATTATAAAGAATACTAAGAAAACTTGAAATGGAAGCAACTAGATTTTAAGGAAATTTAACTAGAAAGCGAGTAAAAATTGTGTCTACTTGTAGTAAAGATTAACCCACTAAGATTATCTAATCAAAATTTAAACTTGCAAGAAATTAAGAATAAGATCTAAGAAAAATTAAGAGAGAACTTATATTAAACTAAAACTTGAGAGCCAAGCTATTCTAATATAAAACTAATCTAAAACTACTCGCTACACTATCTAATATGTGTACTTTTTCTACTATTTCCTAATATATATGTTATGTTCTTTACAAGGCATGAAATAAAATTCTGGAAGCCAAAGATTACAAAATTGCTATTCATCATTAACCAAACGCGCCTCGATGTCACGACACGGTTTTCAATGTCGCGATATCGAGCTTAAAATTAATAAGTGAATTTTCGACTAGATGTCGCAACATCGAGCATGTTTCCGCTCAAGGTCGTCATTTTTCTTCATTAATTCCATTTTGGCCCTCAAACCTTTATAATTTTGACTTTTATCTTTTCGATTTCTAACCTACAAACACACTCAACTAAATAAGTAATGAAATTAAATAGAATTGATTAAAAATTTATGATATTTACAAATAGTACAAATGCAACTATGAAATACAACTAATAAACGTAAAATACTTAATTCAATGCTAAAAATAGAGATTAAACTATCAAAATGCCATAATTTAAAGGTAAAATAACTCTAGTTTACTAGAGTTATCAAATATACTATATCTTCACGAAGCCTTTCCTATCCACCCCCCCTTCTTTATAAAGTATGTTATTGATGTAGAATTGTGTAGAAAAAATGGAATGTAAAACGTAAATCTTTTTCTCAACTTGGTGAAAAGGCTGATGGCCTTAGCAAATCATGTCATAGTGCTGTATAATGCTCATATAATTGTTGATATGAGTTCGATCTATGTACTGTAGGACTTCATTTTCTCTATGATATACCAGAATGGAACCAGTGGCTTGCCACGATGATAATAGGACTTAAAATGGTCTTAAAAGCATAATTTAAATCAAAATCAAATGGTAGGAAAAAATGAATAAGTTTTCCATAAATATAAAGTTTTAAAAATGAAATTTATTTCAAAGTTAATAGTAGAAAATAAGGAACATATTTTAATTTACAAACCTCTAGCTTCAAGTGGATGCAAGTCCTTTTAAATAAACCTTCTTTCTAATCTTTGGTACATTAAAAAAATAAATGTCTTTAGATTTTTAGTAGGTAAATAGTTTAGCCTGCTGTTAGGGAGCACTTACACTTCAATCACTATTTTTCACACATTGAGTATCCTATACCATTTTTGACAACCATATGCTAACAACCACATTAATAAAAATTTAATCATTCTTATAATTGATGTTTTTCTAAAAGCTACATTCCCAAAATCACATTTTGCAAACAATGACCCAGACCGGCTAGAAAGCTTTTTGAGACTCCACCACTTGAATATAAACTACTTCCAGTTATGGTTAAGGTTTATAAATGGGTCATGTCTAGACCCTGTCTCGACCCAATTTGGACCCATTAATCTGGTTTTGGATCAATGGAAACTTTTGATTATCCGAATCTGATCCGGATTCGTTCTTCTAATATAATAAATGGGTCAGATATGGATCTTGATATTCCTACCCGATTAAGACCCAGATCCAATTAAAATATTTTATATATAATAAAATTAGGTACAATCAGTGTTATTCTATATGTACATATTGATAACTCTAGTAAACTAGAGTTATTTCTTTCTAAATTGTAGCATTTTGATAGTTTAAATTCCGAAGTTGGATAAATAATTGAGGATTTTAGTTAATTTCTTTCATATGTATTTGTATTTTCGTTCTTGAATAAATTATGATAAGTTTTTGTTAAATTTTTAGTTTAATTAAGTGCTTAATGGTGTTAATATTATGTAGGTTAAAAATTAAAGGGTAGAAGCTAGAAGGAACAAAGCTCAAGTGGACCAGATTGCAAAAATGGATGAAATGAAGAATGTTGGGAGGAGAGTCGAGATCGCGATCTGGATTGTTCCAGACTGCGATCTCAACTTGGGAAATTATCTTACCGTATTAGAGTTGAGATCGCGGTCCCAAATGTTCCAAACCACCATCTAAACTCGCTGAGAGTTAAGTTTTAAGGGCAATTTTGTAAACTTTCAGCCAGTAACTCTTGATTTTTTGCCTAGTGTAATATAAGACTATTTAAGCTACTTAAAAATTAGTAAGAGTAAGTAGTAGATAGTTTTAGTTAGGTTTTAGATAGTTTAGGATAGTTTGAACTCCAAGTTTACTTCTTTAATAGAAATTTCTCTTTAACTTTCTCTTAGATTTTCTTTTAATTTCTTGTCAAGTTCAAATTTTGATTAGATAATCGTAGTAGGTTAATCACAAGCTTCACGTAGATATAATTTTTATTCTCTGTTTTGTCTAATTTAGTAAGAATTTCTTTACCTGCAATTTAGAACGGTTTCTTAGGTAAATTAGGAGATTGATAATTTCTAGCATTTCTAGTTAGAATTTTCAATTTCTTGTATTAATTCCTAGTTAATTCTTAGTGGGCTTTCTTTATTTCTATCCAAAATCCAAAAATATTTAGATTTCTAGTTTAACTCTTTCCAATTTACAGTTTAGAAATGATTGCTTTTAATATTCAAGGTTTCTCATTAGTACACCTTTTAGTTGGGTAATTTGCTTGCAAATTTTAGTCTTAATTTAGTTAATTTAGGTTAGAATTAAGTGCTTTCCTTTACTTGCTTTTACTAGAATAGATTAACTAGTTTCTTAATTTTGTAATGAGTTATTTTCACTTATTTATTTATTTTAGTTAATCTAGCTTTAATTTAAGATTTTATCGCTTTCATTTGATTATGGTTTTTATTAGAATAGTTCTATCATCCATTCCTAAATTTTGCTTAACTACACAAGTACCCATAAATCTTGGTAATTGCCTTCCAATAATCCACTTGTGGGAACGATCCCTACTTCGCTTTACTACTAGTTGACAACCGTATACTTGCGGGATGTCATCTAGTTAGTAGTAGGATTTATGTATTTTATTAATTTATAACTAGGTGTGTAAGGCATCAAGTTTTTTGTGCCGTTGCCGGGGATTGTCTTCGGTTTTTGGCAATATCAAGCGCTTTACGGGTTGTGTAGATTAAGCACTTTAGTTTAGTTGTTAATTTTGTGAATTTTATGTTTGTTGGATGTTTTGTGGAATTGACTTGAAATTTCAATTGACTATTTGCCTTGGTAGTGTAGTGCATGGTAAGAGGAGTTCAAGAGCCATTCATTTGCTTAGACACAGAAAGGGAGAAAGAGCTAAGAGAACTTAAAAGATTGAGAAGGGTACAACAAGAACAAGAAAGAATAGCAATGGCAAATTCTAATGCTCACCAAGGGAATGTGAACATGGAAAACGAAGAAGAAGAAGTAGTTGGAAATAATGGAATTGGTGGCTATAGAAACCTTGGAAATGGCATGAATGGGAATGGAAGGCCATTAAGGGAGTATGCTTTATCTAATTTTGATGGGGCGAACTCAAGCATTGCATGGATGCCCGTGCAAGCCAACAATTTTGAAATCAAGCCCGCACTAATCAAAATGCTTCAAGCCCATGCCATGTTCAGAGGTGGAGAAAATGAGGACCCCTACACATACCTCATGAATTTTGATGAAGTCTTGGACACATTTAAGTTTAATAGTGTCCTCTAGATTGACTTGTGCGGAAACATGCTCGATCTGTCTCTTCGTGACAGGCAAAGTCATGGTTGCAATCCCACAACCAAGGAACATTCACCACTTGGAGTACTTTCCTCCCGTAAGAACCGCTAAATTAAGGCATGAGATTACATCGTTCAAACAAGATGTTGGTGAAAGCCTAAGGAAAGCTTGGGAAAGATTCAAAGAGTTGCTAAGAAAATGTCCGCATCACGCCATTCCTTTGTGGATTCAAGTCCAAACCTTTTATAATGTTTTACTTCAAGAGACGAAATCCATCGTAGATGCCTCCGCCGACGGCTCTATCTCATATAAGACTCCAAAAGAAGCTCAAGAGTTGTTGAATAGGATGGCATACAACCACTACCATCATGGACCGATAACTGCACCGGTGGTTCAACACCAAGCTAATCAAGCCAATGCAAGTAGTGGAGCGTTGAATCTAAACATGCAAGATGCCCTTTTGGCTCAACAAAGCATGTTCATGAGTGTGATGAACAACATGTCAAAAGCGTTGTGAATCTAGGGAAACCTAGTAGTGTAAATGCTATGACTTCTTCTCCAACTCAACCAAGCATGACATGTGATTTTTGTGGAGGTGGCCATGCCAATGGGAATTGTGAGATGCCATATGGAGCTAATGAGCAAAACAATTATGTGGCCAATCAATCTTCATTTCCATGGAACCAATCCAGAGCTTATGGGAACACTTACAATCCTTCTTGGAGGAATCACCCAAATTTCTCATGGAGTGCCGAACGCCAACAAGCAATCCAATCCTCCTTACCAACCAAATCCCCAACCTCAAAATGGCCAACACACTCAAGCCCCGAATTCCTCATCTAGACCTTATCAACCGACACATCAAAAAAATGTCCAACCCAACTCATATCAAAATTTCCCCAATCCTTCATTTCGAAACCAACAACAAAGACCTCCTTTCCATTTTGCAAATTCTTCCCAACCCATGTATCATGATCAATATTCTCCTAGAGAGAATTTGGATGAAGAAGGTTGGAAAAGATAAGCCGAGTATTTGAGAAGAGAATTGGATAGGAAAATCGAAGAGCACAAAAGAGACTCTGAGAATTTGAAGGCTTTGACAAGAAATTTGGAGATTCAATTTGGACAATTGGCAAGGTTGAACAATGATAGGCCGTTAGGAGTGCTTCTGAGTGACACCATTCCAAACCCTAAGGAACCATGCAAGGCTATTACCCTTAGGAGTGGTAAAGAGTTGGAAGAAAGAATTGGGAGAAATATCGGTGAAGAATGGAGAACAAGAAGGGGTTGAGGATGAAGATAAAGAAAAAGGGGAGTCTTCAAATGGGCAAGACAAAATGATGAATGATTCTATTATGCCCAACTCACAAAGCAATTAAGACAGGGATCCTAAGCATCATGAGCCAAAACATGTTAATGTGTCATTTCCTCAAAGGCTAAGGGATGAAGAAAAGGCAAAGAAATTCAAGAAATTTCTAGAGATTTTCAAAAAGCTTGAAATCAACATCCCCTTCATGGAGGCACTAGAGAACATGCCTACCTATGCCAAATTCATGAAACAAGTCCTTACTTCAAAAAGAAAATTGCATGGCGATGAAATTTTGTGCTTAATGGAGCATTGTAGTGCACTACTTACAAAAAGTTACCACCAAAGCTCAAAGATCCCGGTTCATTATACTATACCTTGTAAGATTAGGGGTTTGCGATTTGGAAGAGCATTATGTGACTGGAGAGCTTCAATAAATCTCATGCCTATTGGAGTATTCTACAAGAAGCTAAATGGAGGTCAATTGAAGCCAACAATTGTCTCATTGAGACTTGCAGATCGAAGCATAAAATTTCCAAAGGAGATCATTGAAGATATGATTGTGAAAATTGACAAACTTTATCTTCCGGCCGATTTCATTGTGCTTTATATGGAAGAGGATGAAGAGATGCCAATCATACTTGGGAGACCTCTCCTTGCCTCCGGCCGTGCACTTATTGATGTTCAGGAAGGGAAGTTGGAATTTCGAATAAACGATGAAATTGTTACATTTAATATTTTTAATTCATTAAAGCTTCCTTCAATTTTTGAAGATGTCATGAATATAAATGTGGTAGATGACTTAATCGATGATTGTTGTAGGAATGCAATGGAGAATTTCTTAATGGAGGAAGAGGTCTCAGAGACAAATGCACCAAATCAAGATGATTAACAATCGTTGAAGAAGAGTTATGTTAATCATGTTTTGATGATGTTCTCTCATGCTAATGGTTTAAAGACATCTGTCTCTTATACACATCTAGATGTGTATAAGAGAAGGTTTATTTGATGTTATTAACTTATCTGCATCATAAAAGCATACAATACAAACCTTAATACCTAAGTCCTTAAAGAGAAATTCAAACGTTATCAAGTTGTTGAAAGCAGATATTTGGCAACTATAAATACCCCAAGGTCTGAATTAAGTAAAAGGAGACTACATTCAATACAAACACTTGTAAGAGCTATTTGAGGAGAAATAGGCTAAAAGCATATTGTGGGTTGTATTGGTTTGAGAAGTCTAGCTTCTTGGCTCAACTAGTGGGAATTAGTGTGAGCAAGAATAGACTAGTGAGTGATCTTCAAGTGTAAGAGTGGAGGGATAACAAGTGTACAAAAGTGAGGTTGTAGTGTAAAACCCTTTGGCTCAACTAGAGGAACTTAGTTGGTGCAAGGGTGAGCCTACTTTGTGTACAAGAAGGTTATTGCCTCACCTTCTTTGAAGAGGCACTACTAGTGCATGTACTCCAAGCTTGAGAAGCTTGGGAGTTTGGTTTGATATTCTTTATCTCATTCTTATTTGTTCTTTAAGCTTAAACTGTTGAATATCTATTATATTCATTTGTGCTTAAGTATTCATTTGTTGCATAAAGTTTGAATTTCTATTAAGCACTTAAAAAAGGTTTGTCTTTAGAGATAACCTAATTCACCCCCCCTAGTTGAGCCAAGTCTTTTAGACTTCCAACAATTGGTATCAGAGCAATCTTTTAGCCTATTCTTGCTCTAAATTGCATTAGAGTAAAGATCATGGCAACCAATAATACTCTGTTTTTAGAGGGGCATTCTATCACTAGACCTCCCATGTTTAATGGCATTAATTTTGTTTTTGGAGGGATAGAATGAAAATTTTGTTAGAACTGTCTCTATTGAATTATGGTATATTATTTATGAAGGTCCTATTGAGGCAAATATTTTTGATGAAAATACTAATAGATTAAGGCCTAAAACCAGATTTGAGTTAAATGCACAAGATAAAATAAATTTATCTTTAAATGCTAAAGCTATTAATATTTTGTACAATGCTTTGTCTACTTATGCACAAATGAATATACTAGATATTCAACAGTTTAAGGATCTATGGGACAAATTAAAAGAAATCCATGAAGGAAGTGAAGATATTAGAGAGCAAAAGAAGTCACTTCTTGTGGCTAAATATGAATCCTTCAAAATGGAACCTCATGAGAACATTGACAAGATGTATTTGAGGTTCAATGATATGGTAAAGGAATTATACTTGGAAGATTTGGGTAAAGAATATTCCTTGGGTGAAAAGAATAGAAAAATTTTGAATGCTTTACCTAAGGAATGGGAACCTAAATCCATTGCCATAGAAGAGTCTAAAAATTTAAATTCTATGCCTATTGATTCTTTGATCAATTCTCTAACCTCATTTGAATTGAAGTTGAAAAACAAGCTACAAGATGAGGAGGCAAAGGGAAAAAGAAGCATAGCATTTAAAGCTTCATCAAAAGGGAGAAAAGACTCAAGGAAGCCTCACTTCAACAACTTCCAAATCACTTGGGATGATTGCAATTCGGATGGAGAAGTTGAAGAAGAATATGAGGAGGCTCAAATGGCCTTTATGGCACTTGGCGATAATGAGGTAACCTCTAGTTGTGATTCTTGTGATGATTCATGCAATAATGATGATGAAGATGTTGAATCATTTATTTTTAAAATGCATGAATGTTTGAAAGAATCATATGCTAAGAACAAAGAGTTAAAAATTAAAGTTAATACTTTATTGAGTGCCAACTCAAAACTTGTGCATAAAAATAATTCTTTGACAAAAGAAAATGATGTTTTGAAAGAAAAATTCGTTGGAAAAACCAAGATCATGGAAGAACAAGCTTCATTGAAGAAGAGATTAGATGATCTTGATGTTACTTTGAAAACAAAGAAAGAAAAAGTTTTTGAAAAGAAAAAAACTAGAAATATATTTTTGAACAAAAATTTTATCACCTTTAGAAAAAATGATTTATGCTTTGTTAAATCTAAATCTTCTTTTTATGGCAATAAGAACATTACTTGTAATCATTGTCATCAACACGGCCATATAAAGAAAAATTGTTATGTTAAAAGAAATGAAAAATTAGGAATAAATTCTATTTGGGTGATTAAGCATGTTACTAATCCAATTGGACCCAAGAAAGTTTGGGTACCAAAAGTTGTTGCTTAACTTTGTATGTAGGTATGCTTGGAGTGCACCAAGGAATTCAAGATAAATTATCTACTGAAGGGTGCTCAAGGCATATGAGCTAAGATCATATTGAAATGGGTAACATCTAAAGTTTTGTGTGCTTTCATTTATCAAGTTGAACTATGTTCTCTTGAATATTACTCATCTATATGGTCAAATATGTTTAGAATACTAGGATACTTGTATCCCCAAAATTTTGTCTATAAATATCACTACTTGCAAAAGAAAGGGGGAGCATTTTTTAAAAAAAAATGAATCTGTTTTTACAAGAAATTGCATCACACATGCTTCATTGTTTTCATGATGTTTTTTAGTAAAGAATAAGCGAAAATTGTTTGATCATAAGTGCTATTGATCATAATTTTTTGCATGAATTCTCTCCTTCTCCGTGTCCTCATTTTATTCATCTTTCAAGGGGGATTTTAAACTTAGGGGGAGCTTTAACTGCATTATTCTTTTTATGTTTTGATAATGCCAAAGGGGGAGAAATAATGGACTAATGGACAAATTCTCTTGTGTAGTTTTTTGAATTGTCCAATTGATCCTTCAAACTGTCTCTTATCATCATCAAAAAGGGGGAGATTGAAGAACCCCAGTTATGTTAATCATGTTTTGATGATGACCAAATCATGCTAATGGTTTAAAGACAAGTGTGCAGAAAACAGGAGGTTCGGACGCAAATGATCGTCCGAACAAAACAACCACACAGAGCTTGGACGATGAGTACAGTTTTTAATCATTGTCTCACCATTTCGCGACTCGGACGAAGAACAGCGTCCGATAAATTTCCGAAGACTCCTCGGACGAAGAACAGCGTCCGATAAATTTCCGAAGACTTCGCTTCTATCGGACGCATGTTCGGACGCATCCTGACGTCCGAACGAACACCCTCGAGAACGGACGCAGTGTCGGACGCAGGTTCAGCACGTCCGAGGAGATGTGTCCAAAGAGCTGTCTGTTATACACACTCTTGCCGCATCGGCCGTCTGAAGGTCCAACGGCTAGTTTTCCAAGACAGAAAATAGCCGTTGGGAAGTTGTTGAAAGCAGATATTTGGCAACTATAAATACCCCAAGGTCTGAATTAAGTAAAAGAGACTACATTCAATACAAACACTTGTAAGAGCTATTTGAGGAGAAATAGGCTAAAATATTGTGGGTTGTATTGGTTTGAGAAGTCTAGCTTTCTTGGCTCAACTAGTGGGAATTAGTGTGAGCAAGAATAGACTAGTGAGTGATCTTCAAGTGTAAGAGTGGAGGGATAACAAGTGTACAAAAGTGAGGTTGTAGTGTAAAACCCTTTGGCTCAACTAGAGGAACTTAGTTGGTGCAAGGGTGAGCCTACTTTGTGTACAAGAAGGTTATTGCCTCACCTTCTTTGAAGAGGCACTACTAGTGCATGTACTCCAAGCTTGAGAAGCTTGGGAGTTTGGTTTGATATTCTTTATCTCATTCTTATTTGTTCTTTAAGCATAAACTGTTGAATATCTATTATATTCATTTTTGCTTAAGTATTTATTTGTTGCATAAAGTTTGAATTTCTATTAAGCACTTAAAAAAAGGTTTGTCTTTAGAGATAACCTAATTAATGTGTATTAGGTTGCTTTTGGGGCCAACAGGAATGAAGGATGTGAATCACTTGGAGGATGAGAACTTATTGCAATGAGCTCCTATTCTCTAGATTGGTTACGGGTTGGCGAATGTGCATTGATTTTCGAAAGTTGAATGAAGCCACCCGAAAGGATCATTTTCCCTTGCCTTTTATTGATCAAATGCTTGAGAGATTGGCCGGTTTTGCATATTACTATTTTCTTGATGGTTATTTCGGATACCTTCAAATTGTCATTTCTCCAGAAGACCAAGATAAAACAACTTTCACATGCCCATTTGGTACCTTTGCATATAGGAGAATGGCCTTTGGACTTTGCAATGCTCCAAGTACATTTCAACGTTGTATATTTGCTATTTTTCATGACATGGTTGAAAAGACCATAGAGATTTTCACGGATGACTTTAGTGTTTTGGGTGGCTCATTTGATGATTGTCTTGCAAATTTGTCCAAGGTGTTAAAGAGGTGTGTGAAAACTAATTTAGTTCTCAATTGGGAAAAATATCATTTCATGGTGAGAGAAGGAATCATTTTGGGTCACAAGGTCTCATCAAAGGGAATAGAAGTTGATAGGGCAAAGGTGGAGGTAATTGAAAAGTTACCTCATCCGATCAATGTTAAGGGGTACGAAGTTTCTTAGGTCATGCTGGTTTTTATAGAAGATTCATTAGGAATTTCTCTCATATTGCTAGACCATTGTGCGTCTTACTTCAAAAAGATTGTCCATTTAATTTTGATGATTCTTGTTTGAAAGCATTCAATGAGTTAAAACACGGTCTAGTGATTGCAGCGGTTAGTGTAGCATCAAATTGGTCTCTTCTCTTTGAGCTCATGTGTGATGCTAGTGACTATGCAATAGGTGCCTTGCTATGTCAAAAAGTGAACAAGATGTTGCATGTCATTTACTATGCTAGTAGGACCTTAAATGATGCACAAATTAATTATTCAACAACAGATTTGTATTTGAAGGAACTACTTGCTATAGTTTTTGCATTTGATAAGTTTAGATCATATTTGATTGGATCAAAGGTAATTGTTCATACCAATCACTCCGCATTAAAGCATTTGTTTTCTAAGCAAGATGCCAAGCCATGTTTATTGAGATGGATACTTTTGTTGCAGGAGTTTCATTGGGAGGTGGTCGACAAAAAGGGTGTGGAAAACATGGTAGCCGACCATTTGTCAAGAATTGAGGCATCTAGACTTGTCAATCTTGAAGAAGGGATAATCAATGAAGAATCACCAATTGATAAGTTGTTTGAGGTGAAGGAGGTGAGTCCATGGTATGCAGATATTGTGAATTATCTTATGGAAAGGATACTACCAAAGATGCTAAACATCAATGAAAGGAGAAAATTCTTTGCGAAACTAAAACATTGTTTTTGGGAATGCGTACCTTTCCAGGCATATTGTAAGATCTCCGGTTGGGGGCACCATGGAGCTCAACGGACGGCTTTCAAGGTCTTACAAAGTGGTTTATATTGGCCAACTATGTTCAAGGATTCTCGGGATTTTGTGCTCAAATGTGATGAATGTCAAAGGGTGGGTAATATTTCAAGGAAACATGAAATGCCCTTCATAGCATTATTGACTTGGAGGTATTTGATGCATGGGGGATTGATTTCATGGAACCTTTTCCGATCTCATACTCCAATAAGTACATTTTGGTTGCGGTGGACTATGTGTCGAAGTGGGTTGAGGCAATTGCTACTCCAACCAATGAGGCCAAGGTGGTTACTAAATTCCTTCGCAAGAATATCTTTTCATGGTTTGGAGTTCCTCGGGCTATCATTAGTGATGGGGGATCACATTTCAAGAATTTTCAATTTGAGGCATTAATGACAAAATATGGGCTGAAACACAAGGTTGCTTTAGCTTATCACCCACAAACATCGGGTCAAGTGGAATGGCATCGGTGTCAAACCGAGAATTGAAGAGAATCCTAGAGAAAATGGTGAATAATGCTAGGAAAGATTGGGCATTGAAGTTAGATCACACTTTGTGAGCTTATTGTATGGCATTTAAAACACCCATAGGCATGTCTCCGTACCGTATTGTATATAGAAAAACGTGTCACTTGCTGGTGGAACTTGAACATAGGGCATATTGGGCCATAAAGAACTTGAATTTTGAGTTGAAGGAGGCATATGAAAAAAGGATGCTTGATTTGAATGAGTTGGATGAATTCCGGAGGGAGGCATTTGAAAATTTCTTTAATCTATAAGGAGAAGACAAGGGCATGGCATGATAAGCATATCCAAAGGAAGGAATTTAAAGTCGGTGATTTGGTACTCCTTTATAATTCAAGACTCAAGTTATTTGTAGGAAAGCTTAAGTCAAGATGGAGTGGTCCCTTTGAAGTGGTCCAAACCTTTTCTCATGGAACGGTGGAGATAAAGGGGATGAGGAAGCTTTCATGCAGGTCAATGGGCATCGGCTTAAACCCTACTTTGGAAGAATCATTGAAGGTGGATGAGAAATCGTCCGATTAACAGAAGAATGTGTATCATGCCAAGATTAGCTCATGATGTATAAAGAGTGCTTCTTTGGAGGCAACTCAAGTCTTTAATTTAGTTGTTATTGCTTTCTTTTGATCTAATTTTTAATTGGCTTGATTTTGAGTAAATTGGTTTGAATTAGGTCTCTTAAGTTTTGTTAATGTGTATAAGAGTTGAGTTTTTGAGTTAAATAACATAAACTTGCTCTTTTCTTCACCTTTTCATCTCTAACTTGTGAATTTTTTGTTTGCAGGTTACCCTTGCAAATGGAGAAAAGTGGTCAAGAGTGAAGCAATTTCGGCTAAGTGTGAAAATTCACTTTGCAGAATTGAGCTTGAGACCACAATCTCAAAATTTGAGATCGCAATCTCAAAATTTGAGATCGCGATCTCAAACTCAAACTTCTGGAGGGTAGAATGGTCATTTGGGTTTGAGATTACGGTCTCAACTCCAAACTTCAGCAAAGCTATTTTTGCACCGAGATGAGATCGCGGTCTCAAAACTGATATCGCGATCTCAAAGCTGAGACCGCGATCTCGACATCAGGTCAGATCGTGATTTCAAAACTGAAACCGTGATCTCGACTACCAAAAAAATTTTAAAAGCTTCGATCTTTTCTTTTCATTTCACAAATTTTCCCTATTCTTCTTCTCTCATCCGAAAGCCCCAACCCCAACTCCTCAAATTCTTCCCTCATCTTCACCAAAAATCACTTAAAACTCCATACCCACCAGTAATATCATTTTGTTTTTCTCTAGGAACATCAAAGCAAGCATATTTTTGAGGATTTTTGGAAGAAATTTGGCTTCAAAATTTTTGACACACAAGAAATTCTTGGAAAAATTTCAATCCAAAAAAGAACGGGTAATATCCTTCCTTGGAATAGTAGTTGTATTGGCAAATTTTGAAGACATTTGTGGAGTTTTGTGGATTAAATAACATGTGGCAAATTTGTGGTATTTAATTATTGAATTGTGGACAAGTAATTGATGCTAATTTGTTTTAGAAGAATTGTGATTTTGAATTGTCCAATTGTTGAAATTATTGGTTTATACAAAAAGAATTTGGGAATTTGTGATTGTGATTTTGTGGTGTTGGTTCTTGATTAAAGGTTGGATTTTTAAATTGGTGATTGAATTCCACTTGCATAAAGAAAATGACGAGAGGGATATATGGTAGTGCTGAGAGAAGAGTTAGAATGTGAGGGAGAGGGACTAGTTCTAGAACAAGGAAATTCATAGAGGGTACGAGTTGGGAACAACCATTTGAGGGTGGTGAGCAAATTGAATCTCAATTCTCGAGTGATAGGGCTTAGCAATTATTCAAGAATAACGAGAAGCATGAGGTGATTAGAGAAAGGAATTTTGACCTATCCATGCATTGGGGAATATATGAAGATGCTAGGCCAGCGATAGAAGAACAAATTTGGTCAAGGCATTGGGAGGAGGTTTTAACACTCAGGTTGACCCCGGGGCTACCCAGTTTGTCAAAGAGTTTCATTGTAATTTATGTGAGTTAGAAGATGGAAAGGTACGCATACGGCGGGTTTTGGTAGATTTTAGTGCTGATGTGATTAATGCGTATTTCAACATAGTGCCTTCTAGTCAATAGTTGGCATTTTTGAACAATAAAAATAAGGATATGAATGCAATCAAAGATGCCATTTGTGATAGAAGGGTAGAGTATATTAAGAGTACTTCGTCTGCCACTGAATTAAAATTTGCTCGTCAAGGACTCTCATTAGTGGCTAAGTTGTGGTTTTATTTTATCAGTAGCCGCATTTGGGGGTCCAATACTGTGAGCTTTATCCGAAGGGACAAAGTACTCTTACTCTATGCCATCATGACTGGGGTCCCAGTGAATGTTGGTCACCTTATTAGACAGTGATTTTTAGAGGGTGGTAGGTCGAGACGACCCATATTTTATGCCCCTAATTTAATTCACCATCTTTGCTCTTCACCATAGCGGGTTGCTCGATTGGTCATTTGGAGCCATTGACACATCGTAGAGAAGGATCAATCGGGAATGTGTCTATTGGATGGTGAGAGAATATGAAAAGTATGACCAGAAGGAGCACCCTACCCAGCCATAGCCACAGCCAGAACCACCACCACCTCAGAGAACTTCAATGCTTCCAATATCTCCAGGTTTGGTATTTAATGCTCTGGTAAATGAAGAAGAAAGGAATGATCTACAAGGGTACTAGTCGTATAGTCAAATGGTGATGCACAACAACTTGACTGTTATTGGAGAAGCTTTAAAGATTACTTTATTAGGCACTTGGGTCCAGCCACCATCACCTCCGGCATAGCACTTTGGTCCACCTCGTGGATAGTACTACACACCACCAGCGGCTACCACACATCATGAGGGATCTAGCTATGCGGGTGTGACTAGAAGGGACATGGATGATGATCATGAAGAGGCCCAACCTAGTGACGCTGAGGAGAGTCAAGAAGAGATGGCTTAATGAAGAGATGAAGCCACCATTTGCTTGAGCATGGATGAAGACCAATCCTAATCACTGGATCGATTCGATGGATGATGATAATTTTTTTATTAAACACCATAGCTTTTGATTACTTTGGATTACTTTTGTTTTACTTTCAGTCTTTGGAATTAAAGTATTTTAGTTTTTCTCTAGTTGGCTAATGGCCTTAAGCTGATGCCAAGTTGATACATTTCGATGCTTTATGGATGAAATTTCTTTTGGACTCTCATGTTGACACTTGGTGAAGTTTTGTTGCTTAATAAAAGTAGAGTGGCTAAGGGCCTACATCTTATGCCATAAGAGCAATAGTTGATGAGTTGAATTAACACTGAAGTTATAAATGAAGCTAAAATGCTGAGACTAAATGGACACTGTTGAGAAATCTTGACATTTTTACTCAATTTTAATTCTAGGCTTAAAAGTAGGACATAGTTTAAGTAGTTTCTGTTATTTGTGGTTATGTCTTGATGTTTAATTTTGGGTGAATGGTAAGGATGATTTATTCATCAATTAGAATAAAAGAGACAAGTTTGGGGGTGTTCATCTTTTTGTGTTGGAAATGGTCATTTTATACATTCTGTTGCCACTTAATGATTAATGGATGGAAAATTGATCAATTAGGTACTCAGTGATGAAAAATTTTGATGTTCAATGCTTTGTGATTGAAGTGTATAATTTATTCAGTTCAAGAATTTTTGTGTGGGTGAGTAATTCATTTGCAACATAAAGAATTCATAAATTTAACATTATTATTTTTCAAAAAGAAGTCTTGAAATTTTTGGAAAATTTATTTGAAATGTATCAAATCACTTATATTATGTGGTTGATGAATTACCTTTTGGAAAGAAATGAGTTAAATGAAGTAGAAGGAATTTTGGGACATTTCGTGTGTTTGCATAGGGAATGTTCTTCTAACTTGTGAATAATTGATATGCAAGATTAATTTTTGGTACATTTCACACATTTTCCTTGGTTTGGGGGCAAAAAAAAAATTGTGTTAGGAATAAGGCGAGTATGGGATGCTGACATGTTCCCATGTTGTTTCTCCGAAATAAGCCATTAGAGTAGTAAAAAGGCGAGTACGGGACTCCGACATGAAAAATGATGTTTTTCCGAATTAAGCCATTAGGAATTGCATTTTTAGTATACCAATAAGTTAAGGAGTAATGTTTGTAATACTTATCATTAATCTGATATTACTTATTCCTTGTTAGAGGTTTATTCCTGAAATGTGTGACAATTGCATTTAAGTTGATTCCTAATTGAACATCTATTTTCATGATGCCTAGTCGAGAGAGTTGATTAACTTCATAATATTTGTAATTTGAGAAGTAATGATGTTTCAAATGAAAAGAACTAAAACTTTTGATAACTCTTTTTTAGAATGGTAATGCTCTGTGATGTGAAATCTTGTGTAGTGAATGAATGCGTGCTTCTATGTAAAACAGAATTTTAATTTTGGATTGATTTACTCATATACTTCACATATCACGTAGTATTGATTGACATTTTTTTTTTGGCAGATTGCTTAATTGTTCTAAGTGCATCCATGATTCATCGAGTGTCACGTCAACTTTGGAGGTGTTTATATGTTTGAATGTTAGTAGGTTTTGTTTAATGTTAATCTTTGTTTTGCTCGGGACTAGCAAAACTCTAAGTATGGGGGTGTGATAACTCTATTAAACTAGAGTTATTTCAGTCTAAATTATAGCATTTTGATAGTTTAAATTCTGAAGTTGGATAAGTAATTGAGGATTTTAGTTAATTTCTTTCATATGTATTTGTATTTTCGTTCTTGAATTAATTATGATAAGTTTTTGTTAAATTTTTAGTTTAATTAAGTGATTAATGGTGTTAATATTATGCAAGTTAAAAATTAAAGGGTAGAAGCTAGAAGGAACAAAGCTCAAGGGACCAGATTGTAAACATGGATGAAATGAAGAATACTGGGAGAAGAGTCAAGATCGCGATCTGGATTGGTCCAGACCGCGATCTCGACTCGATAAATTGTCTTACTGTATTAGAGTCGAGATCACTATCTCAAATGTTCTAGACTGCGATATCGACTCGCTGAGAGTTAAGTTTTAAGGGCAATTTTGTAAACTTTCAGCCAGTAACTCCTGATGTTTTACCTAGTGTAATATTAGACTATTTAAGCTACTTAAAAATTAGTAAGAGTAAGTAGTAGATAGTTTTAGTTAGGTTTTAGATAGTTTAGGATAGATTGAACTACAAGTTTACTTTTTTAATAGAAATTTTCTCTTTAATTTTCTCTTAGATTTTCTTATAATTTCTTGTCAAGTTCAAATTTTGATTAGATAATCGTAGTAGGTTAATCGCAAGCTACGCTTAGATATAATTTTTATTCGGTTTTTTGTCTAATTTAGTTAGAATTTCTTTACTTGCAATTTAGGGTTTCTTAGGTAAATTAGGGTTCTTGATAATTTCTTGCATTTCTAGTTAGAATTTTCAATTTCTTGTATTAATTCCTAGTTAATTCTTAGTGGGTTTTCAAAGATTTATTTCTATGAAATATTCAAAAATATTTAGATTTCTATTTAGACTCTTTCCAATTTATAGTTTAGAAATGATTGCTTTTAATATTATAAGAGACAGTGAATAAAATAGTCATTTTAGAGACAGAATATTTGCTAGCTTCTAATTTCAGTCTTAATGTGGTTAATTTAGGTTAGAATTAAGTGCTTTCCTTTACTTGCTTTACTAGAATGGATTAACCAGTTTCTTAATTTCGTAATTAGTTATTTTCACTTATTTATTTATTTTAGTTAATCTAGCTTTAATTTAAGTTTTTATCGCTTTCATTTTATTATGGTTTTTATTAGAATAGTTTTATCATCCATCGCTTGATTTCGCTTAACTACACAAGTACCCATAAATCTTGGTAATTGCCTTCCAACAATCCTTGTGGGAACGATCTCTACTTCCCTTTACTACTAGTTGACAACCGCATACTTGTGGGATGCCATCTAGTCAGTAGTAGGATTTTGATATTTTATTAATTTAAAGTAACTAGGTGTGTAAGGCATAACATATACATATATGTTGTCAATGTAAATTGTATTCTATTATAGAACTCATGCATAAATATAAATTATGAAATAAATATATTTTGTTAACAAACAAACAAACAAACCAAACCTTATTTCCACTAAGTAGGGTCGCTCTATAAATCTTACTACGTCATTGCGTTCTGTCATGGACCATATCCTTCGTAATTCCTATATGGGCTATATCTTTCTTATAGTTACCCACCAAGTCTTTTTCGGTCTTTCCCTATACCACTTATGTTGACTATTTTCTCTAAATTCTACTCGCCTGACAGGTGTTTCTACTAGTCGTCTTAACACATGACCTAACCACCTTA
This sequence comes from Cinchona pubescens, assembly GCA_025175665.1. Lineage (NCBI taxonomy): Eukaryota > Viridiplantae > Streptophyta > Magnoliopsida > Gentianales > Rubiaceae > Cinchona > Cinchona pubescens. The sequence goes on along the minus strand of JANKKI010000301.1, from coordinate 346,554 downwards.
ATTGTGTTTTTCTCATGTTCTTATCAATAGGTTTAGACTTCTAATTCATTAGACAATCTTAAACAATAAAAGTTGTAGCTGGGATCTTTATTATTGTATTTTTAGATAAGAAAAAGTTTTAATTCCTTCTGAAACTGGCCCTTATTTTGAGGTCATTTTTAGATGTTACACATCGGATATAAGCGAATTGTAACAGAATCTATACCACCATCACTTTGAAGAACTGAATCTAAATATTTAAAATTTTTTCACTTATACACATCTCTTGATTTTCGATAATAACTCCTATTCTATTCATACGTGCATTTTTGCTAAATTTAAATTTCATATATTCTGTTTTGATCTACAAATCTAAACCTTTTTTCCTCAAGTGCCGCTCTCTACACCTCAATTTTAGCATTAATCCCATCTTTTATTTCATCTACTAAAACAATGTCGTTTGCAAAACACATACACTGTCGCGCCCCCCCCTTTACCGCGCGCTTACCGACCCGCGGTCTGACCGGCACCGTCGCCAACGTGTGGTGCTCGTGAAATAGGTGATTGAATGTATGCAAAAATCCTACTTACAATTTACAAACATAAATTACCTACTTACTATTACAAATTTAAATGAATCACCTATTTACTATTACATAACGGGGCCTTTAATGCGACTATGAATTGTATAAAAATGATCTAAACTAGGAAAAACAAGACTGGAGTCGCCACCCGGTGTGTTGGTTCACCGGGACACAAAAATACATCAAAATTTAAAAAGAAAATAAACCCTAGTTTAGATTGACTCTGGTCCACGTAGTTCCACCATATATGAACATCTGTTGACCATTCAAATGGTCGGTAGCTGTCAATTAAAAGTCGCACACATTGAGCTTGTATAAGAGACAGGTCATAAATCTCTTGACTCAGATTTATTGCTAGCCCAATTTTATATTATTGATACAATTATTAAGTCCTGGGCTAAATTGAATTTGATTCAAATACTTAACGTCTAGTTGTGCAACTAATCCAAAATTTGAGGGCAAAAGAGTAAATTCACATAATTTAACAAGTAAGATAAGGCATAAATATTATATTGAGACCAACAAACATTAAAAGAAAGCACCAATCATCACAAAAGCAATTAATCAAAAAATATGTGCAAAGATCAAAGTCTATTTACAATTTAATACTCATAGGGGCAAAATAGTAATTTCACAATCAAAGGGTAATTAAAACGTATTAAAATGCCAAACAGAAATCACAGTAAAACTTGGTGGTTATTGACATAAAACATGTAATTTGGAAGAAATTTGAAGAAAAAAAAAATAGTAATATTAAAGAAAATTCCTTAAGGGCCTAAATGTAATTTTAAAAATTTATTTGAGGGCTAAAAATGCAGAAATCTGAAATCTGGAGGGCCAAAACGTAAATAAATTTTTTTCTGAAATTTTGGAATTTTTTTTGAAATGCCACATCATCGATGACGTGGCGCAATCTGGGGAGTGCCACGTCATCGATGACGTGGCACAATCTGGTGACTCCACGTCATCCGAGACGTGGCACAATCTGGGGTGCCACGTCATCCATGACGTGGCACAATCTGGTGATGCCACGTCTCTGATGACGTGGGGCAATCTGGTGATGCCACGTCATCAATGACGTGGCACCAAGTGGGCCTATCAGAATTTCATGACAAACGTAATTTAAGAAAATATTCTCGGGTTAAAATGAAAAAAACTGAAATCTGGAGGTGTAAAATGGAAATAAAATTCTGCTAACCTTCCTTTTTTTGTGCAGATTTTTGTTGGCTACCAGCCTTCTTCCCCTACGCTTTTGACCCACTAGATGAATGATTTTGCTTCGGGTTTGAAAACGCGAAGTTGTAACTCCAGGAACGCTCTACAACTTTTATTCTTTGAGTTTAAACCAGTTCCTGTTCCATCGCTTGAAATATTGGCTCAAAGTTGGTTGTCTGGAAAATTTTCCAGACTTGGAAATTTTTCTGCAGATCCTCTAGACCAACAGCCTTTTTCTACCACGTTTTTGACCCTTCAAATGGACGATTTTGCTTTGGATTTGAAAAGAGAAGTTGTAACTCCAGGAACCCTCTACAACTTTTATTCTTTAAGTTTAGTCTAGTTCCTCCTCCATCGCTTGAAAGCTTGGCTCAAATTTGGTCATCTGGAAAATTTTCCAGACTTTGAAATTTTTCTGCAGATGTATACCAACAGCCTTTTTCAACCACTTTTTTTACCCTCTAAATGGATGATTTTTTTTAATATTTACAAAGAGAAGTTGTAACCCCAGGAACCCTCTACAATTTTTCTTCTTTGAGTTTAGTCTAATTACTCTCTGATCGTATGGAATTTTGGCTCAGCTAAAGTTGGCTGTTTGGCAGATTTTTTAGGCTTAAGTAAATTTTCTTTGCAGAAAATTTTTTTTTCCCCCTTTAGACTGATTTTTTGTGCTTTTAATGAATTGGATTGAGTGTAAAAATGGTCAAAGACCATTCCTTGTCATGTGGGGAGTATGGGCATCTGAAATTTTTGGTGAAAAATGGGTCAAAAACGCAGAGAAAACGTGGCCAAAATAGCTCTGTCGAGCTGACTTTTCAGCGCGTGAACAGTATCCCTATTTTACTGTTCATGCGCTGAACTCTTCTTCTTTTTTTTTTTTTTTTTAAAATTGATTTTTTTTTTAAATCTAAAAATTCAATAATATTAGAACTCATTCTTAGTATTTCAAAAGCATAAAACGCATAATTAAACATCATAACATAAATTAAGAAGGAATTAAAGGGTATAAGAAACAGAAAATCAAAGAAGAGGTTAAAAAGACAGTAAAAAGAAAAAATTCAAAAAAATCTGTCTCTTATTAAAATCTAAATAATGGTTCTAACTTAAGGGACATTTTGATAGATTTCAAAGCTTGCCCCTCTTGCCGGAGTGTCGAAGAGGATCGAAGAAACTCTAGGCAAAGATTGTAGGCACCGCATGACTGGATGATTCCAATCGTGCAACAAAATTTGCCACATGTCAACCTTAAGCTCATGAGGTCATGGAACGGGAAATTCACCATCTTGACAAACACACTGGGGAGATTAGATCTATCTATTCATCCAGAGCGGAAAAGTCCTTATTGGGGGAAAGAAATGAACAAAAAGACGCGCAGTTAATTGAACCATAAAAGACATAACTGAAATTTGGAAACAAGAACGAAATCCCGATCTGGTGTTCATTGGGAGCACAGAGACTCAGAATGAAACGTAGCTGTGAATGACAAATAAACTAACTTGACATAACATGTAAACGCCACTGGTAAAGAAACTCTACAAGCAATGTGAATTAAAGCCCGACTTTGTATCATCAATGCCAGGGTATGTAAACACAAATGAAAAACCCGACTTTATGTTATCGGGGTATAAGAGACAGGGGTTTAACCGAACTAGAGACATGCAAGTTAAAATGAAAACCCGAATGGTGAGTTTGTCGGGTAATGCAAACTTGAAATGAAAGCCAAAATTCGTTTATCGGCCATTGGAGAAATGCAAACTTGAAATTCGTTTATCAGGTTAATAGCATGGAAACCCGAAATTCGTTTATCGGGAGGAAAATGCAAACCTGAAATTCATTTATCAGGTTGATCTCTTATACACATCTAGATGTGTATAAGAGACAGTCCCAATCTTCGTTTGTCAAGAGAAAAATTTTCATTCCTGAAAACTTCTCTTATACACATCTAGATGTGTATAAGAGACAGCCTCTCGATAATTGGAATTTGCAAACCTGAAATTCGTTTATCAGGTTTGATGAAATGAAAATGAGAACCCAAATTCGTTTATCGAGGAAAATGCAAACTGAAATTCGTTTATCGAGAAAATGTAAATCAAATTCGTTTATCGAGTTGATGAAATGAAAATGAGAACCCGACAAACGAATTTCAGGTTTGTATTTTCCTCCCGATAAACAAATTTCGGGTTCTCATTTTTATTTCTGTCTCTTATACACATCTAGATGTGTATAAGAGACAGTCTTAAACTGGGGCAAGTTTTTGTTAAGATAATCCCAATCTTAATGAGAACCCAAATTCGTTTATCGGGATGAAAATGCAAACTGAAATTCATTTATCAAAGTTGATGAAATGAAAATGAGAACCCAAATTCGTTTATCGGGAGGAAAATACAAACCTGAAATTCGCTTATCGAGAAAATGCAAACTGAAATTCTTTTATCAAAGTTGATGAAATGAAAATGAGAACCCGAAATTCATTTATCGGGAGGAAAATGCAAACTTGAAATTCGTTTATCAGGTTGATCAAATGAAAATGAGAACCCGAAATTCGTTTATCGGGGATAAAAATGCAAACCTGAAATTTGTTTATCAGGTTGATGAAATGAAAATGAGAACCCGAAATTCGTTTATCGGGGATAAAAATGCAAACCTGAAATTCGTTTATCAGGTTGATGAAATGAAAATGAGAACCCGAAATTCGTTTATCGGGGATAAAAATGCAAACCTGAAATTCGTTTATCAGGTTGATGAAAATAAAAATGAGAACCCGAAATTCGTTTATCGGGTATGAAAATGCAAACCTGAAATTCGTTTATTAGGTTGATGAAATGAAAATGAGAATCTGAAATTCGTTTATCGGGGATAAAAATGCAAACCTGAAATTCGTTTATCAGGTTGATGAAAATAAAAATGAGAACCCGAAATTTGTTTATCGGGATGAAAATGCAAACCTGAAATTCGTTTATCAGGTTGATGAAATGAAAATGAGAACCCGAAATTCGTTTATCGGGAGGAAAAGGCAACTAGTAATTAACCCTAACATGACTGGATTGTAAACTAGAACATGAAGCCCTAAACGGTAAATGACAATATCATTTAAACTGAGAGGTATGACTGGGAATTCAGTGCACCCTCTCCCAAGTGGCGATCACCTGTAAGGTTGATTGCTTCATTAGGGGTTGGCGTGAATCACCCCTTTTTTGAAAAATGTGTCATTGGGACAATCAGGACCACTCATTCGATAAAAATTTGTCCCAGTGTCGTTGATTTTAGCGTCCACTTTATTTTCGTGTACCTGCAGGTACTCAAAACAATGCGATATTGGGCAAAGAAAACTCGAATTGGTCAGTATCATAACATACAAAATGTCAATCTTAGTGAATATAATAAGCAAGGTGACCGAGTTCGGTAAGAGCTGCCTACGTATCCCACCAGGGGAATCAGGTCGAACGTAGTTCGATTCTTAAGATGATTTTCACATATTTGACAACTAAGACATCAACAACAAGAAGAACAACTACAAACAAACAAAATGGCAATGTGTGAGTTAGATAGAAGTACATGAATAAATAATACAGGCACATGGGAGCAATTTTAGTAAAAATCGTGCCATCACCGTATTAACACCGCTTTGCCTTTCATTCTATGTTATTTGGACCCGATCAGGCAATGCTTTGGATCCATCGGATACGTGCCTCTTAAAGGCCAATGACTGTGTTGAGAGAACGACATAGAGGCAACCAAGTAAGCCTAACTTCAGTCAACAAATTTCGATTGAACACTTTCCCAGACGTGGACTCAGAGAAGTCATCAACCAGACTTTGACCGTTTGCTCGATTTGCCCCTTCCTCAGCGTCTTTTCAGGTTTTCGCTAAGGTTCCCCTCCCTTTTATTTTTATTTTTATTTTTGCATTTTTCCGCACACTCTCCTTTTGCCAAGGCCGCCCCGTAGGGTTTTCAACCTAGCCTCTCTTTAGCTTTTGTTTTTTTGTTTTTTTTTTTTTAAAACAAACAAAGGTGCCCTTTCCGGGTTTTAGGAGGTCCAAGTAAACAGCAAGGTGTGGGAGTAAACGGAAGACGTCTGGCTAAGTAATCGCCTTTTCCAATGCATGCGAACTTTAGTTTTCAAAGTTTTTTCGGCATTAGTAAGGCTGCCTTCCCTGTTATTGGGTTAGACATGTTAACATCAACTGCCGAGACCGCACAAACTGCTCCCTTTAAGCCTATGCAGAACTTAGGATAGTTAGGGTCAAAATGCAGGTTAAGTCGTGTGATTGGTAAAGATTGGGATTATCTTAACAAAAACTTGCCCCAGTTTAAGATGGGCGCTTTGGTTGGAAAGAATATAGCTACAAGGGATGGAAGAGCGGGTTTGTGATATGAGGAAAACTGGTTATGTCCCTTATCTAAAAGAATTGCCCCCGTTTTTTATGAGTGATCCGACGTTCTGCAATGACTTAAAGGTTTACAGTCTGCCAAATCAGATGAAAAACTTTTTGACCATGTCCGCATTTATCAGTTGGGAGAAAACCTGTCCATCCATCTCCGTATGGATAAGAGCTCCTCCTGATAATACTTTGTGTACAATGAATGGACCCTGCCAGTTAGGAGCAAACTTGCCCTTTGCTTCGTCCTGTATTGGCAATATTACAAATCAAAGTCTAGATCGCCAGCCAGGAAAATGTCTGGGCTTGACTTTCTTATTGTAAGATGTGTATAAGAGACAGATAACATTGGCCAAGGCACACAGCTGTTATTTCATCTAGTCATCAATGAGTGCAAGCTGACAGATACTAATGCCATTTGGACTTAAGAATGCTCCTCTAACTCGGCCTCCATAAGAATGCGTAGAGAAGGGATCTCTACTTCTGCTGGCAAAACAGCTTCCATTCCGTACATGAGGAGTAAGGCGTTGCCCAGAGATGTCCCGATGGAAGTCCGATAACCCAACAAAGGCATATGACTTTTATGCCACCCACGCTGACTGTAAACCATCTTTCGAATAATTCTCTTAAGAATGACATTTGGCTGAGACTGCCCCAACATTTTTGGCCTGTAGATGGTGGAATTCCGATGCTTAATCTTGAATTGGGCGCAAAGGCCATTATACCATGTCATTGTTCATGGAAATGAGTTGTCGGTAGTCAATGTATCCGGGATCCCAAAGCGGCAAATGATGTTCTTTCGGATGAACTCTGCCACTACTTTCTTTGTGACGTGCTTGTAGGATTCAGCCTCGACCCATTTAGTGAAATATTCAATCGCTACTAGAATGAAGCGATGACCATTAGAAGCTGGTGGCTCGATCAATCCAATGACGTCCATTCCCTAAATTGAACAAGGCCATGGAGTAGTAATGTTGTGCAATTCAGTTGGTGCTGCCCTTATCTCATCCCCGTGCATTTGGCACTTAACACACCTGCGGACAAACTCGATACAATCATGCTCCATAGTAAGCCAGAAATAGCCTGTGCTCTCATTATCTTCTTAGCTAATAAGTGTCCGTTCATATGTGGCCCACAGACTCCTCCATGAACATCATCCGCAATGTAAGCGGCCTCTTTCTTATCAACGCACCTCAGAAGACCCAGATCTGTCGTCCTTCGATAAAGCATATTGCCATTTAAAAAGAACTTGATCGACATTCGGCGTAGGAACTTCTTATCTGAAGTACTAGCCCTTGGAGGGTAGTTGCCTTTGTCCAAAAACTCCTTGATGTCATGAAACCAAGGCAGTCCATCAGATTCTGCCTTAAGATGTATCTCGTTCCCCTGGTGGGATACGTAGGCACTAAACACACTAACTCTCTTATACACATCTAGATGTGTATAAGAGACAGCAATTGGACATCTGATGATCTCCCTATTCACAAGGAGTTTCGGTAAATTTGAACTTGGTCTTTGGGAAGTGTCCGCCTCCTGGAGATATCAAAACTGTTTGTATTAAAAAACCGAAAGTGTTGGATGCACCATCAAAGAATAGCCTCCAATAAGGGCAGTGTCATCTTTCATGTCTTCGTCAGTGCCAATGAATAAGATGTCTTCGTCCGGGAAGTATGTGTGCAAGGGTTGATAATCATTCTCCCTTGGATTCTCAGCAAGATGATCCGCTATCGCTTGTCCTTTGATAGCCTTTTGAGTAGTAAAGATGATATCGAATTCTGCTAACAACATCTACCATCTAGCCAAGCGTCCAGTAGGCATAGGCTTCTCTAACAGATAGCGAAGGGGATCACACCTGGAAATGAGATAAGTGGTATGACCCAGTAGATAGGGCAGTCTATGCCTTAGCCGTTGCGAGATCCAAACCAATGCACAACATGTTCGTTCTAGAAAAGAATAATTGGCTTCATGGACTGTAAACTTCTTGCTTAGATAATAGATAGCCTGCTCCTTTCTGCCCAAATTGTCATGCTGCCCCAAAACACAATCCATGGATCCGTCCAAAATTGACAGATACATGATTAATGGCCTCCCTGGCTTTGGGGGGACCAACACAGGAGGGTTCAAAAGATAATCTTTGATTTTGTCAAAAGCCTGCTGACAATCATCATTCCAGTACATCGGTGCATTTTTTCTCAACAGTTTGAACAAAGGTTCACAAGTATTGTCAGCTTTCGCAATGAAGCGACCATGAAATTGGCTACCTCAATACACATCTAGATGTGTTAAGAGACAGACCCTCAGCTCTCGTTCAACTTCAGATTGTATTTCCTCACCCTCTCAAATACCTTCTTAAGATTGGTCAAGTGATCCTCGGCCTTCTTGGATTTGATGATGATGTCATCGACATAGACCTCCATCTCTTCGGGTATCATGTCATGAAACAAGGTGGTCATAGTGCGTTGATATGTTGCACCAGCATTCTTAAGTCCAAATGGCATTACTCTATAGAGAATGTATAAGGAGGAGTAAAATTTGTCTTACAAAGATGGATGGACAGGTTTCTGTCTCTTATAGGTTTGACAAGAAACAACGAAGCAAAGGGCAAGTTTGCTCCTAACTGTCTAGAATGATGTGAATGTTTGGACAATCATGAGCCCGATTTGGCCTTATTTAAATCTCGATAATCGACACAAATGTCTGACATAAGAGACAGAGCTTAAACTTTCTTGGCTTTTGCTTTACAGGGGTATCATGTCATGAAACAAGGTGGTCATAGTGCGTTGATATGTTGCACCAGCATTCTTAAGTCCAAATGGCATTACTCTATAGCAGAATGTCCCCCATCTAATGAATGCTGTCTTTTCCCTGTCTTCCTCGTCCACTAGGATTTGGTGATACCCAGCAAAACAATGTCTAGAAAACACTCCAGAGACAGACAGCAAAGACTGTCTAGAATGATGTGAATGTTTGGCACATCTGATCATCCTAACAGACAGGAATTATTTAAATCTCGATAATCGACACAAACTCTGACCTCCCCAGTCTTCTTGAGGGCAGAGATATTGGAAAGCCAAATAGGATACCGGGATACAATGATGATTGTGGCATTAAACTGCTTGATGATTTGTTCTTTGATCTTTAAACTCATTTCTGGCTTAAACTTTCTTGGCTTTTGCTTTACAGGCAGGCATTTAGGATCGGTGGGAAGTTTGTGAACCACTACATCTGTTGAAGTATGCCAGGCATATCATCATAAGACCAGGCAAAGACGTCTTGGAACAAAATCAAAAATTCTATCATCTCTTTTCTCTGCCCTCTAGTCAAATATATGCTGATTTTAACCTCTCTTACGTCCGTGTCTGTCCCAATGTTTACCGTTTCTGTTTCTTCCAAGTTAGGCTTTGGTTTTTCCTCATGTCGCCCGAATTCATTTTCAATATCACACTCGTCCTCATCACTCTCAGATTGTGTAGAAATAGGGTCAGGTGTGATATCGAACTCATCGGCCTCATAAATGGTAGTATCCGAAGGATCAAAAGCATTGATTTTGGGCCATCTGGGAGAAAATAAAGTATGAAATGAAAGAAAACAAAATGAGCTAAAACATCTTGAAGAAAAAGTTCTCATTAATCAAAGATTTGTACAAGTGATCCTAGAGAACATAAACTTAACATTCATTGGCCATCCTATAAAAAATCAATTGTCTTCATAATTCATCTCCAAAAAGATGAATAAGATGCTGAATCATGAAGGCAATATCATGATTGTACTTGCCTTACTAATTGAATTGTTTTCAAGATTCATCTCCAAAACAAATGAACGAGATGAATCATGAATACAATACTGTGCATCTACCTGTTTAAGATAGATGGCATAAACTGAACTGCCAAAAAATATGAAACATACATACAAAGATGAAATTAAAAGGAGCAAAACTAAAAATAATATCCTTTCAAATTTACCGAAACTCCCTTTGAATAGGGAGATCATCAGATGTCCAATTGTGCAATTGGTCGATCTCAGCAAATGGCAGCTCAGTGTCATCCTCCTCCGCCTGCTCTTGAATAATTACCCCCGCAAGAAATTCGGCTATCCATTGGATAAGGTCCTCCTTTTCAGCCTCATCTGCATCAGGAGCCATAATGGCGGCAGAACGTGGAAAAGTAATCTTAAGAGGTGGAATGACAATAGGCAATGCTCGACCTTCCTGTTCATCTCTCTTCAGCTCCTTAATCTCCCTCAACAGTTTGCCTGGCATTCGGGCAAAAACCGACCCAAATGTATTCATCTGCGTTGGTAGATCAATAGGGTGTGTTATGCCTTGCAAATTCATCCCCAAACCTTGGCCGATGCGATATTCTCCACGCAGCATTTCCTTTGCAATCATTACACTCGCCTTATAAGAGACAGGGTTCCATGTGATGGACTGCTTTCCTAGGCATCATGGTTGACAGGGAAGCTTACATAAGACTAGGAAAGGCACCGGAGTGTCGCTGCTTTCTCCAACTTCCTCCTTGACCATCATGGCGTGGTCATCTTCGGCAAATACAGTAATTAGCTTAAGCTCGTAAATGAATTTAACCCTTTGATGCAAAGATGACGGAATAGCCCCAGCAGAATGGATCCAGGGACGTCCCAGCAGCAAATTATATACCCCAACAATTGGAAGAACCTGGCAAGTGACCTGATGAACAGATGGACCGACTTCCAAAACAAGGTTTATCTCTCCGGTGGCTTGTCTTCGAGCCCCGTCAAAAAAATCTCGGATCACCATGGATGAATTCTTGACCAGGTCATGAGAGATTCCCAGCTTATCCAATGTCTTCAAAGGACAAATATTTAAAGCAGACCCATTATCAACCATGACCCTAGGCAAATGCCGCCCCTCACATCTAACCGAGATGAATAGAGCCTTGTTGTGGTCGCTCCCTGAGGACCTTAAGTCATCATCAGAAAAATAAATTTGGTTTGATGCCAGCACACTGCCCACTTATACCCAGCTAGTTTGTCAGTAAGAATGTCACGAGACACATGGGCCTCACTCAAAATCTTCAATACTGCCTCCTGTGTAGCTCGGATGTTAACAATAAGTTGAGCATAGAAATTTGTGAGGGCATCTTATTCAGCTGCTCCACTACTGAATATTCACTTTTTCTGATCAATCTTAGAAAGTCCTCCACATCTTTGTCTGTTACAGCCTTAGGGGCCTGCATAGGCTCTTTACCTTTGCTGGATTGTCCGACCTCAAAACTGTTGTCATTTGTGATTCGGCCGGCCTGCTTTCACCTCGTGACAGCAGACACTAGGTAGAGAAAGAAACTGGCTTTCCACCGACTATCACAGCTGAGGGTTGGTAATTCCACGGCACTGCATGTGTGCTCTCAATTGGCAATTGTGTTGGTAGTTCAATCACAACGGGATCTTGGGATTCTACCTCAAACGGATCCACGTCTATGATAAAAGGCTCAAATGGCTCCGAATCCAAATAAAACGATTTGATCTGAGTCATTGTCACTTCTTTGATTGCTTCTTCTTTCTCTTCGATCTCCGCTTCTATACAAACCATCCCAACATGAGGCTTATGCCGTGGCAGCGGATTAGTGTTTACTTCAGGAGCCCTTTGTTCCGGCCTCCTAATGATAATCTCTCGTGCATTGATCATGTCTTGCACCTTGTTCTTCAACGTCCAACAATTAGCCGTGGAATGCCCTGGGGCTCCAGAATGATAGGCACAGCGGGTGTTGGCGTCAAACCTATCCGGAACTCCCCTCGGATACTGAGCAGGAGCTATAGGATTCAATCTCCCTGTCGATCTCAACTACTCATATAGTTGCTCGATGGGCCGTCCCAAGTTAGTGAAATTGCTGGGTGGTCTGTCATGTGGTCTGGCTTGGTTGGGGTTTGGTGGAGGGAAGTTATTTGGCTGGTTGGGTCTTTGACATTTGAGGGTTGTGGTCTTGGATTATAATATGGGAGCTGTGGATTAGGCACGGGCACTTGTACTTGTGTTTGGTATACGGGTTGAGGATAGTATTGAGGTGGTAGTGGAGGTCTTAGCATAAATGGGATGTGGGTTAGGTCTTTGGTATTGATGGAAATTGCGTGGTGGTTGGCGATTGGGTTGGTTGAAAATAAAAGTCACTTCCTCTTCCTTCTTGTCAAGCTTCTTGCTCAGGGGTTTCTTAGCCACAGACGTGCTCCCCTGCATGGATTCTATCTGAAGTTTGAAAGCCGTCATGTCAATAATTTTCCCGCTTTTCAAGCCCCTTTCAACAGCCTCTGCTTGCTGGACGATTTTTGAAAAGGATTTGCCAATAGACCCGGTCAACTTTTCATAGTAAGGAGGTTCTTATGCATCAATAAAAAGTTTGACCATCTCAGTCTCAGTCATAGGTGGGCTCACTCTGGCAGCTAACGCCCTCCATCTTTTCACATACTCACGGTACTCCTCTGAGGGCTTCTTCTTTAAGTTCATCAGAGCAAAATGGTCTGGCTCTAGGTCGCAGTTAAACTCATACTGTTTCACAAAAGCATTTGCCAAGTCCGTCCAATCCTGCAGTTTTTTGGGATCAAGCATTAAATATCATGATAACGCATCTCCCTCCAGGCTTCTAGTAAATACCCTCATTGCTATCCGAGGGTCGCTCGTCGGATTCCCCAGTAAGTTACAGAATATTTTAAGGTGAGCTACCGTATATTAGTGCCATTGTACTTTGGAAAGATCTGGGATTTTAAATTTTGGCGGCAATTGCACCTCGGGGAATAGACATAGATCTTGGTAGTCAATAGCTCCAAATTTATCTGTCCCCTATTGCTGCTGTGTCATGAAACTATCAAACCGCTCTATCTTTTTCAATAGGGCATCATTGACAGTCGGTACAGGGAGTGATGGTGGCATTAATTCAGCTTCCTCTCCCGAGGTATACTCCAACTCAATAGGAGGTGGTGGTGGTGGAGTTGGATCTGTTAGCGGTGGCACTAAAGTTGGAGGAGGTTGATTTTGCGGTGGTAGGGGTAGCGGCATCCCCATGCCGGGATTAGGCATATAAGGAGGCAGCATCTCTTGAGTGCCAGGGTGAGGCCCGTAAGTTTGCCTATACCATTGCATTTCTTGGTTCATACTGGCCATAGCAGCTATCATAGATTCCATCTGTTTGCGCAACTCTGCTATCTCCGGGTTTTGATCCCCATCTAGATGCTTCCACATCTTTTGCCGATGTCTCTCATACACATCTTCAAATCAGAGTTTACGTGCACGCGAGAGTGTATAAATAGGGCTGCGTTGGGCAGCTATTTTGACACTTAGTACCTACATATTAAAACATAATAAAAAAGAAAAATTTTAAAAGAAAAATTCAGATATATAAACAAACATAATCATAAATTTACAACATAAAACGTGGTTCTTTCCCTAGGAACCCTAAAAGCAAAAAAAACTCTAAAGGGGACGAAGCCCGTTTGAACTTATGAGGCGAGTTCCTTTAGATGGTCTCGTATCTTCATTATTTGCTCCTTGTACCGCAGAAGCTTGCTACATGCTAATTCAGCAGCCCCATTGTGCATTAGACGTCCCAGATCATCAGCCATCTCAGTGCATGCCCTCTTTCGGTTGTATTCCTGCTCTCGAATACAGGATTGCTGTTCGTGAAGTCTTTTGTAAGCTTGCCTGTGATTATCTAGAGCTATCTTCGTTCCCACTCCTGTAGCAACTATGGCACTTTGGTCGCCTTTCCAATTACTCGAGCGGAAATCATCTGCATGAAATACATGTTAGCCTTACCTGAGGCTGGTACCCCTTTAGAGCCTTTATAAAATGAACATGCAATCATGCAAATCCCATTGTAGGTTATGTAAGGTCTAGGGATAGGTATGCAATTCTATGTACGGGTATCCGATAGGGTATCCCTTCTATGGCTAATGATATGCAATAAGTAGCCTACGGTGGCCCTACATCGGTGGGGTTAACCTACATGCACACAAGGGATAATAAAACTTTGGAAACATGTTGTAGGGATGGGTCTCCTATTAGGGCTTGACAACCATATGCCTTTGACCCTACCTAAGGCTTATGCAATGCAAAAATTGAAATTTACTCTTTCTTGCGGGAAGTAAATACAAATTACATGGCCAATATAAATCATACCAATCAGAAAAACTAATTACTATTACATAGCAAAAATTGTAAGGCTATTTACTATTACAAGCCAGATAAATGGGTGGGTCTTACCGCCTCGTGTCTAGTGTCCTAAATAAGGTCCACACAGTTCTGCCCTATGGTTTAAGCTATATGACCATGAGGCTAGGCTTACTAATGCAATCTAGATAGGCTTGGTTCCCGAACCTTCAGACTTTGGGCCCAATAAAAATAAAATCCGTCAATTCCAATGGGCCTTATCGTCGGTGGTTGGGTGATCGCCACAGATACCGTTACAACCACATTGTGTCACGACCGCATCTCTTATAGATCATCTTAATTCCTACAGGAAATGTGGGAACGACACCCACAAAAATAGGACATGCAATAAATGAGACATGTGTTATGCTGTGTTCACTTGGAGGCGGTAAGATTCATACATGTTAGCGCATTTGGCTCTAAAGGTTTGATGCACACTAGCACCCCAAAAAATTTCCCCCAAATTAAGATGTGGTGCAGGTATAATAGCAAGATTGGGTAAAACATGTACAATACAGCAAGAACAAATCACACCATAAGTAGACAGGATATGGCATGTAAAACGAGACCTAAGTCGAGCAAATTGGCACTCAAGACAGCAAACATAGTGAAATACAGTAAAACAAGCGTAAAATAATTTGAAAAGAACAAAGAAAGTAACAGATAGCATGTGGCACATAAAACGAGACCTAAAATCGTCTGTAAATCGGCACATAAGACAGCAAAAATGGTGAAATACGTTAAAACAAGTGCAAATTAATTGAAAAGAACAAATAAAGTAACATATAGCATAGGGCACGCAAAACGAGGTATAGAGCCAATAACATAGCACACAAAATGGGTAAAAATTAGCTGGTTTATAATGAACGGGGTAAAATTGAGAGAAACACGTTAAAATCGTGCGCCCGGATTCTCAAAGTCCCCAGTGGAGTCGCCACGCTGTCGCGCCCCCAGATGTGTAAAACCGACCCGCGGTCTGACCGGCACCGGTGGGACCGGCAACGTCGCCAACGTGTGGTGCTCGTGAAATAGGTGATTGAATGCAAAAATCCTACTTACAATTTACAAACATAAATTACCTACTTACTATTACAAATTTAAATGAATCACCTATTTACTATTACATAACGGGGCCTTTAATGCGACTATGAATTGTATAAAAATGATCTAAACTAGGAAAAACAAGATTGTAGTCGCCACCCGGTGTTTTCGTTGGTGCACATCGGATTAAATACATCAAAATTTAAAAAGAAAATCTTTTTAGTAAAGATTGACTGTGTATAAGAGTTAACTCAAGAAATCAGCTGTCTCTTATACACATCTAGATGTGTCCCTTAAGTTGTCATTATTCTTGTTCCTCGCACCCACTTTACCTGCGTTGGACCGGTTGCGTGATTTTATCGTGTTTCCCTTTTCAATTTTAGTATTCATTATTGCCGGTTTTGTAGCATACGTGTGCTTTGAGATAGTTTAAAAGTAATAAAATATGAACATGTTAATGAGGAAACAAAAATTAATGGTAAATATTAACATTGACAGGTAGATTTAGCCCAGGTCCAATTAAAAGTCGCACACATTGAGTTTGTAGTGCCCTTTAACTCCCAAGGGGCAAAATAGTCATTTATCATACACGCCGGAGTTTATTTCTAGTCCAATTTTATATTATTGATACAATTATTAAGTCCTGGGCTAAATTGAATTTGATTCAAATACTTAATCGTCTAGTTGTGCAACTAATCCAAAATTTGAGGGCAAAAGAGTAAATTCACATAATTTAACAAGTAAGATAAGGCATAAATATTATATTGAGACCAACAAACATTAAAATAAAGCACCAATCATCACAATAGCAATTAATCAAAAAATATGTGCAAAGATCAAAGTCTATTTATAATTTAATACTAATAGGGGCAAAACAGTAATTTCACAATCAAAGGGTAATTAAAACGTATTAAAATGCCAAACAGAAATCAAAGTAAAACTTGGTGGTTATTGACATAAAACATGTAATTTGGAAGAAATTTGAAGAAAAAAAAAACAGTAATATTAAAGAAAATTCCTTAAGGGCCTAAATATAATTTTAAAAAATTATTTGAGGGCTAAACATGCAGAAATCTGAAATCTGGAGGGCCAAAACGCAAATAATTTTTTTCCTGAAATTTTGGAATTTTTTTTGAAATGCCACGTCATCGATGACGTGGCGCAATCTGGGGAGTGCCACGTCATCGATACGACGTGGCACAATCTGGGGATGCCAGGTCATCGATGACGTGGCACAATCTGGTGACGCCACGTCATCCAAGACGTGGCACAATCATCCATGAGAGGGGTGCCACGTCATCAATGACGTGGCATCAAGGTGCCACGTCATCAATGACGTGGCATCAAGTGGGCCCTATCAGAAGGGCCTAAACGTAATTTAAGAAAATATTCTCGGGCTAAAATGATAAAAACTGAAATCTGGAGGAGTAAAATGAAATTAAAATTTTTCTATCCTTCCTTTTTTTTGTGCAGATTTTTGTGGGCTACTAGCCTTCTTCCACCACGCTTTTGACCCACCAGATTAACGATTTTGCCTCGGGTTTGAAAACGGAAGCTGTAGCTCCAGGAACGGTCTACAACTTTTATTCTTTGATGTTTAAACCAGTTCCTGTTCCATCGCTTGCAATATTGGCTCAAATTTGGTTGTCTGGAAAATTTTCCAGACTTGGAAATTTTTCTGCAGAAGATCTCCTCTGGACCAACAGCCTTTTTCTACCACGTTTTTGACCCTCCAAATGGACGATTTTGCTTTGGGTTTGAAAAGAGAAGTTGTAACTCCAGGAACCCTATACAACTTTTATTCTTTGATTTTAGTCTAGTTCCTCCTCTATCGCTTGAAAGCTTGGCTCAAAGTTGGTCATCTGGAAAATTTTTCAGACTTTGAAATTTTTCTGCAGATCCTCTGGACCAACAGCCGTTTTCTACCACATTTTTTACCCTCTAAATGGACGATTTTGCTTAAGGTTTACAAAGAGAAGTTGTAACCCCAGGAACCCTCTACAATTTTTATTCTTTGAGTTTAGTCTAATTACTTTGTGATCGTATGGAATTTTGGCTCAAAGTTGGCTGTTTGGCAGATTTTTTAGGCTTAATCAAATTCTCTGCAGAAATTTTTTTTTTCCCCCTTTAGACTGATTTTTTGTGCTTTTAATGAATTGGATTGAGTGTAAAAATGGTCAAAGACCATTCCTTGTCAAATTGTGGGGAGTATGGACATCTGAAATTTTTGGTGAAAAATGGGTCAAAAAATGCAGAGAAAACGTGGCTAAAACAGCTCTGTCGAGCGCGTGAACAGTACATAAATCTAAAAATTCAATAATATTAGAACTCATTCTTAGTATTTCAAAAGCATAAAACGCATAATTAAACATCATAACATAAATTAAGAAGGAATTAAAGGGCAAATTAAAAGAAAATCAAAGAGCAGGTTAAAAAGACATTAAAAAGAAAAAATTAAAAGAAAATTGAGAGACAAATTAAAAGGAAAATAGGGGACAACTTAAGGGACAAAAATAGGTGTCTACATACACCATGGTATTTCCTCATATAGGTGCCTTGTATATTCATTTATGACCAGCACAAATAAATAAGAATTTGGAGTTAAACCTTGGTGTAACCTATGTTTATAGGGAACTCTCGTGTTAACCTTTCTGGTGTTCTCACACTTGTAACCACATCTCTATACATCTCCTTTATTGATTTTATAATATATGCTACTCTAACTCCTATTTTTCTTTCTAAAACTCTCCACATAACTTCTTTAGGGGCTCCATCGTATGTCTTTCCAAGATCAATATGCCCCAACATCGTATGCCCCAACACACACATAGACATGCTAGCATATACGTATGTATAACTAAGAATGTATACTAATGCATATACAATAGAATGTATATACTGGGACAGAAACACATGTATAGAAACTAATTATTCACACAAGATAAAAAAATAAAATCAGAAAACTGTAAGGTAAAAATACTCCAGCGCAAATAAATGAATACATATTTGCACTTTTACAAAATTTTGAGATGGTTTTAGAAAAAGACAAAGAACAATAGAATGATATGCCTACAATAGTTTTGGAAAAAAAAATAATATCAAATATCTGTTAGTAACAAAACCCAACCAGAATAGGCCATAATTGATCAATCACAATACCCATATTAGAAGAAGCACAGAAGAGTATTTCATTGGCGATGAGTGGCATAAATGGAATATTAATTGAATAAAAAATTGTCCAGCAAGGTTCACAAAATCGGAAAAGTAAATCTACCCTTGTCTTTAGTTAAAAATTAATGACAATTAAGTTGGAAGATTGACAAAAAAAATCTAGAAAAGGGGGGAAATAGTTGGTGGAGGAAAGAGGTTTTGAATGTTCTGATAGTGTCATGCAATGTAGAATACACCAAAGAAATAAGCTATGCACACATATGGTAAAATAGAAAATAAATGGATGGACGAATTAGATGATATGGATAATTTTGTATTTGAATTTGGATGTGAAAAAGATCTTGAATTTGGGTTTTCAGATTTTTGGGTTTGGGTTTTTGAGTTTTTGGGTCAGGAATTTAAAACAAAACCCAACCCAACCCAACCCTATTATTGTTCAGGCGGGTTTTTGAGTTAACACGAAACTTAAAAATAAAAAATAAAAAAGAAATGCCTGAGAGAAGTTCAAACACCTGCAGCACAATTTAACAGCAACAATAGTCCATACAAATCAAATCTTCTATTATTAATGTCAAACTCAAATTACAAACTGAAATCCGTTATAAATTTAGAGCACACTATTACAAACTCAAATTTAAAACAAATAAATACTACAAATACAGTGTACACATTCCAATTTCACAATTACAATAATAAGTCTGTCAAAGAAAAACAAAGCAAAGTTCAACACAATACACTACTGTAATCTACATGCTACAACACAAAATAAGCCTCCAAATACCTTCTTTCCAAATCCATCACAACGTTGGCACTTGGCACCTAGTTGTAGGACAATCACATTCTTTAATTAGTTCTTCACATAAATGTTAAAGAAACAATATGGGAAAAAAAAAAAGGCAAACAAGTACCTGTGCAAATAAGGTATCCACTATCTAGGTTCACATATCAACTATGGCAGTGTCAAAAGACACTTTTGATCATTTTGAAAAAAAAAAACAGGCCGAAAAGATAAGACATGTATACATAATCATATATTACTTTGTATCTTAATAGATAATAAGAATGTAAGGTGTATATTAATTACCTTTTTCCAAACTTTCAAGTTCATCCAAATCTTCCTCTATTTAAATTGGAGTCGCAGAAGTGCGAAGCCAATCCTTAGAACACATAAGAGCTTGTGCAACTCTAGGGGTCAATGAGCTTCTAAACATATTAAGCACCCACCCTCCCATGCTAAAAGTGCACTCAGAAGCAACTGTAGAAATTGGAATAGCCAAGATATCACGTGCCATTTGTGAAAGTACAGGAAATCTACATCCATTTTCTTTCCACCAAGTTAAAATATTAAAATCTGGTTTTGGCTCTTGTTTCATGTCACTAAGATATATCTCTAATTCAACATAAGGATTCTTTCTTTGACTACCACATTTCTTTTAAAATACTTCCCAATATATTTGATTATCCCTACCGTTCATTCTAATTACAAATGACCTAGTGGCACTGATTTCTTTTTCACTATGCACAAAAGATATAGGAACTGAAATGGTTGGAGTGTACATTCTCTTATACTCAGCAATCACAACTCATATAAAGCTTTCCTTACCAATTTTTCTAAGTTTGTATCACTGTCATACATATCATCTAGCGCAAATTCCACATACTCAAACTTTTGTCTAGGATAAAAAATAGATCCAATGTACATTAAAGGTTTGTCTTTTTAGTGCTGTCGCAATACTTTTCATACTTTGATTTCATTTTAACAGCCATTGCACGTATATCAGCCTCGTTACTTGCTTCATATTTTTTCAAAATGCCATATGCATTACTGATCTCATTGAAAACTATATTAGAGTTACATATAATGATCCTCAGACACGTAATGTGTGCTGGTAAAATCTTTCGAAGAATACAACAAGCCTCCTAGCAATTATCCAATCATTTTGTGTAGGCACCCCTCATCATGAGTCTCAAGATCAATCCTAAAGTTTGGATCTTGTTTTTCATATCTTTTAAGAACTTTTTCAAAAATTTGAGCAATATCTAACATCAAATAAGTGGAGTTCAACCTAGTTGGAATGTCTAGACGATAACAACCTCTTGCTTTGACACTTCTCTTTATTAGCACACTCTTTAAACTTGTTTACTCTAGCAGGAGATTGTCTAACATATCTCACAGCTGCCCTCACAAGACATATTGAGCTATCCATCTCCTTTAATTCATCACTAACAACAAGATTAATTATGTGTGCAACACATCTCACATGAATATATTTACACCCAAGAATGCTAGTTCCCCAACCCGACAACATTTTTTTCAAATAAGTAATTGTAGAATCATTTGAAGTTGCATTGTCGACTGTAATAGTAAACACCTTGTCAATACCCCATTCAAACAAGTAGTTTTCAATTGCCTTACCTACGGCCCCACCTTTATGACTAGAAATGGGGAAAAAATTCAGCACTCTTTTGTCTAATCTCCAATCATTATCGATGAAATGGCCAGTTAAACACATCTAGTTAATTCTTTGTTCTGAAGTCCATGTGTCAGTTGTAAGACTGATTCTCTGACATGATATTTTACAAAAATTTTCAAACCATTTTTCTTTTTCATCCACATACATGCCAAAACAGTCCCTAGTTATGGTTGACCTCTAAGGAACAATTAAATTAAGACAAGCAACTTCAAGAAAGTACTTAAAACCTTCCTTATCAACCATGCTAAATGGTTTCTCATCAACAATAATCATCCGAACTAATGCATTCCTTGTTTTTTCTTGATCAAACATCCAAGTTTTCATAGCTCCTACCTTACCACCTTCTAAAGCCCCAATGATTGATTGTTGGAAAGTTATCTTAGTTTCCTGTGTATATTGATTATAACAGTATTTTTTGCATCTTTTAAGGTGAGCAGTAAGTGTACTAGTCCTATGAAGTTTGTTGTCAACTGCATAATCCTTAGCACAATAATTACAGTTAGCTCACTGTTTTTCGTCATTCTCAATTCTAGAGAAATGATTCCAAAATCTAACCATGGATCCCATTTTCTCTTTGTAGCTTGAGACTTCTTACAATCTGGTTTATTAGAACCAGAAGGGATATCATCTATGAACCAGGAGGAACATGATGGATTCGAATGATTTTTAGGGCAAATTTGAGGCTCAATTTCAAGATCTAGAGGTACAAAATTGGAGGACTGACTATATTGAGGTGAAGGAAGTTGAGACGAGGCAACATTACTATGCTTTATCTAACAAAACAAGAAACCATATACTAAAATTAAGATACTGCGAAACGGCAAAAATTTTAGGAATTTAACAGGCAAATGTCACTCAATACCTAGTACACAACAAGCATCACAAAGTTGAGGCAGTGAAACACAATAATCAACCAAAAAACACAAAGGAAAAAAAAAAAAAAAACTTAAAATCTAACTTTCAAGGAAAAATTATCATTGAAGTGACATACTGAAGTCTAATTAGTTTGAACTTCATAAAACCAACCTTTAATCTTCAAGATCTAACCTTCAAGGCTTCAACCTTCAATCTTCGATCAAATACCAAATACCACAGCTCCTTTGAGCAGAACTGACAAAAGAGGAAGGATGTGAGATCGACATCTTAGGATTAAAGAGGAAAGAGGGATTAGGATTTAGGAGGAAAGAGGGATTGAGATAAGGTGAGAGATAAGAGAGTTGTTGAGAGTGGCTGAGTAAGAGTGGATCTGGGGTTTGTAGCTGAGAGTTGAAAGAAAAGTGCGGAAATAGTTTGGATAGGGTTACAATTAGCTGGGTATTCGGGTTTATTTAGTTTGGGTTGGGTTCTAAAAATAAAACCCAACTCAACCCTACTAAAGTCGAGTAACTCGATCCAAGTAACCTGAAACCTGAAAATCCAACCCATTTAGCCCCAAATTCATTCAGGTTGGGTCGGGTTTTCTGGTTGGGTTGGGTTTGAACACTCCAACCATCATCTATTAACCAACTTTACGTTGAAACTACTAATACTTCACAAGTATCAGTAATAGCACATCTAACATTTTTTACAAAAAAGAAAAAAAAAACTCATTTCTGAAATCTAGATTAAACTTAAGCAGACAATTAAACACAAAATACGTAATCATAATATATAAGATCAACAAAGTTCATAAAACGAATACTTTGACTGGCTTATCAAAAAAATTATCAATCAAACTGCAACAAAAGTACTAATAATATATTTTCAGCAGCAAACTAATCACACATTCAACAATTTTTTTCCACAAAAATGGAAAAAAAATTCTCATTTTTTGTACTCTAGAATTTATTTATGCACATAAATCAGCAAAAATGTGAAAACTAGTCCAAAAAATAGAAACATGATAGAATTTTCACTATCTACTTGAGTTCAAGCCAAGATAAATTGGACATGGCTTAAAATTTTGTTGAATCATTTCTTGTCAAGTGGACATCGCCATCCATACAAAGAAAGAAAATGATTTAGTGAAAATAAATTGATTTGAATTATAAAAAAAAAATGCAATGATGAACTAATACTAATAGATTTTCTAATGTTCTTTAGAGCAAGAATAACTGATCAAATCTGAAACCACTCTCTCCAATTTGATTTAACAAAATAATTTACCGAGAGAGGGTTTTGGGGGATTTGTGTGGGACTTTGAGGATGAGTGTTTAAAAACCTTCTTGGGAAATCAAAAATCATTATATAAAGAGAAAAAAATTTAGGGTTAGATCAGGGGCAATGATTTCTTTTGTCAACCATTGATAATTGAAACTTAACAAATGAAAAAAAGGGCTTTCTATCTAAGTATTGCCAGTGAAAATGAAATGCACCTAGCGCCCGTCGGTACTATTACCACCACCATCTAGATTTCATATCTCTTAAGTGAATCAAGTGATATTCAATTGGGGAAAAAAAAGAAAAACACTGGATGTAAATAATCTTTCTCTCCCAATGACTTGTTTATGTATACATATAGGGCTGTTTGATTTTTTGATAAGAACTTTTTGATTTTCAAAATAGATAAAGGGAAGGGATTTCTTGATAAGGTGGGGAATTTTTGAAATTGAAAAAGGAAAAGAGATGAGGGAACATGATGAGTAGAGAAAATGTGGAGATGAGTGAAATGAATTTTAGCATAACAGAATATAGAAGCAATTCAGGCATGTATAGAATTGTTTGAATGGAAAAGAAGATAGGAGAGAGAAATGGATAGTATGAGAATGAGAAGAAATTAATAGAAGGCCTATAAGATCGAGTAAAACTCACGTTCTAGTTAAATTCTACAACATAAGAAGAGAATTGGTGAGAGAATTTGGTTTTAATTTTATTATATTTATATATGACATCAAGGTTAATTACACTTTATCCCCTAAAACTATAACCTAGATCACTTTGTCCCTTGAACCCAAATAATGTACATTTTTCCCTCTCTAAAAGATTCTGTCATATATATATATATATATAATTAATAAAAAGACGATGTTGATATTTTTTTTGATAAAAATGCCTTCAAAAATTTGTGTGTAAAGTTATCTCTTTTTATTTAATTGCTAATGATTGCACATATTAATATTAAGTTATTTTAATTTATATTGAGAGTATAAGAGAATTTCAAAAATCATAAAATTTCTTTAATCAACTTTTTTTTTTGGCCGAAAGAAACAGTAGGAAAATTTTATTGATGAACTGAAGAATCAAGTTACAGTAAATCTGTGTAAGTATAGAAATGCTATTGAATTTAAAGCAACTGCCACCCTTCTAACAGATAAGGGTAGAGAACTACAAACTAAAATAATAGAGGTTTTTGTAGAACTAGCCATTTTTGCGAGTGTATCCACTATAGAGTTTGCCTGTTTGAACACATGATGAATCGTGATAGGATGTCGACTAGAAAGCGTAGTGTATTCCCTAAGCAATCCATCTAACCGCCATGATGGTTGTTCATGCTTAAGGATGATGTCCACCAATATTTTAGAATCCTTCTCGATAACCAAGGGGAGGAAATTTTTCTACAAGCACTACTTTATACTAACAAAAGATAGCAGAATTCAGCTTCTAGAGATTAAAAATTACCAAAACAAAGTTCGAGCGACTGAATAGAAAGTCCCATGGTTGTCTCAGAACACCCACTCCTACCTAAACGGCAAGGATTACCAAACAATGAGCCATCAATGTTAGGAGCTTGTAGTAACCCTGTGGGAAAGAAGTCCATGCGATTGAAGTCACTATATTACGTCTTGCAGCCATAACCGCACCAAGGCTAAGAGACGGAAATAAATCTCGAAGCAAAATTCTACCTGGAAAACAACTTGATCAAATGATAAAATAATGTTGTCAAAGATAGCCTTTTTATGTGCTTTCTAGATTTCCAAACAGATGAGAGAGGGCATTAGTGTTGTGATTTCTATTGAAGTCTTGGATTGAGCAGATCCAATGCATCACAATTGGAAGAAAGAGAGAAGTGACTATCCACGAACCCTCGACAACCCTAACTCATGGCCAAAGTGATCCCAAAAAACAAGGCCTAAAGGACAGGCCATGACCAAATGTGTTAGTGTCTCTGTCAACCTACAAAAATGGCATTAAGATGACAGACAAAAATCAAAGCCCATAAATATGTTAGGAAAAGGCAGAATGTTGTTGAGAAATCTCCACATGAAAGCGAGGGTTTGAGAGGAATAAAGTGACTACTCTATATGTATTTCCTCGACTCCAAGGTTGCATGAGTTTGTCTGATACATTGATAGGCTGATGACAATGAGAAAGCACCACTTTATGTTGGCTACCAAATGAGTTTGTCCATCTCAGTAGAAAGGAAAGTATTATCATTATGGACTACTTGAATATCTATGTTGGAAAGGAACGGTAGAATTGCATCAAGCTTCCATGTGCCATCATTGGAGAAAATTGACTAACTATAGCATCTGGTTAGCAAATTTGCCTTTTCCCTTCTAAGGGTTTGCTTCAAATAGTCCAGTTAGAGTTCCAAAAAGACAAGTTACCGTCGCAAATTAGAGTGATGATGTTAGAAAGGGCCATCTCCTTTAGCCGAGTCATCGTTCTCCATACCGAGCTGGGATTTGTCACTTCTTCTTTTGATCACTTCATCGCATGTACATTGCCCATAGGGAATCGGCTGTGAGAAAGTTTCACCAAAGTTTGATGAAAAAAGCATCAACCACATCCTCAATGTACAGCCTCTGAAACCCTAACCCATTATCTTCTATAGGTTTGCAGAGAGAATGCCACTATTTTCAATGCCTTTTGTATGAACCATCCTCCGACCCCCCAAAAAATTAGCCATAATTCACACAAGTGAGAATAGGACCTGCATGGAAGGGTCTAGACTACAAGAATATGCATGGGAATAGAGTACAATACATGTTTTATTACCACTAGTCGACCACCGAGAAATAGAATTTCGTATTTCTGCCCCTCAATCTTTGTCATGAAAGATTCATGCATCCCTTGAAAATAAATAGACTTATGCTTCCCTCTTAATAACGGACAACCAAGATAGGTGAATGGAAGATTTTTTGCTTTCATACCTATTAAGCGTTCCAAAGACCTCTTAATAACGGACAGACAAGATAGGTGAATGGAAGATTTTTTTGTTTGTTGATTTTCTGACTTGAACCTAACTGATAAACTTCCAGGAATTGAAGTAGTCGCTTTAGTTTTCATCTCTCTCCCTGTGTGAAAATTAATAGATCATTAGCTAAGGATAAGTGGGACATCAAAATGGAACCTCTCAGCAAGGAAAAATGAATAACTTTCCCCTTGGCTAAGAGACTTTTTAGACCCCTGCTAAGAGCTTCAAAGCGTAAAATAAAGAGATAAGGTGAGAACGAATCACCTTGTTTGATTTCCCTTGTAGCTTGGAAAAACACTCCTCTTTGCCACTTAAAAGAACAAAAAACCAAGCTTGCCGCACATTTGAAAGAATTAATAAAACAAAGTTGGGGAAAAAGCCAAACTTAAGAAGTAATACCTCTAAGAAATGACAAGAAACTCGGTCAAAAGCTTTCACTATGTCCAATTTAAATATTAAATTGTGACCACAAGCTTTTTTGTCTAATGAATGCAGGAGTTCTTGGGCAAGTAATACATTGTCAGAGTACCACAACCACTTAGAAATGCTTACTGCTCAGGAACAATTAAACCTTTCAACACAGGAATCAATCTATTAGTCAATACTTTAGTAAAAATTTTATTAACTAAAGTTACAAAGAGAAATGGTCTAATTTCCACAAAAGTGGGATGATTAGGTTTTTTAGAAAGCAAAACTGTCAGGGTGCTTGCAACACTTTTTAAAGTAGGGGCCCCTGCAAAAAAATTCCCGCACCGCATTATGAACATCATTTGCCAGTATCTCTGGGCAGTGCATAAAAAAAATAGCCCAAGAATCTATCTGGTCCTATTAAACCCTCCTTGTATAAATGGTGAACCACGTCTTTAATTTTCTCCGTGGAGACTAGGCATTTAAAAGAAGAATTTTGCTGATCAATGATAAAGTCAGGGATATAAAAGTTGTTCACCTGTCCCTTGGTCAAAACCCTCTACTGTAAGAGGGTGCTAAAAAATGAAACTATTTCAACACGGACTCCTTGATTGTTTTCTAGCCAATGAGAATCTTTGTGAAACTCAGTATTTTGCTAGCCTTGTTCTTTGATTTTTTTTAACTGGTTTAAAATGTTTTTCATATTATTTTTAGTCATTAAGTACTCTCATCAACTTATTCGTTTTTCAATTCGGCAAATTTTTCGGTTTACGCGATTTCGGTTCCGGCGGGTAAACGGGTCAAAAGTTGGACTAAGTGTAATTAGTGCATTGTGGTGTGTGAGTGTTGTATGATGGCTGAATTATTCAAAAAAAAATGTTAATTTAGTAGCAAAAATTAGTTTTTGGTTAAATAGTCAACTTGGAGACTATTTGGTCAAATGGGGAACTATTTGGGTCAACCTTGAAATCTTTTTAGTCTTCTTCTTGCTTTGTTTCTTCCTCATTTCTCCTAGCTGCTGGCCGAAACTTCCCTTCCCCATTTTCCCCCAAAATTTTCTTGGATGTCAAGTATAAATCACTTGGAAGGTAAGATTTTATGTATTTTAGCACTTTATGGCTTATGGGCTTTATGATCCAAGCTTTAATTTCAAGTTTTGTAGGATTTTTTATGGCTGAAAAAAAAAACCCTCTTTGCAGCCTTATATGTTATGATTTATGTATGTTATGGGTTGTTTTTAGTGGTTTTTGGAGGTTGGGAAGTGATTGGGGTTGATTTTTAACAACTTTCCACGGTTAGATTACATATTTTAAGATTATGAGTTAGGGTTTTGTCTTCCATATGTGGCCCTAGAGTGTTATGCTATGAATGCTTATGTTTATGCATTGGTTGGTTAGAATATGTTGTTTTGAGTTGGGTTGTAACCAAGGTCCCTTGAATACAATGGAATTGGATTTTGTTGGCAGGGAGGATAACCTACTTATAGCCTAGGGAGAGGCGAAGTTTTTCGGTATTTCTGGAAAACTGAGCTTATTATCTCCTAATCTAGTTGTAATACGAATTTGAGGGGTTAACTAAGTGTTTTGACTGGGGTTTTAGCTAGTCGAAGTTGGTCGGAATTTGTGAATAGGTCATTTGGTACCAAAGAGCTGTTGGTGTCGTTTTCTATCGTTTCGCGTCGTTATGAATGCCTAGTCATTCTTTAACTTCTACATCTCTTCTAAGAGTCCTCTTATACCTATTTTAGGACCTACCACGCCACCTACCGCCGGCGATCGCGTTCTGTGATCATTTGTGCAGTTTTTGCTTTGATAGGTGGGTAACATAGACCCTCTTCCACTTGTATTTTGTTTAACGACTTTCGAAATATGTTTGGATGGATTTTAGAATGTGTATGATGTTTGGAACTGCACTTTTACCAAGTTTTGGAACTATTACATATGAAATCGGGACCAAGCTATTTTATGTTAATCAATTGATATGTTTGCAAACTCTTTTGATATGAAAGCATTTTATGACTGTTTTGGCTCATAGGTGACCTAGGTATATAATTTTGGATGTGTTTGGAAATGTTTGATTTGGGAGACCGGTTCTATAGTCATCCATGGGACGCCATGGTGACTGCTATGACTGTTATGAACTATTTGACTGCGGGGTCTTGTGATGGGATAACTTGACCTCCAGGTCAGACTAGTAGGTGTGGTAGATTACTAGATCTGGCTAGTACTGTAGGTCATACCTTTGAGCCTTTGAAGTATACTCATGCTATTTTATTATATTCCGGATTGAAACTGTACTTGGATTTGTTCGCTATGCTTTAGCATACTATGTTTTGAAATGATTGGATCTTTTTGGCTATGTTTTGGACATGCCTATGGTTGTAGCATCTTTTGTACTAAGAAGGAATTTTGTAATTCATATTTTTTTTGTGTAAAATGAAATATTCGATTTTATAGTTAAGAAATGGTTTGATGGTTCTATTACATTGCGGTTAAGTTTGTTGCTCTGTTCGTTTGTACCTTGCGCTTTGGGCCGGTGTACCATTAGCGCGGCGTGTTACGGTCCTGTTTTTGAGGCGTGACAATCTTTCCCTTTAATACGGTTGAAGAAGCTAGAATTAGATTCTAGGAGGAGAAAGAAAGTGGAAGAGCTGAATGTCAAGAGTGTATTTGATTATCTGAGTTTCGGTCCTTTTTTAGTAGCACCCAAGCCCCTTATTTATAGAATTACATAAGGAGGCATAAGGCTATCTCTATGCTAGTCCAGCTGAAGCTGAATTACATAATTGCCCTTAATGAGGCTGCCACGTAGGCACTTCTAGAATAATCTAGGTAAGATGCTATGTGTCACTAATTTATATCATCAATAGTCCCCTCGGCTTGATTCCGAGCCTCAAGGATAGGGGCCGAGCTGAAAATGACTATTTACAGTCCCCAACCGATGACAACCAAGACTTTTATACCGAGGCGAGGTGCAGAACTTAGGAGCACTATCGTACCCGCACCTGCCGATCCGAGGTCATAACGATCCTTGGGATCCTCGCATTAACTCAAGGGTGACGTTTTTGCTGAGTCCCCATGCACTGAATTCGTACTTATTGCACTGCATTATTCGCTCCGATTTTGTTACAAAATGCCTCATTTTACGTGCCGTAACGCCCGCAACACGTCTCATTTTTCACGCCATATCACGTTTATCAAGCCATAAAGCCTCACTTTTCTCGCCTAAACGGCTTTTCTCATCTCAAAACCGTCAATTTTTCCCCCCAGAACCATTGAACATTCTGGAAGAAAATCCTCCTATTTATGCCCTCATTCTCTCCCAAATCATTTTTCTTTCCCTTACTCACTTTACTCCATTTCCCCCAACCTATTTTTCTTTCCCTTACTAGTACTTTATTCCATTACTCCCCCAGAGATTTACACACTTTCTTCCCTTTACTCTCATCCTCCAGTTCTCCTTTCCTCCAACTTCTGCAGTTCTACCGTTGCTGAATTCTGACCGCTGCTGTATGCTACCACCGGACACCAATAGGAGTTCTCCCAAAAATTCCCACACGTCCTCAAAACAGAAGACCATGGCCGGTACGTTCACTCCCACTTCTCTTATTAGCACGTCGGTTCCCCCTTCCCCTATAAACGCCGTTGACAGGAGGATAAATCCTTTCGACGAAGCCCTTCTGGCAGCAGTGCTATTAAATTTTCCTCCCGATCCTCTCTTTACTGAACCTCCACAAAACGACCACCCTAACCTCCAAACACAAAATGTATCAAACTCCCTCGACCCCGAGGATATCAAAATCCTTAGGGATAGATGCCGTTTTCCCAAGAACGTGCACATCAAACTCCCGACCCCAGAAGACTGAGGCCACCTGCCTCCTCCTGGTTACTTAACAGTCTACCAAGAACAAGATCATAAATCTCGAGACAGGGCTGAGGCTCCCAATAGCTCCTCTCCTCGTCAACCTATCTAACCACTGGGAAATCAGCATATCCCAGCTGACCCTAAACGCACTTCGGGTCATTGCCGGCTTCACCTTTTTATGTAGATTACACGACATTCCCCTCTCTTTAGACACCTTTAAGATGATGTTAAAATTATCCCCTACAAAGGGATTCTTTTACATCTCTCCCCGAACCACGGGCAAACAGCTCACTTCGGCCAACCCCTCATCCATTCACGACTGGAAAAAGTCATTCTTTTTTATTAAAGAGAACCTAAAAACCAAAAACGCTTCTCTCCCGGATTCCATCCACGCCTAGAAGCTCGTCGAATCCAACCTCCGAATAAACTTCAATAACCAACCTGTCATCTTATCAAACAACATTCTGGCCTGGGCAGGACTGTTTCCTACCCACAACATTCTCTCGAGCTACAACCCTCAACAAGGTCATCATCATTCATTTTTTTTTATATCATCATTTTTTCCAGACCTTTGTCAGATGCTCTGACATCTTATGCAGAGCTCGGAGCATTCCTCAGGGGGTTGGTGTCCACCACGCCTGCCACTGGTGCGGGCACTTTAAACCAGCCCTCTTCGTCAACAAGCGGATCCTCATCTGCCACCATCAACACGCCATCAGGGAGTGTCGAGGCTACACCTTCAACCTCAGCGCCCCTGAATCAATCCGAGGCAGTCAGTCCACCGGAGAGACCAGCCGAGGAGGTAACTCTAGTTCTTCGGCCCACCGGGTTACTAGGAAAAGGACTAGGGAGGCTGCTGGCCTTAGGGAGGGTCATTCTTTAGCCATGACCCTCTCTTCCACGTCATCGCCCCCGAGGCCCTCTGTTCCAGTAGCGAGGGTTCGGACCCCAGGGATAGGTTCTGGAAACGTCCCTCTATCCAAACAACTTATCACTTCATAAGGTAAGGACTACTGAACCTCATTCGTTCCCACTCCTTATTCCTTCTAACTGTCCAGAGCTAACACTTTACTTCCCAGGTGATAGAAAATACACTCCCAAGGAGGAGGTGAGGAAATCTGCAGGGTCACAGGACGTGCCCTGCGGTCGACTGTCTGTCGACCCTCTTCCAGTGCCCCTCACGTCAGGAAGCTCTGATTTTTGACCCATCCCACCGATCGACATAAACGATCGGGCTCAATTCCTGAGGGTGGCTCGGGACCAGGCAAAAATGGTGGCATTGCCTTGGGATGTAGCCTATGTCAAAAGGCTCACCCCTCAACAGAGGCTAGACGAGCTTCACGTCAGCCTGATGAACGTAAGTCTAACTAACCCTTTGTGAAATTCCAACTTTTTTGCACCTCGTACCTCAACTTATACATCTAATCACTTTGCCTTTTTTGTAGGCCATCATAATTTTACCCGCCATCGTAGATCGGGAGGCCTCCTTCAACTCTGCTTTTAACTCTATGAAGCAATAGTTAGCCCACGCGAATTCCAGCGTGGATCATTATACATTGTGAATAGTCTAGCTATAGAAGATGAAATGCAATATCGAGGCGGGCATAAAATATGACGAGTGGAAGGTGGAGTGAGCTGGAGAAGAAGACCCTTGAAGTGGATGTTGACGATCGCGACAAGAAGACCACAGATCTGGAGCAAAGGGTTCTTCAACGTCAAGGAAAAGCTCAGCTGGCCGAGGCAAAGTTCGCTTTTCGAGAAGTGGAGCTGCGGATCAAAGGCAGGAATCAATTCGTGGTCTCGGTTGAAGCAGACGAGATGTTGAAGGAGTTTACAAAAAAGACTTCTCCTTGGGATTCACACTGGCCTGTGACCACTTGGTGAAGAACCCTGATTTGTACGAGGGGCTGCCATACGATGCTTCCATCACCAAGGAGGTCATCAATGGCCTAGAAGCTCAATTCAAAGCCCCCGCTCTGATTCCCGAAACTTCTGGAACGGCTCTCCTGATCCAGGGCCCGAATCTTGAAGCCGAGTCCGAGCCTACGAACCAAGCTTCCACCTCCACTGCAGAGCCTTCTATTTCTGGTGCTCAGGCTGATATAATTTTGTTGTAATAGTTAGGAACTTCTTTTGTAATAGTTAGGATTTTTCAATGAAATTCCTAAACTTTTGAGAACTTTGTCTTGTCAATAAGAGCCTCGGCTTTTTCTTGCTTTCGGCCTTATACCTGTCTTTAAATTTCTTTATTTCCTGCATTTAAAATAAAAGTTTTATGATATAAGCAGGTAACAAACTTTCAACACTTAAGAATTCCAACATAAAAAATTGTCTAAGGCTCTCTTTCATTTTGAACTTAGGCCTTGTTTAGACCCTTCCGAACTGATGCAAAAGGATTAAGCATGGCTCCTTATATTTGCCTTAGCCATTTAATTTGAGTCAGACTTTCCAAAGTCCAAGGGATAATATTTTGCTTAAGCAAGGAAATCAAGCCTCTTTGAGGATCGGATCCTCTTCAATTTCATTTTGCTTGGAGGGGCCTGTTTAGTTTCCACCCTTGCGGGAAAACTGCTAAGCCTCGGCTCCCAATGTTTGCTTTTGTATTGAACTGGATCCGAGCTTTAGAGGGTTGGAGCAGCTCGAATTTGTTTTGTGCTTGAAACCGAACCTCTGAGGGTTGGTGCACCTTTGTTTTTGCTTGGGAGGGCTACTAAGCCTCTGCCCTTGAGGGGGGACTGCTAAGCCTCAGCCCTCAATCCTTTGCTTTTTTGTTGAACTGGATCTGAATCTCTGAGGGTTGGAGCAGCTCGAACATCTGACTGTACCTTGCCGAACCTCTGAGGATTGGCGCTGCTCTATTTTTGCTTGGAGGGTCTACTAAGCCTCTGCCCTTGAGGGGGGACTGCTAAGCCTCAACCCTCAATCGTTTGCTTTTTTGTTGAATTGGATCCGAACCTCTGAGGGTTGGAGCAGTTCGAACATCTGACTGTGCCTTGACCGAACCTCTGAGAGTTGGCGCGGCTTTATTTTTGCTTGGGGGGGCTACTAAGCCTCTGCTCTTGAAGGGGGACTGCTAAGCCTCGGCCCTCAATCATTTGTTTTTTTGTTAAACTGGATCCGAACCTCTGAGGGTTGGAGCAGCTCGAATATCTGACTGTGTCTTGACCGAACCTCTGAGGGTTGGCTCAGGGCCATGCGGCTTTATTTTTGCTTGGGGGCTACTAAGCCTCTGTCCTTGAGGGAGGACTGCTAAGCCTCGGCCATTAATCATTTGTTTTTTTGTTGAACTGGATCTGAACCTTTGAAGGTTGGAGCAGCTCGAACATTTGTCATTTTAAAAGGGACTTTTATTACAATCCTTGATAATATTTCTTCAAATTTACAATGTTCCACATTCTGGGAACAGGATCCCCTCTCATGTCAACCAACTTGTAATAGCCCGAGATATGAGCTTCTTTTACACGATAGGGTCCTTCCCAGTTTGGATCTAACTTCTTAGTCCCCTCTACACAGCTTGCTTCATTCTTCCGAAGCACCAAATCTACGGGCCGTAGATACCGATACTTGACCCTGGCATTGTAGTGTTTAGCCATGACTTGCTTGTACTTGGCTTCCCAGATGGATGCCTCTAATCTCTTCTCCTCAAGTAAATCTAGGTTAGCTCGTAGGGCCTCATCGTTGGATTCCAAATCACACAAGGATATGATCTGACTCGAGCCGACGGTAGCCCAATCTCCGCAGGGATAACAGTCTCGGACCCGTAGGCCAAGCTGAACGGAGTGTTTCCATTAGCCGTTCGAGGTGTGGTCCTGTATGCCCATAGGACACTAGTCAATTCCTCAACCCAGGCACCCTTGGCTTTTTTCAAGTCGAGTCTTGAGTCCCGTCAGCAGCGTTCGATTGCACACTTCAGTCTGTCCATTTGCCTGCGGATGAGCGACCGAGGTGAGGTGCTGTTTGATGCCGAGGTTAGAGCAGAAGCTCTTGAAAGGCTCTCCTTCAAATTGCTTCCCATTATCAAAAATGAGTACAGCAGGGATACTGAATCAGCAAACAATACTTTTCCAAAAGAATTTTTCTATTACTTTTCCCGAGATTGTGACCAGGGGCTCGGCCTCGATCCACTTGGTGAAGTAGTCAACCGCTACTACTAAAAACTCAAGCTTGCCTATCCCTCCGGGAAATAGGCCCAAAATGTCAATTCCCCACTGAGCAAATGGAGAAGGGCTGGCTCCATGGGCTCTGAATAGGAACCATATCCGAGCCGGGTCTTCGGGGTATTTGCGCATGTATTTGACACTGATGACACCCCCGCACCAAAGTGTCTGCTTCAGAGTGTAAGGTCGCCCAGTAGTACCCAGTCAACTATACTTTACGAGCTAAACTCCGAGGACCGACGTGACTTCCGCATATGCCCTTGTGCACCTCTCGTAAAATATAGTTAGCTTCGGATGGCGTGAGGCACCTCAGTAGGGGGCACAAGTATGCCTTTTTATACAAGATTCCGTCAATAAGTTTATACTTAGCGGCTCTATATTTGATCTTTCTAGCTTCGGCCGGATCCTCGGGGAGCTTCTCATCACTAAAATAATTTATTATGGGTTCCATCCAACCGAGGTCTGGTTGGACACAAGAGATTCTTTCAGAGAAACCAACAGACCTGCGTTCTCGCAGTTCTACCAAAATCTCTTTCATTAAATGCGAGTATATTGTCGAGGCTAGTTTTGACAGAGTATCGGCATGCCGTGTTTCTTGTTCGGCCAATCTTGATGATGTCCACCTTTTCAAAATTTCCAATCCAGCTTTTGACCTGGGTAAGGAACCTTTGCAAAATCACGCCTCGAGCCTCGTAATTTTCTAGGCTTTGATTCACAACCGGCTGAGAATTTGAATGTATTTTTAAGGTTCGGGCTCCCATCTGGTGGGCCATTTCCATTCCACAGATGAGGGCCTCATACTCAGCTTCGTTGTTTTTCGCCTTGAATCCGAACCTTGGGGCATAAGTGAGATAGTCCCCTTCTGGGGATCGAATTATTATCCCTGCCCCGGCTCCGGACTCTCACGAAACTCCGTCAACATGAAACTCCCATGTGAGATCCTTCCTCATTTTTTGCTCTTTTGCTGGATCAGTCGCCGTGATGAGATCAACCTTCACGATGTCACAGCTTTCTGCAATGAAATCAGTGAAAACCTGAGCTTTGATTGCTGTCCTAGGCCTGAATTCTATGTCAAACACAAAAAGCCCAACAAACCACTTTCGGTAGCATTCTGCCCGAAGCATCTGGCTTGCTTAAGATATTTTTTAAAGGAAGGTTGGTCAAAATAATAATCTTGTGACCATGAAAATAAGGCCTTACCTTCTGAGCTGACACCACCAACGAGAAGGCTGCCTTCTCAATGGGGGTGTAATTCCTTTCTGGACCTTGAATCACTTTGCTTACAAAATATACAGGGCATTGGTTGCCTTGCTCATCCTGTCTCAATAGAACCTAGCTGACTGCAAGTTCGGTGATTGAGACGTACAGGTACAACGGTTTTTCTTTTTGTGGAGATACGAGTTTCGACAAGTTGCCCAAGTATTCTTTAAGTTCGTCAAAGGCTTTACTAGCTTCCTCAGTCCATTGAAAACCCTCAATCTTTTTTATGAGCCGAAAGAACGGCAAACCTCTTTCTGCTGATTTGGACAGGAATCGATTCAGGGCCGCCATTCTACTGTGAGTCTCTGAACCTCCTTTACCGAGGTGGGAGTTTTTATATTAATTATGGCTTGCAGCTTTGTTCAGGTTTCACCTCAATTCCCCGGTGAGAGACAATGAATCCCAAGAATTTTTCCGAGGGGACCCCAAATTTACATTTTTTGGGATTCAACCTCATTTGGATGGATCTTAATGTCTCAAATATTTCCCTGAGATCTTCTAGGGTTTTCTCATAAGTTCGACTCTTGACCACCATGTCATCAATATATACCTCCATGTTTCGTTCTATTTGGGACTTGAAGGTTTTATTGACGTGGCGTTGATATGTGGCTCCAGCGCTTTTGAGTCCGAAGGGCATAGTAGTGTAGCAGTATGTGCCTCGGTCAGTGATGATAGAGGTTTTCTCTTCATCTTCTCTGGCCATGTATATTTAATGGTAGCCCTTGAATGCATCTAAAAAGTGTAAAATGTAAAATTCAATAAATGAATCTACTATTGTATCGATCCGGGGTACGGATAACTGTCCTTTGGACAGGCTTTATTAAGATCAGTAAAATTTTGATACATTAGCCAAGAATAATCTGGTCATTTGTTACAAGGACTGGATTCCAAAGTTAGGTGGGATACAATACTTCTCTAATCAATCTGGCTACTAAGAGTTTATCCACCTCGACTTCGATTATTAAGCTACGCTTTGAACCGAAAAGACGCTTCTTCTGCTTCACTGGTTTGTATGACGGGTCCACTCTGATGTTGTGCTCAATTATTTCCCGAGGGACGCAGGGCATGTATTCGACGGTCTAGCTGAACACGTCCTTGTACTCGGCTAAAATCCTGAAGAGAAAGGCTTTAAACTCTGCTGGGAGGGTAGCACAGATCTTAATTTTTTGATCAGGGAGGCTCGGATCTAGTGATACTTCTTCAATTTGAACCTCGTCTTGGGGCTCAATTTTTGCTTTGCCCTTCCCCTTGGGCTCGGGAGGTTCGGGGATCTCAGTAGCTCCGAGCCAGGGCTGGACATTCTCTTTTCCCTCCCTTTGACTTATCAAAGGCTCTTCAAAGCCATCCCAACTGGATGAGGCATCAAAGATTTGCAAGTGACATGAAAAGCCTTGTCAGGAATGGACATCGTTTGCGACTAGGATCGCAAGGACATCATATAGCAGGCTCGGGCCTCCTATTGGCTGCCAATGACTGTTCCTTCAGATCCTCTCTCAACATGAATTTTATCCCAATATAGAACACGGAGGGAAGAATTCTTTAGGTGTATTACGTGGGTCGGCCTAGGATCATATTGTAGGAGCTGTCCCTTTTGACGATGACGAAGTTGGTCATCTCAATTATGTGCTTCGGGAGAGCTCCAAGACACAATAGGAGCATTATTTGTCCCTCAGGCACGACCGAGTCTCCGGTGAAGCCAACCAATAGAGTCTTGAAAGGTTTTATCAAAGAATTGTCCTTATGCATTTTGACCCGAGCGTCCCAAAAGATTATGTCCGTCGAACTCTCAGTGTCGACGAACACAAGGTGCATTTCATATCCAGCCACGTTTACGTGAATTACCATGGGGTCATTGTAAGGCATTCGACTGGGAACGGGGTCCTCAGAGATGTATGGAACCGAGGCTCATGAATGGCTTCAGTCGCTTCTCCCGATCCTCGCCCGAAGGATTGTTCTGGGCATATTTTTTCCTTGCATTGTTTGAGTCCCCGGTCGTCGGTCCTCTGGCTATTGCGTTTATCACCCCGGCTACACGGATCTGTTCATCTTCATTTGCAGGGGGATTGTTTCTGTTCTAGCCGCCTCAGATCTGCTGACGAGGCGGCGGGCGAGGTTAAGCCTGATTTCTTTGCTTGGCAGTGTTCCTTTGGAACTCTGCCGCAGTTTGGCAGATGAACTGCTGCAAATGTCCTTCTTGGATGGCCTTCTCGATTTCAACCTTCAGTTGGTTGGATGCCTCGGTATCATGGCCGTGTTGACCATAAAACGCGTAGTACTTTGCCCAGTCTCTTTTGTCCGAGGCTGACACCATTCGAGGGGGTGACTCTAAGAGGCCCAGATGTTGTACTTGGTATAAAATTTCCCTCCTCGATGCATTGAGAGGTGTGAAGTCAGCATCGGGATGGCTCCTTGTTCGAGGCGGGTCGATTCCCGATATTGTTGCCAGGGAAGACCACCCGGTTCGCCAAGGTGTGGCTCTGGAATAGCTCAACCTGTCAGCGACCCTCATCTTTTTCGAGGATGAGGGGTTCAGAGTCTTGAGGACTTTTCCTCTTTGTGTATCGTAAAGTTCTCTTTTTGTCCTGTTTGACTCTTCGCCCAGTATGAACTCCGATGCTCTTCCGAGGATTTCAGAATAGGAGCTCGGCATCTTCTTGGCCAGCTCGACGTTAAAGTTGCCTGGTCGGATACCGCTACAGAAAGCAGCCACCAGAATTCTTTCATCAACATTTTTTATTTGGACTACCTCATCATTGAAGCGGTCCACAAATTTATTAAGTGACTCATCAGACCTCTGTCGGATGTTCATGAGCTACGATGTGTCCTTTTGCAATATTGATTTACTCTTGAAGTGACCAAGGAAAGACTTTGCCAGGTCATTGAAAGTGGTGATTGAGTTCGTCGACAGCTCCTGGAACCACTTCTGTGCCGGATCTCGAAGGGTGGTGGCAAACAACTTGCAGCGGGTCGCGTCACTGTAGCCATAAAGGCTAGTGATCGCTACCACGTGCTGCAGGTGATCTGAAGGATCAGATTCTCCCTTGTAATGGTCTAGGTCCGGCAGCTTGAATTGCATTAGAAGAGGTTCAATCTTGATAGATATTGCGAATAGATCTCTATCAATTTCTGCCGTAGCAGAAGTATTCAAAAGTAAATTATTTTTCCTCAAAATCTCTTGGATCTTATTTTCGAGGCTCGGCTCCTCGAGCTGTTTTAAAATAGCCGAGGAGGGTCCTCTTGAACCAGATTTTTTCGAGGAATATGTACCGAGTCTCTGGCGCACTGGTAATTTCTTTGATCCGCTCGTCGATGAGTGTGACTCATTAGATTGTTCGTTCGAGCGCGACTTTGTCAATTTGTGACGTAGGTCGATCGGGCTCATGGCATCAACTGGCTCTTTACCAGGCCGTCGGCCGGGGTTGCGTTGCTGTTTGGCTTGTGGAGTGACTGGTATACCCAGTTCGAGGGCTCAGATGGAGTTTGGCTCTCGCGTTGTTCCATGAACACTCGGAAAGACTCGAAATGGTCAGCAATGTACTTCAGGATATCGTTTTGTTTTTGTTGAACCTTGGTTGGTGTACCGATATTTTCTAGTTCATCGGTATGCACCACAAGGTGCTGATTTCTTGACTCGGCATCCTTGCTGGCAGTTCGGCGTGTTCCACGATTCTTCATCCTCCTCAAAGTAAAAACAGACAATTCAAATGATTGAGAATTGATTGAAAGTAATAAAAATCTGTCGATTCCCGCAGACGGCACCAATTGAAGAAGCTAGAATTAGATTCTAGGAAGAGACAGAAAGTGAAAGAGCTGAATGTCAAGAGTGTATTTCATTATCTCAATTTCGGTCCTTTTTTAGTAGCACCCAAGCCCCTTATTTATAGAATTACATAAGGAGGCATAAGGCTATCTCTATGCTAGTCCAGCTGAAGCTGAATTACATAATTGCCCTTAATGAGGCTGCCAGACGTAGGCACTTCTAGAACAATCTAGTTAAGATGCTATCTGTCACTAATCCACATCATCAATGGTGAATCGCCAACTTTGTATGTTTTTCATGCAAAGTTGCATGAAAAAATTTTGTGTTCTGATCAGCATCATGGAGCCATTTAATTCCCACTTTTTGTCAGACAAAATTCTTCTTTATTTCTAAATGCCAAGATAATTCTACCTTTTCCCAGTGAAGAGTTTCCCTTCAATCCAATGATGGGTCTTCTTGAAACTCTACCTCCTTCACTTTGACCAAATGTTCAGTAGCACCAATATTGTCATAGACATTCTCGAAAGTGCTTTTGTTCAAAATTTTAAGGTCCTGCTTCAGATGCTTCATTTTCTTTGATAAAGCTTGCACGCCCTAACCCTCCATCGAAGCTCGTCAAGATTAAGCAGCTAGATACATGAAGGAATAATGTCTAGTCCATATGTGATGGAATCTAAACTGTGATGGCCCCCGATCAACTGAGAGATTCCACTTCACAGCAAAAGAAGTGAATGATCTGAGAATGTTCTGTTTAGATGCTTCATCATTGTAGAAAAAAAGATAGAAAGCCAACCGTTATTGACTAGAACATGATCCAAGTGCTTTCAAACATGCCCACCATGTTGCTCCCTTGACCAAGTGAAGCTATTATTTGAAATGGGTAATTCAAGCATATTACAATCATGAATACAGGAGTTGAAATCATCTAAGGTGCACACATTAAGTCTTGCTCGGCCAATGTATTCCTCTGGCCTTTCAATGACAATAAAGTCACCCTCCCAAAGCCATGGTCCCTGCAAGCTTTCTTGTAGTGCTCCTATCTCTTGTTGATTACACTTCGTATAGATGAACATTGTTGAAAATTTTGACTCCAAACCGTGTGTGTCATCTTTACATCCATCAACTGCTCATCAT
The DNA here is from genome assembly GCA_025175665.1 of Cinchona pubescens. NCBI lineage: Eukaryota > Viridiplantae > Streptophyta > Magnoliopsida > Gentianales > Rubiaceae > Cinchona > Cinchona pubescens. The sequence goes on along the minus strand of JANKKI010000301.1, from coordinate 305,839 downwards.
TATTTAAATTAAATATTTTGATATCTTCTCTGAACAGCAACCAGATTTTATTAGAAGAATTGATGAGAAAATGAGAAAACCCTAAATGTAATCGCTACAAATATCATCAGCCCGGGAAAGATCAACCAAAGGCTAGGTTATTGACAAAAATGAAACTTTAAGAATACGAACTAATTTTTTAATGAGTCTTTGTGAGATTTTACTCCTATTCCTCTGATATTCCAGAAGGTGATATTATTCATGGGGACCTGAATGGGAAGTGTCTATGTCAGACTTAGCATTGAGCCTAGTTTGAATGGTGCAAATGATCATGTAATCCTTCTGGTTTTTGTGAGTTGGCTTCCACTACCCCTCTTCGTGGTTGATCATCTTAGATTCACCCAACTGAGAGCTAACTAATATCGAGAACTCCTAAAGCTCATGAACTGAAAGTGGATGTGCATGTTGTATGGCTTGCAAAATGTCTCTATCCATGTGTTATTCGAAACCATGCAAAGTACTATCATACACCTTTTGTAACAATTATCTAATTTGGTCATCAATTACGAATTCAAGAGCTTGTTGGCCACGGGTAATGAGTCTAGTGTTTGCTCGGCTATCAATATGAGGTTTACTTATGTTACCCAGCATGAGGAGATTCATGTAAAGGTTGTAGACTCATGTTTTTATCTGGGGTTAGGATTTTGGCCGTGGTATACATGATAGAGAAAGTTTCATTAATGGCATGTGGCACTCTAGTGGTTAGGATTTGAGGCTATGAGAGGGTTTTAACGTTTAAGGTGGAGGTTTTGGAGTCACCGGCGACTAGGGTTTAATTGCTAGTGACTGCTAGGATTTGGCTGGACGATTTGATAACAGCTTGTGGTTGCACAGGCTCTAGGATTTCAGTTGAGGTATTAGTTATATCTATAGAGATGGTGGCTAGGATTTCTGGGTTAGATTGTTTTGCCACCCAAAACTTAGAGGTGATGGCTTCGGCTAGAGCTTTTTGATGCTAGATTCTCCTTTTGAGGTAAATCGACTGATGGCTACTTATCCTTGTCCTTCTTCGGCTGATTTAATAAGTAGTTCTTTTGACCACGACCCAATTTGTTGCACGTCCTATAGTATTGGAGATATATTTTTATATTCAATATACTGCCAAAGGCCATTTGTCTCTTTACCAATCTAGAAACGCTTTAACAAAGGCTTCAAAATATCAACTTCCACACAAAGTGTGGCCGCGTTTGGGTGAGATAGAGAGGTGGTTGTAGAATCCAATTTGAGGGGTTCACTAATAAGTTTCACAATGGAGTGTAGAGTCCTCTTATTGTAATAATGGGTAGGAATTTTTCAAGAAAGACCCCAATTGGCACTACTGAGGGTTCAACATCCACATGAAAATCTGGAGTACATTTAGAACTTTCATGGCAAATCCTTGAAAATCCAAAAAATTGCACATCCAGCATCTGCAGTAGTCCTCCTCCAAATTAAAGCATAGAAAAACATGGTGATAGTTGTGAAATCCTAAGGTGAATGCTCCCATAAACCTGAAAGATAGGAAATCTATTCGAAATGATGCCATGCTCTGCTTGCCTTTATGAAATTTTTCGATAAGGGTATGTTTGAAGGGTTATGGTATCGAGAACAGAGCAATCTCTTCACCAATAAAAATGAGAGAAAGCTCATCCTTGTAAGTTATGGTTTCTTTTATGGAAGCTTGGGATATTTTTCTTGACACAATATCAGCAAAGGATTTTGGAGTGTGCCAAATCAGTTGCCTTCCAGTCACAGAGACCGTGGCAGCCATAGAACCCTAGGTTGAATTCAGCCAAAGTGGAAAGAGAGGGGAGAAGAGAATCCTTATTAATCTATTAAATTATTTATACTATACCAATCATATCTTTAATCAACTTATACATCATTTTTTTTCTTCATAAAACTATATGTAAAAAGGAGATTTTTTACAATTATTTTCTATTCATTTTCTTTTGTATGAACTAAACTTTTTTGTTTTGTTGGGTGGTTGCGGGGAGTTGGATAGTTTGGGGTAGATTTGAAGGGTTGTTATGGGGTTGGGTTGGGGGTGAAGTACTAGTGGTTTAGGTTCTGTAGGTAGTGGGTGGGTTGTGGGTAGTTGTTTAGCAAATTCTACCCCTAAAAAATTAGCCTTTTCTTTTGTTAATGTCTAGAATTAATAAAATGATTTAAAATCATTCATTTAGAAACTTCAGTGACCATATTTGCAAATGTAAATATTGAGTGACTTAAAATCAAACTCAAAAATAATCTTATGAATAGGAACTTTTTAGAATAAAATATTGAGAAATATATTTCATACTCTCAACTCTTGAATAATAAACTTGTTTTCTACCATGTGATGTAAGGATGAGAATAGGTTTACACTTTAGTTAATCGATTTATGAAATTGGTCAAAATTAAAGAAGTAGATGTAAAACTTTTAACTAGTTTCAATTCTAATTAAAATAAATTTGGTAAAAAAATTCAATTAACCATACATAAATTTGGTAATCAACTTGAATTTATTTAACCAAATTCAACTTGGATCAATTCCGCCCTTGATATTACGGTGACATTGTCCATGCAAAAGCTTCTTACAAAAATATATTTTCCCTAATTTTGTTTACATTCGATCATTATATATAATTTGATATATTTGTGTGGATACTATTAATTAATGATCTGATAAAAAAATAGAAAAATACATCAATAATCACCAAACTATTAGGTTGTTATATAGAAGGTCACTGAGCATGTGTAGTTACTACCAATATAAATATATATAAAGTACATGATTTAACGTATAAGAATATGAACATTGTATGAGTTATGTTACATATTAAAGCCAATTATAATACTTTATCAATAAAATATACTTTTATTTGAATAATTACATTTATTTTTGTATTCCGATACTCTATTTTTAATTTTTTTTAAATCATTTGAATTGTAAAGTACATTTAAAACTACTTAATATATGAAATATATTATTACATTTATTTATGTTTTTTTTTTAAAACTAATATGTGTGTATGTACATTTATAAATGTATTATTACATTTATTTCTGTTTTGTTAAACTAATATGTTTTGTTAAAATGCATTTGAAACTACTTAATATACGTGTGTATGTGCATGTGTGGAAAAGCAGTGACACATACTATAAAGAAGACTTTTTTTCAATTAATAAATTCGGTTATCAGTTAACCAAATTCGAAGAACCTTGCAACCATTTTTGAACTAATTAAGTAAATTCATAAATTTGATTAACCAAATTCTAAGTGAAATCTAACCTAATCAAATTTAATTCAAAAACAATTACAAATTTGGTTAACTGAATAGGGCTTATTACAATTTGTAACCCCTAACTTGTACCCGATTCGCACTTTACATTCTATACTTATTTTTTGGACATATTGCACTTTAAACTCTCAAATTTATTAATTTCAGTTAAATTTTAGCACTACTACCAAAATTAACATATATTCCAACCGTTTATATCATGCAACTAAAAAGTTATATTTGTCAAATTTTTTAGCACTATTAAAATTTGGACTAAAGTGGGATGAATCTAAGAGTTAGGGATGCAATGTATCAAAAATTTAAAATTAGGGGTACAAAATGAGAATTAATCTCAAGTTAGAGGGTGTAAAATCATGAAATTAGTCATGACTACTTCTATTGGTGTAATACAACGTCATAAATTGGAAAGTGAGAATCAACTATAAATTAAGGGTATAATATGTCCAAAAAAATAAATACAAGTGCTAAGTGAGAATCAGATATAATTTTAGGGGTGCAAAGTAGAGTAAGGCCAACAGAATATTTTCTCACGCATATGTGTTCTTCAATTGTATGAAGCATCATTTTTTTATTTTCTTGGATTTAACTTGTCTATTATGCACATATTTTTGTTTTAGAACATGCCTGAATTCGAGAGCAACCATAGTTATCTAGAAAAGTCTTTAGCATTACAAAGAATTATTTACACTAGAAGTCTAGCACTTTTGGTACAACCTATTTGTGTGCCTATACGAAAATATACATATAGGATATTCGGTTGATGGAAGTCATTATGTCGAAGATCACAGTAGGAGGAAAGCCGATTTGGGTAATTTGAAAACTAAACTAGGTGGCAAAACCTGGTGTGCGGTGAAATTATCAATTTTAGACATGAATGCCCATTGAATTAAATGTATGTTAAATATATGTTAATTAATATAATGTTATTGTTTAATGAATTTAATTTTGAAGTGGTACAATAATGATGAAGAATTCATGACTTTGTAAGATTATGATAAAACAAGAGCAAAGGTTTGTTTCGGAAGAAGCAGAAGGCGCCTTTGACTATGGTTTTATTTTTATTTTTTTTGTTCTTTTCATTTCTTAAATTTTTTGAACACATTTTCCTTTCAACTCATCCATCCATGTTTCAAGATTCCACAAATCAGGGGCCAGTTTGTCAAACCAGCAAATGAAACTGAACTTACACATAGGGAGCACCAATTAAGTTAAACTTTATTAATCACCTCTCAATATTAGACTTCAAGAATAAGATAATCAAGAGGACCTCTCAATGGTCAAGAAGACAATTTAATCAAATAGGACCTGAATTGTTTGTTCTTTTACTGTTGGATCAATAATAAAAAACATTTGTTTTAATATATGTATCTGATTCATTGATTAAGTCTTAAGATAATGATTACTGCGTGAGCTTGTAATTGCTATAGCATCAAAGGCAAAGTGAGTGAATATGTAATGTCATGGATAAAATTTTTCTAATGTATATGTTTGAAATATTAGAACACTAAAACATTTGTGTTGTTGGGAATGAAGATGAACACTACAAAATTTGATTATGACTACTGAAACATTATTCATTGAAATGAAGTTGATGAGAAGATCAACAAAAACATGGTTACAATAAATGAACTTGGGGAGGAGATCTCCAAATCATTGCTGGTTTTATCAAAGGCAGTGAGCCAATAACAACATATGAAAGATCTAATAAAAAGAAAGCATCAGTTAGTTAAAAGATAAGGAGCTAAAAAATGCACCATAAATTGTAGATTAGTTTTTGCTGTACTCTTGTATAATAGAAATTAAAAGTGAATTTAGTAATTAGGTTTGTGCAGCTCTTTTTGGTCGATTGGTGCATCCTTGGATTCAAAAATTTCATAGAGCTCAAAAATAATTTTTTTAAATCTATTTCATGTTTTTTTTATTACATTTGCAGCATTCTCACTATTAGTGTTCTCTTTAGTTTGCTTTTCCGCTTTCTCGTTGTTCTCCATGGAGGGGGGATTTTAATCAGAAATTTACTTCTGAAAGTTTCTTTTAGATAGTATGTTTAGATGCATTATCTTGTTTGATTGCTATCATGATTCCTCAATGCTATATTAGCCTACTGCATCTTTAATATGGGCAAAATCAAGCATGAACTATGTGGTTGAGGTATAGAAATAATTTAAACTTCCATAGGGCTAACATATAAACCTACATATTTTTTATACTGATTATTTACTTCTTTTTCTCTAGCTAAATGCTCTAGTTGTGGTAATAACAAGGCAGTCTTTCATCAAAGGCAGACCAAACCTACAGATGAGCCAATGACTACATGTTATACATGAAAGAAATGAAGGCACGTTTGGAAAGAAATGTAGAAAAAAATTTAGTAAATAATGATATTTGGCTGATGTTGTACTTGCTGCATCATCTAAGGCAAAGTAAATTTATACTGCCACGGGTAATGTCTTTCTTTGCCATCAGTTTGAATGATCAGAACTACAAAAGATTTGTGCGATTGTGCAATGAAGTTGAGCAGTTTTCCATATTGTATATCATGATCCAAAACAAATTAATTTGTCCTAGTTTTTTGTTAAACTCCTTTTTTCAGTCTAATGTTGTATTCTTTTGTTCCATTAGTTAGAACAATTGTTGGAGTTTTAGTCTCTGAAAGAGCTTCATCTATATATTTTGGATATTTCTGCAATACGATAGTTCATTTTTAAGGATAATAAGGTATGTAAAATGTGATGTAAATGCTAAATCTTTGTATACTATTTTGTACATGTCCGCTGGATTGAAAATCATGTAAAAACTCTGAAATGATGTCCATTCATGCTTGAAGAAACGATTGATAGATGAAGAGATTGTTACTGGGAAACTGTCTTGTGTATTGACATCAATTTACCCAGTAACATGTCACAGCATGAAAAAATTACTATTCTAGCTAATGGTACAGGTAGTTAAGCAGTAATAGAATCTGTAAAGTTTTTCTTACTGTTTGAAATCATTGGGAGTGAAAGTGTCCATGGCATGATTATGTTTGTATAAACTTGTGAAAATGCCATTGTATCATAGGCGGAATTTCCTCTATTACGGAGGAAAACCATTGTACCAAGTTTCACCTCGTTCTGTTGCAATACAGTTTCCATCCATGCCTGAAACATTGATATTGGATTTGTACATTTCATTATCATATTGCATGTTATAAACTGATTGCGTCTTCTTCTTTAAATCCATTAGAGTTGTATATTTTAGCAAGAATCTCCTATAAAATTTGTTCTACATCAGTATATTCTTAGATTAGAGAAATTTGAATTAAAAAAAAAGTAACATGGATTTCTTTATCTGTGCAGAATAGTATGTAACACCATAGATGTTCATTTGAAATTTCTCTGGGCTCTTCTGATTCATTCTCTATAAGAGACATCGAAGATATGTAAATAAGTAAAATCATTAACAAATTAGAATTATGTAGTAAATTGATAAGAAATCATACTCAAATCTGGAAAACTTGAGAACTTATTGTGATGATGTTTTGCAGCCATGATTCAATTGATGCAAGTGAACATAAAGATTGTTTCCCCATGTATTGCCATAACATTGGATATTTCTAAAATATAAGTCTTTTGGCTTTGTATTTTGTCTATTGTTCTGTTATTTTTGTAGCTCCTGCATCATGTTCTTTTTTTATGTTCAAAAGTGTAGTGGTAGAACCTTGTCTTGTTTCCTCTTTGTATAGCTTTCCACATGTTGAAAGGATTTTTTTCGTGGTTCATTTCGATGCCAATAGCCTGCATCATCAGATTTTGTTTTGCTATAAACTGAGATTATTTTAGATAGTAAAAGAAAAAGGATAAAGTTATTGAAATGGAATCAACAGAGCATTGTAATGCTTGTAAGTTTTACCTACTGAGTGATTGTGCTTGAAGCTGTTTGATCACTCTTAGTCTGTTTTTACTATTGTTCATTAAAGTTATTCTAATTAAGAGAACCAGAAATCTGGAATTTTTAGAATCTTATGAGTGAAATTCTTTCTGGATTGAGTAATATTTAATCTAAATTTGACTCAATGTCAATTTGACAAAAAAATGCCAATAAATGTGATAAGAAGCATAGATATTTAGTTGTCTAAGTACTAAGAATTATATACATATAAGAATATTCAGTCAAGGCACAATGTATCAGCTGCATTTACGTATCCTTATACTGCACAAAAGGACTATCTAGATAGGAGTTCTCTTAAACATTAGGCTATAAGTATACTCATCTAAAGTAGAAAAATATCTGTTGTTTTCTATTGAGCATTCTCATAGTTGACAAAAGCACAAATAATACACTAAAAGGTTCTTAATACGGTCTATAAGTTTTAAGTTCTGCATTGTAATTAGACCTGAACAAAAAACGTAAAGCATAATTAATCTAATTGGAAACATTTTCTTATACTGACGATGTTTAATCATCAGGTCAACCTCGGCTTTTTGCCCCTTCATTGGCTCACCATCTTCTGATTCACCATCTGTTGGATTCTCTGAACTTTCTCTGCCATCAAATTGTTTTGCTAGACAACATAACAGTTGAAGAGGAGCAATGTTTGTCTATTGAGTTCAATATCATTATTATTCAACAGTTAGTTTTTGCAATAAATAAATGTTTATATATATTAATAGAATATTGAGCACTTCATTTATATTCATCTTGAGTTTGTGTGGCTGTGATAAAATTATCAGATGGCACAATAGCAGCATTTGTGATAAGATTATCAGATGGCTCAATAGTAGCATTTTGAGAACTTTGATCGGCAATTGTTCCTGCTGGTGGCTGTCCTTGAATATCTTCAAAGTAGTAGCTAATTGTATAACGCTGAAGAGCATCTGACTTTCTAGTTTTTCCTAGTTTGATTGGAGCTATAAAAATTTTTGATTTCAAATCTTCATGTTGTACTTTCTCAAATGGAAGTTCCTTGTTCTAGAAATGGAAATGTTTTCATTAGATAAGGAAACATAAAACAAAGTACCCTTAAATGTTTATATACTGTAATTAAGTCTTAAAGAACAATACCTGAAGGAAATGTTCCATTGCTTCAACAACAGTGAATCCAAGCTAGCTCACTCCCAAATATGCAAACACTGATGCTGTTATAGTACCGCTCTCATCAAATAAGTCAACATCAAATGTACATATGGGTAAACAAGATGGTCATAATGTTTTATGATTTTAATATATAAGAATTGAGTATTGAAGGATCCTAATTGTGTGTACTTGGCTGAGCTTGTTGTTTCCATTACAATGATTACTGGTGTATGAAAATTGGTAAGTTGCAGAAGTTGTACGAAAGCATTTTTGCATGCCATGTACTAATACTTTTGGAAGATATTTCGAAAAAGGATTTCATTTTCACCTAGGCAGTCTGTAATTATTTTGTGATGGTGAAATATTGCTAATAACACGATCAGTATGAATGCATAATTTATAATTCAATAAAAGTCTACCTTTATTGTTGGCATTAAGTCAACAATCACTGTGATTTCTTTGTGCTACTGATAAAACATCTTAGGACTCAACTTTTGGCACTCATTTTCTTGATAAGTGGTGCAAAGTTTTCTTATTCCTTGTTGCCCTGTTAATCATCAACATTCTTGTAATTTTGAAGTTAATTAACTACATAAAGCAAAAAAATTATGGAAATGGTAATCTAATTACAAGTTCTTGAGCTGCCTTGCTTCTTTTCTTGGCGGATCAACTAAAATAGCAAAATCATTCCGTGTAGCAAGAGATATTCCTAGTGAATATATAGATGGATAAAGCATAATGTTATATATATATAACAAAACTATAAATCTAAATGTAAAATACTTGGCTACCATCATAGGAAACCACTTTCACTCTTCTACATATCACAACTGGATAGTTTTTCAGCTACTGAGTCACTATGCGTCCTTTTCATTTTCAATGAAAGCATTCCACAAAGAAAGCATTTTTGGTTGTTTCCTAAATATTAGATTGAATATGTTATCGGGCAAATTTATATTAAGGAAAATTTTGTATACATAAATATGTTGATATACTTAAAACAATCAAAAGCAGAAGTAAGAGTTAAAATTGAACTTACTCTACATTGATGCTGACAAATCTCTGAACATATGATGTTGAATTTTCTTTTTGGTAGGTTAGATTGATAAAGACATCAATAACTATTTCAAGAATATATGTAGTTTAAATCTTTAATTAGTTACTAGCACATAAAGGAAATATGAGTATCTGTTATACTTTACATTCTTACCAACAGTTTGAGTAGTTGAATCCACAAACTGAGCTGAATTTTTAAATTCAGTAGACTTGAATTCAGATGTTAACATGTTATTCTGTTCATCAGTGAGTTCTTCCACCACAGTTTCAATAAAAATCAACAATTGCATGTCAATTCTATTTGATCGAAAGGTTGTTAGAGAGGAATTAGTTTGACTTTTACATTTGAAATCAAATAGGTCTTGTAGAGTTGCAGCATGAGACTCATACTCAAAATAGCTTCATTGAACATAATTGCCTGAACTTTTGATCCTTGAATGAATTGCACACATAAGACATAAGATTATTGGAAAATTTGTATGAAAATAATGCTAATCTATATATTTTTAATTATGCAATTCTTGAGAATCAGCAAGGATAATTTTTGATAGGTTGTCTTGCTTTACGATCAAGGAGTTGCTTGGATTCTTTCTTGAACTATTATTTTTGTTGTCTAGTTAGTCACGCTTTCCTTGATATTTTGAATTGCTAAAAGGTTATCTATCCTATCAGTACTGTCGATAGTTAAGTCAATATGTCTAATGAATGATACAACTATTTTATGAAGCAAATGTCCCAACAATAAGTTAATAGATATGAAGCATAAATCATGAATAACTTTCTTTAGCATATTGTTTTGATAATTCTAATATTTCATAGTAAGAATTGATGACATTCCTTGTTTTACATTCATCAATAAAATCTAAAAAATTTCTTGGAACAATCAGAACCATTATTGCACTTGTTGTTCTAGCTCTAGACAGCACAATGTACAGTTGTCCATGAGAGAAAACCGGTTCTCATAGATAGACTCCTATATAATCTAATGTTTGGCCTTGAACTTTGTTAACTGTCATGGCAAAGCAAAGGCGTACAGGAAATTAAGTTTTCTTGAAAAGTATACCATTCTTGTCATTATCAGAAGACTAAAGTGGTATTCTTCTCAAGGAAACCTTTTTCCTATGCACAAATAGTATGTGTTTTCAGTTCTATACATTTTAGCCTTGTTCCACTACATAAGCCTTCGATTGGATTCAAATTCCTTAACAAAATCAATGGATAGTTTTCTTTGAGGATCAACTTATGAGGTGGAAGGCTTTTAGGATTCAAAAAATTTAGAAAATCTTCATAATCTTCTTGATCATGATGATTAATGGTCATATCAGTGCTTTTATGAAGGCATGAGGATCTCTAGGAAATTGTTTAATTATCAGTTATTTTACATCATCACTGCACTATTCATTGTTGATAGAATACACCTATTTATCATTTGGTATCGATGCCCTGAATACAGATTTAGTTCAGAAAAAATAGATCTGATTATCCAGTTTATATAGAGATGGAATCTTAGTTAAGAAATAGTAGTATTGTTGTTTCACAAACATAATTTTTTTAGTTTGAAATAGTTGTTTAGAATAGAAAGTTATTTACTGGCCTGGTTAAAGAGCTTTCTTTGTCATCATATGGAATAAGAATATCCTTACATAAAGATATTTTTCATTTCTCATCTATTAGCTCAGTTCCTTCACCTATTATGAGAAAAGATCTTGAAAATGAAGGGTCTAGAATTGCTCTCATAGTTTATGTAAGTTGGATTTTTTGTAAACTATCCCAAAGTGGAGATGAACAAGACTACTTTGAATTTGGAGTTCTCTAGATGCATTTTGAATGACTTCTATTAAGAGTTTGGCAAAAGTCGCCACAAAAAACTATTACATTTCCGCCAAATGGATGTTCAGAATCCATTATATCCTTAAGCATCATATCAAATGCTTCAACTATTTCTCTTCTCCCCATGAAAGCTTCATCCCACAAAATCAGCTTGGCTAATACAAGCGATCTGGCAATTGAATGTTGTTTTCTTATTTGGCAAGTTTTCATTTTAGACACATCTAGAAAGTTCTTAAATCTTGAATAAGTAGTTCTCCCTCACTGCAAAATTGAAGCAAGAACACCCAATGAAGCAACAACAATTACAATATGGCCCTGTGATCTCAATGTAGCAAGAAGATCCTAATGTAAAATGTTTTCCCTGTACCTCCCGATCCATCTATAAAAAAGCTTTGGTCATTTCCAGAAAAAAAACTTCAGCAAGAATGGTATCATATGCATATTTTTGTCCATAATTGAATTTTGAAGGCATTAACAGATCTTTTGAAAAGCAAATATTCATTTCAGTATGATTGATTACTTTTGTCAACTTTTTAATATAGCTTTGCAAAATTTTTTCAGGAATTAAGTCATAAGCATCAATATTTTTACCCATCAACTTTAAAGTTCTATTAATATCTTTTGGAACACACCTTCTTAATTGTTTAGAGGTGTATTGAGTAACATCCTTAACTTGTTGATAATCTCTGGAAAGATCTAATTTAATCTTTCCCATAGAAATTTTGGATTTGTGGGTAAACAAAAGGCTAAGAGAAACTGCAAACAATGACTGATGAAGGCATTTGGAAAGTAGCAGCTTTTTCAAGTGTGCCTTCTATATAAGTATAAGATTCAAGAAGGCCTAGCTGCATAGCAGCTTATCTAAACGAAGATAATTGATGGCCATTAACCGTCGTCATATGTTGAAATGATGTCGGTGCATGCACGTGCATAAGAAGAAGCCTTAAATAATACCTTTTACCTTTATTTGAGCTAACAACTATAATTCTCCCTATAATCTTTCCACGACTCTTTTCTATCCATATTTTGTTTTTAGATTTCTAGACAAAGTGTTTTAGAATCTCACTCCACAGTTCAAATATTGAGCCATTTTGTTGGTCTGATTCATTTCGAAGAATTTAGTTAGTATGGTTTTTGAGAATCAATCTTCTCTTAAAGGATAGACAAATCAGTGTTCTTATGAAAAGAAACAACATGTTGACCAGGAAGATGCAACTGAAGAGTATAAATAGAAGGTGTCATTTCATTCATATTGAACCGATAAATACGCCAAAAAGCTTCTATAGTAGCCACCCATCTTTCTAACTGAAATTGGTTAATTTCATCCACATCCTCTGCATTATCTCCTAAAACTATATTAAAGCTTACACACTCATGCCCTTTGTATACATTTTTGTATAAATACTTAACCAACTTGCTAGTATAATGAATTTCTACATTCGTGTGGTAGTCAACATGGCCCAGAGATATGAATTGTATGGTGCAAGCCATCAGTTATCAAGAAAATGGTTGCACTACTCTTACAAATAAACTAGAATTTCGTCTCCTATAGTGTGGATATCCATCTTCAGCATTAGTAGTATATTCATCAAAATCCTTAGGATAATGACTTTTACAACTTCCACCTTTCATACAAGCATTCCGCATATTCATTGATCCACAAGGTCCATGCATTATATATTTTATAATGTGTGAGTACAAGTAAGGCTGATTATTTGGATTATGTATCTCAATAGAAACAATTCGATCACAATCCTCTCAATTACTAGGTTATACTTAGGCATTAAGATTAATAATATATGAGCATGCGAAAGTCCTCACTTCTGGAATTCAATTACATAAACACACTCTACAATAGGTTCAAAGAGTTTTTTTTTTTTTATAAACTCATTTTCAGCATCTCCAATTCTACTCTATAAACTCTTGAAGCCAAATCAAGCCTATTCCGTGACTCTTCTTTATACTTTACATTCTCATGTATTTCTTTCCACATGGTATTACATGTCATTGTAGGAAAAGTAGGCTAGGTTTAACATACCTTTACATTAAAGCCATTGCATCTATATATCTACGTTTCATATCGCTTGGACCACCAATAAACGATGCAAAAAGATAAATCCTACATCTAATTTGACCTCTATTAGTTTCTCCATCTGGCACACTGTCCATAACACCTTGAAGGATCTTTGTCCTGACTTCTACGTGTTTTTTCCTATGGAAATCAAGCCTAGATGTTTCAATCTTAACATAAACATCCACTACAAATTGCTTCATCAACCTTCCCAAGTGCAAAGCATAGACCTATCACCTTTTCTCATTTGGAGCTTATAAAAATAATATTCTCTAGCTGACACAATATTTTCAATCTATTTTCCCTTTTCAGTAGCTATAAAAAAGGAAACAAAAACAAACAAACAGAAAACTACTTAAGGTTATTATATATATATACACACATACACACGCATGTCTAGAACATAACTAAACACAAAAATTTAAATTAACTAATGTAAAACTTGCTTCTATATACTTTTCTTGATCAATCAAATCTATGGCACTTTTAGCCAGAGAAGGATTAATACCATATTCATTTAGAGAACTGGTATTTTTCCTTTTCTTCAAGTTTGGTTTCCTTGGGATGCCATGATGCCATCCAGATTCATCTTGAGGAAAAAATAAAGGATACTGTAGAGGGTTGTAGCATGCAAAATAATGTTTAATTCTGTAACTAGTATTTGAATGACTATAGACTTGAATATGAGCACTCTTATCAAGAGTCTAATCATCAAATTCAGCCCATATAGCAGCTACTTGAGAAGAAGATTGTAGATTATACAAACATTGATCTAATCCTAGATTTGAAATAAGAACAATGGTCTAATTCTCAAGATCATATATGTCTCAGAGGCCTTTAAAGAATATAGCATATGGATTCTTTCCAAGAACATTCATGAGGAGCTTTATGGTGCTTTCACGAAGTATAGGGGAAAAATCAAGTCCTTTTAACAACTCCTCTTCTGCATCGTAAAAAGGTATAACTGAATACAGAAAGGCCATCAGTAGAAGGTTTCAACCATTCAAAAAATGATATACTTGGCCTTGTACACTAAAGATGTAACTCCTTTTAAATTTTTTGTCAAATTTTGATCATGCTTTGCACCAAGAGATGTAAAAGCAAGAGAGTTATTATGTGTGCAAACATTCTTCCTAAATTCTAGAGACTTTTCACTTTGATTAGTATAAAGTTGCATTAGATCATACGGCATTGCTCGAGTAATAGTTGAAATTTCTCCCCCAAAATAGAAAAATTTTGAAGGTTCCAAATGAAATCTCTTAGCACCACAATGTTCACAGTCCGCAGCACTTCGAAGTACCAAAGGTTTCTTAGGAATTTTCTCCAAATGTGATGGTTGTTCCTTATCAACTTTTTGCCTCTTTCCTAAAATAACGATTGCAAATATATAGTTTCTATAGAACAATATTCTTAGACTATATTTTTTATTCCATAACCAAAAAGGACTAACCAACCTTAATTTACAATACATTCAGTTTCTTTTTTTTTTTATCAAAGGCATGATGGATATTTTTTGCTCCCGACTTCTCAGTAGTAGAGAAATTAATAAAACCATATGCTTCTTCTGGAGGCCACATTCAAAACCAGAAGTAAGAATTTAGAATTTAATATAGAAAGATTGTATATCAAAGAAGTTCAAAACTGAAAAAAAATATTATTGGTCCAAAAATTTTCTAATAGGTCATGAAAAATATAGGAGCCAATGGAAGTTGAAGTCAAAAGTTGTCAATCAAAGCTTTGTTTAATAAAGGTCGTATTTTACATTAGCAAAGTTATAAATGAAAGAGAATAGTAAGATAGGCAAGAATGATAGGAAGATGTAACAATAGTAGAATATGTATAATTTTGAAATGAGAGTCATACTTTTAAGCTCAAGGACAATAAAAATATACCTTCAGGTATAGATGCATGAGAAGCTAAAGGCACAGATGTTGAAAGTTGTTTTCTACCTTTTTGGTTCTTTGAAGAAGCATCTAATTCCCTAGGGACATATGTCTAATATGTGACCTAAATGGTCATTGCTAAATAAATCTTCATCGACATTTTTGCTAAACAAACGTTCATCAGCATTTTCATACATCTTATTCCGAGATGATCCATTTTCAAAGAAAGAAGTTCCTGTCTCAACATGGCCGACACCCATTTTTTAAACTTATTTCTTTCTTTTCTCTTAACATTTGTTCATGACGAGTTAGAAGGAAAATAATTCTAAGCAGTAGTTTTTTTTTTCCTTTTTTTATCAGCGTAATGCTTTCTGCGACTTGGACTGAGACATCTCAACATAATGTTGAGCAGGAAGCTCCCTATGCTGCTGCTGATGCTGCTGCAAAAGGTTATCATTTTGTTCTTGCAATTTTTCAGCTCAGCGGTTATTGCACGAGTGAGTTCTATCCATTAGAAACCCGTCGACAAACAATATCTTCTACATACGCAATCAATTTTGACGCATACAAAATTAGATATAACTACAGATACATATTGAATTGGATATAAATCAAATCCAAATATTAAATCAGATAAACGACAGTAGAAGAGTAATAGTATGGCTAAATATGAAAAATGCTAAACCATAACTTACTATTGTAAAAGAACTATCATCAACAACAAAGAAAAGAAATAAGTAATAAAAAAGGATAAGCAAGTAAAGAACTTGATAAATGCAACTAAGGAGAATGTGCAAATATCCTGCTTTGCAAAGAACATCCAACAGCGCACAACCAAAAGTCAACATCATAAAATTCAGAAAAAATAAAAGAACTTAATGACAATAGAAGCAATCAATGAAGATTTAGTATAATGGAAAAAGAACAACAGAAAGCTATCAACAAAAAAAAAAAAATTACATCCTATAAATGTCCATAAGTGTAGATTAATTTTTTTTTTTTTAAAAAAAAGATTATATTAGTGTACAAACAGAAATGTAAAAAATAATGACCACCAAAGAAAAACAATGCAACAGTATCAAGCTACACAATAACATGGCAAAAAACAATAACACAAACAAATGCCATGCATTACTTGAAACAATGGTATAAAAACTTCATACACTACACATCATAACATGTGCGAGATTGCACTAAGATGAATATCAAAAGAATATTATAACATATCCAAGATTGCAGTAAGATGAATTTCAAAAAAAAATGAAAAACATAATTAATCCGAAAGGCCAAACATATAGTCAACAAAGCAAGACTAATCATAAGGAAAATAAAAAATGCTTAACCAGATTTTCATAAACAACAATTAAAGCAGCAAGAAAAAAACATAAATAAGGCACCAGTAATCAATATAGCCTTGAAACTTTTCAGAAAGAAAAAGAGAATAACAAGAGCAATCACTACAAAGCAAAACACAAAAGCAATAAAGTTCAAATGAAAGAGGAAAACTGAATAACCTGAATTGCTTCACAATAACCGAGAGTTGTAATGATAATTTAGATTAATTAGAACAATAATCAAGAAAAAGAATATGTTATGAGAAGACAACTGATTTGATTTACATGGCAAGTAGGTGCTTGAGAAGACTATACATATATTATCTCTCAACAAATAACAATTGATTAATACCAATACCTTTTAAATCACAAAAAAAATATTAAAAGAGGTTGTCATAATAGTAAATAGCAATTAGAGAATGTACATTACCTATCAAAGAAGCTGTCATCGAGCTAAACACCTCCTGATCTCCTGATGAATAATTGGCAGATTTCAACAATAAACAATGGATAAATGAATACTTTCCATCCAAAAAAGAAAAAGAAAAGAATAGAGAAGTAAAGAAAAGAGCAAATATAATCTAGAAAGGGAAAAAAAAAGAAGAAAGAAAAGGAGAAAGAAGACATCTAATCACTGTTCCATCAATTGCAATTAGAAAAGTAGTTTTCGTTTGCTTCAATTTTATTACCGTTAGTTTTTTATTTCTTTATTTATTTTAAATATCATGTGACGTTCACTTTCGGGCAGACCAACCTTAACTCTATGTAAGAAACATGTTATCCATTTTTTGGCTGGAAAAGTTGGATCAAATAAAGGGATAACCCTCCTTTACCTTTTTATCTATTCTGTTAATAAAGAGGGTTTCTTTTGGTATTGATATAATGTTGCATAAATTTATCACACCATAAAGAAAAGTTTCTTACTTTTCTATATCCGATAGTTATGAGTGCAAAACACGAGTTTTTATTTGTAAAGGAACTACAATATGAGTACACCTTTTGAATATGTATATAGAAAGTGATTATGGTTTGAAAAGAGATCGACACATGCCAAATCTTAAACTATAAAGGACTAATTTTATTTTACACTTCTCAACTTATATCCAATTCTAAGTTTGCAACTTTAATTTTAGTTTTGGATACTTTGTACCTCCAAGTCTCAAATTTATCCTATTTCAGTCTAATTTTTAATACCATCATCAAAATTAATAGAATCTTTCTTGCACCTAGAAAATGATAGGAACATTGTTGTACATCCCGTTGAATTTATTGTACACACTAAACGATTTCGCTAATTTTGGTGACAGTATTAAAATTTAGACTAAGCCATGTGACGGATTTGGAAGTTGGGGGTGTAAAATGTCCAAAACTGAAATAAAAAGTGCAAATAGAAATTAAGTATAAATTGAGAGGAACAAAATGGAATTAGACAAAAAAAAGAGGCTAATATCACCCAACTTTTCATATAATAAAAAATATTTTGAATCAACCTCTTTATCTCAAGTCTAACCTTCCATCTTAAATTAATAAAGGAGAACATAGGACAAAAGGGACTACTATTTGTAAAGAAGGAAAATCATTTACAAAATCACAAATTCATAGTCATTTGTCAAAGTCACTCTATGTGTCAAGATCTTATCAAATCACAACCTTTCCTGATATTAGATTCTTGGCCGCATTCTTTCTTTTTTTCTTTTTTCAAATCTAGTGACACATCAATAATTTTTATTTATCATTTGGTATAAATGCACTGTTGTAAAGAATTTAATGTTCTTAATCTAGTAAGTTGGCAATGTTTAGAACAAGTCGGGTAATAGAACTTGATAATACTATTTAAACCCAACCTATTAAGATACCAAATGGTCCGCATTAGATTTTAGACCCTACTAGAGATTTTGGATGAGTTTGGGGTTAAACTTCTTTCTTGGTACAGTGGTACTAGTTACCCAAACTCGATTGTACGTAATATCTATTAGTTTGCATTACTACATATTATGCATATGGTATAGTAGAGTATATATTTATAGGATTAATTTTTTTTCATACACAATATTACTTTAGTTGTAGTAACAACTTCTTGTACAATAAAGATTTAAAAGATTATCGCATCTTGTCAATGATCATATGTTGCAGCATTTAGTGTTACTATTATACAATAGATATAAATACATGTAGTAAAAAAAATAATTTTAATCACATATGACTCTCATATTAAAATTTACGTAATCCCATAACATAATTATCTTTACTAAAATAGAGAATTTCTTTAAACTCTACACTACTCATCTGATCATGATTATGTTGAGAAATATGGCAAATGTGGAGTAGGAAACAAGTGTTATGTTGATTGGTCTTAATGAGATTTGGGGATATCAAAACCAATAGAATTTGAGACGTGTATATCACTTTCCTTAACGTTTTGATTGCCCCCACTATACTCAATACTTTGCTATTGGGCTAGCAATCTACCTCTAGGATACAATAAATTTTTGAAGATTTTCAGTAGCAAAAATCAGAATTTTTCCCAAGAAAAATGTGTAGATAGAGATAGATTTTTAATAAGAAATTGTTGAATTAGTGGGAATGTCTCCCTTTATAAAGATGAAGTGTAGGAGAATCCATTGGAATACACCTCTTGAATCCACAGAACACACCTCCTAAATAAAAAATTCCCTCCATTTTACACTTTTTTCAATTTTGAACGGTCAGGTGCGCGCACATGCCCTCTACAACAGCAGCGCATGTGCGCTGACTGCTCTTTAATTCTGTCCATTGTGCACATGTTTTGCCACATGCACTACAATTTTTTTTAAATTACAACATTCATCCACTAATTCTTCAAAATTACTTTATATTATAAACTAAATATTTACATTCCCCCACTTAGTTTGTAATATGAACAACAACTCACTATCTCTTTTTAACATCATGCATAAAAAAAAGTGACTATTGTCTTAAACTTATCCTTAGTGTAAATAACTCACTAGCTCTAATTAAATCAAGGTGGCATGGTTGCTTAAGCCATGATTTAAAATTAAATTAGAATTATTACATACATGAACTTGTTAAACTTATACATATGTTCACCAAACATTTTTAGCACTATTCCTGCCATCTGCTTTATCCTAATTCATGATCATGTACAAAAAAGAACCCTAAACTTTTGTTAGAAGCAGCACCACTTCTAATGATCATGTGAAATCTCTTCAAGCTTTTAAAAATTAAAAGTACAATAAGATGATTTCATTAAGAGTATAAATATTTATATACTTAATCTTCCCACTTAAGGGTTACCATTTGTACTAAAACATAGAATGGTATACACATAACTTTAGGCTCACAACTACTTATTAGCAACCTATTTTTACACCTTTAAATCTTTTAATCAAGTGGTAGTGGTAGAACAAAGGTTGGGTTACTATTGCTAGTAGTTTTAGACAATGGGTTTCAATCCCATTCCTAATAACGTCAATTTCACCAAGTCTCTGGCAGGAGGTTTAGCCAACGGATCTGCTAAATTATTGTGTGTTTTTACATATACAACAGTTACGATGCTGTCATTTAACAACTGTCTAATATACATATGCCTTAGACTTATATGTCTAGATTTACCATTGTATATTTTACTCAATGCTCTAGACATTGTGGCTTCACTATCACAATTCAAAGCAATGGCCAGCATTGGTTGAGGCCACAATATGATATCTAACAACGAGTATCTCAACCATTCCGCTTCTTTACAATCTGAGGCCCAAATTATGAATTCAGCTTCCATTGTGGAATGAGTAATCACCGTTTGTTTCTTTGAAACACATGAAATTGCTCCTCCATCTAACATAAAAATCCACCCACTTGTAGAGTTTTTATCACTAATATTAGTAAACCAACTAGCATCACAATACCCTTCAAGCACAGCTGGAAAATAATTGTAGAAAAGTCCTAAATCTTTAGTTCTTTTAAAATAATCAAAGACTCTCCTAATTGTTTTCCAATGATCACTACCAGGATTTTTAGTATATCTAGACAATCTACACACGAAAAAAAAAATATCTGGCCTTGTGCAACTCATTGCATACATTAAACTCCCTATTACACTTGCATATTCAAGTTGAGCAATAGCTTTTCCAGTATTTTCACTTAGTTTAAAGTTAAGGTCAAAAGGTGTATTTGCTTCTTGTACATTTAAATGTTGATATTTATTCAAGATTTTCTCAACATAATGTGTTTGACATAATGCATAACCCCTACATGCCTTTTAACTTTAGTCCCTAAGATAGTATCTATTTCACCAAGATCCTTCATTTGAATTGAAAAGATAGATACTTCTTAGTTTCAAGTATAACCTTATAAGTACTAACAATTAGCATATTATCTGTCTACATATTGACAAATAATCACACCATACTCTTCAATAAATTCAAAATAAATGCACTTATCAGCATTATTATGTCTAAATCCATTACAGAGTAAAGCTGATTCAAACTTTTCGTGCCATTGTTTGGGTGTTTGTTTTAAACTGTATAGAGATTTAACTACCTTACAAACTTTATTTTCATTTCCTGGTAATGTAACCTTCTGGTTGTTCCATATATACCTCTTCATCCAAGTCACTATTTAAAATGGTTGTTTTAACATCTATTTGATGCACACATAGATGATAGATGGAAGCTAAAGACAATAGCATCCTAATGGATGTAATCCTAGCAACAGGTGCATAAATGTCAAAATAATCAATTCCTTCCTTTTGTCTAAAGTCTATAGCTACCTTGCTATATATGTTAATATGGATCCATCATTAGTATGTTTCCTCCTAAACACCCATTTACAACTAATAAATTTAGAATCAGGAGGTAAATCCACTAGAACCCAAGTATTATTCTTGTTGAGAATATTGAGTCCATCTCATCATTTGTAGCCTCTTTCCAATTTGTTGCATCCCTTGATAACATAGCTTCACTAAATGATTTGGGATCATCTTCTACCTTTAATAAGATTGGTATCTTATTAAATAAATAATCTCTATTGCTTTCAACTAAGAAAACAATATCTTGTGAATATAAAATCAGAAGACAAATATTTTTCTTTCCTTTGTCTTTGACTTCTTCTAAGGTCAGAAGGAGGATCAATTTTCTTCCTTTTATTATTAGAAGAAGGATCAATATTTGGAGCTGATTCTTGTACTTTAATTGGATCCGTATCTACAGTTGAATCTTTGAGAAATTTATTATTAAAAAATTCAACATCTCTTGATTCAATAATGACATTAGAATCAATACCAAGCAGTCTATAGGCTTTAGAATTTTCAGCATAGCCAACAAATACACTTTTAAATGCTCTAGGTCCCAATTTTATCCTTTTGTTGTCTGAGACTCTATAATAGGCTATCAGACATCCCCAAACTTTAAGATAAATCAAGTTTTTTTTTCTCCCTTTGCATAATTCATATGGTGAAACTTTAGTTTTGAGAGATGGAATTCGATTATGTAAATGACAAACAACCAATAAAGCTTCTCTTCACAAATTCTTTGACAAACCAGAACTTAGAATCATGGTGTTAACCATGTCCACCAAAGTTCTATTCTTTCTTTCAGTCAAACCATTCTGTTGTGGAGTGTATGGTGCACTTGTTTGGTATATAATACCATTTTGTTCCCAAAATATTAAGAATTCAGTAGAAAAATATTCACCACCTCTATCACTCTTCAATATTTTGATTTTCTTATCCAATTGATTTTCTACAAGAGATTTATAAGATTTAAAATGTTTCATCTTTTACTTTCATCAAATAAACATGCACATATCTAGAGCAATCATCAACGAAAGTAGTGAAATATCTATTACCACCTCTTGTTATAAAACCATTTAATTCACAAACATTCGAATGCACAAATGGTAGTCTAATAATTGTGTATTTCTTTCAATTTTAGAAAAGGCCAACTTAGTGACCTTTGTTTGAATGCATGTTTCACATTTCTTCTCAAAATTGTCTTTGATAGAAATTAATCCATGTTTAGACATAAACTGAAGTACTTTATGATTAAGATATCCTAATTTACCATGCCATAACAAATAAGAAGAGTCCAAAATATAAATAGAAATATTGTCTTTATTGATGCTTTATTTAAATATGTCATCACAAGAGTAATCCTTTCATACAAATACACCATCCTTGGACAAGATAACCTTGTTTGACTCTAGTACAACTTTCAGCCATTTCTTATTCAATGTATCGGTTGATACAAGATTTTTCCTAATTTCTGGAACATGAATTACATTCATTAACACAAGCTTCTTGCCAGAAGTGAATTGCAACTCCACACTTCCCTTGTCATGAATTTTGGTAGAAGCAAGATTACCCATGAGCACTTCATAGCCATTAGGAACATCTTCATAAGTTTACTGAATTGTGACTTATCGTTGCTGTTGGTCCCAAAAGCAACCTAAGAGGGGGGGGGTGAATTAGGTTGTCTCTAAAAAACAATCCTTTTTGAGTGCTTAATAGAAATTCAAACTTTATGCACCAAATGAAAACTTAAGCACAAATGAATACAATAGATATTCAACAATTTAAGCTTAAGGAACAAATAAGAATATTGAGATTAAGAGAATCAAACCAAACTCCCTAGCTTCTCAAGCTTGGAGCTTATAACTACAAAGAGCTTCTTACAAGGCAACTACCAAGTTCACAACTTGAAGTTCAGCCACTAAAAGTCTCTTCAAAGTAGGTGAGACAATAACCTCTTGTACACAAATGAGGATCACTCTTGCTCACACTAATTTCCTTTAGTTGAGCCAAGAGTTTTACACTCACAACCTCCCTTTGTTACAATTGTTATCTCTCCACTCTCACACTTGAAGAACTTTTACACTTCTAAGCTCTTTTCACACTACCTACACTATTACAACAACAAGAGACTTCCTTGTACCCACTATTTCTCCCAAATAGCTCAAGAATTGTTTGTAATCAATGTAGAAGTCTTTTTTTCATTAAATCAGACCTAGGGGTATTTATAGTTGCCAAATATTTGCTTCCAACAACTTCCCAACGGCTATTTTCTGTTTACTGGAAAACTAGCCGTTGGACCTTTCGGACGGCCGATGCAGCAGGAGTGCGTCCAAACAAACTAGCCGTTGGACTGTTTGGACGGCCGTTGCTAAATCCTGCGTCCGACACTGCGTCCGTTCTCTGAGGGAATTCGTTCGGACGTCCGAGGATGCGTCCGAACATGCGTCCGATCGAAGCGAAGTCTTCTGGAAAATGATCGGACGCTGTTCTTCGTCCGAGGCTTGCTTCAAATTCTTTGTGTCGGACGATTACCATCGTCCGAAGCTCTGTCATTCGGACAGTCATTTGCGTCCGTGAAGTCTTGTGGTTGTTTTGTTCGGACGATCATTTGCGTCTGAACCTACCTATTTTTCTGCATATTCTACACTTGTTTTCAAACCATTAGTATGATTTGATCATCATCAAATATATGATTAACATAACTGGGGTTCAACAGTTGCAGCTATGCACGGTTGCACCAGAGTCATACCACCAATCTTTGATTTGGTTGAAGTTGCCACATTTAATTCAGAAATCATACCAATGTGACAATTAGTTACCATTGCAACAATTTCAGCCTCTCTTTCAACAAGATCTACTTTACGGGCATTATTTTTCTTTTTTTCTTGTTGGAATTTCACTCATTCTTATATTGCCCTTTGTTGCAGCAATTGTAACACATTCTATTCTTTTTGAACTTGTCTTTAGAATTAGTACTTTCAGAAAACTTTTTTTTAGAGCTTATGATTTGACTTTTATTCTCATAAACAAAATTCACTTTTAAACAAGTTCTAAATTCTTCTTATGAAGATTTCTAGTATCATCTTCAATTCTCATATGTTTCAAAACTTGATCAATAGCCAAAATTTCAGTAGTATGAAGCATTTTCTTTTGATAATCATTCCAACTAGAAGGCAATTTTGCAATAATTGCCCCCACTTGCAATGTCTCTGAAATTTCAACACTAAGAGCTTTCAATTTTGAAACAATAATTTGAAAGTCATGAACTTGATCCAAAGTAGAAGAAGTGTCAACAATACGGAATTCAAAATACTTTTTAATAAGAAATTTGTCCGCACCTTATTTTTGTGTAGCATATTTGTATTCCAAGGCAACCCAAATTTCTCTTGGTGACTTGACCGTTGTGAAAAGATCATAAACATGGTCAAAATGAGTGTTGAGAATGTGACATCTACAAACGATCTCATCCTCCCTCATTTTCTCATGTTGCACCTTGAGTTCCTCCGAATCACCAACGGTTGGTGTGCAAGAATTTCAGGCGATGCAGAGTCTATGACATATGCAACTTTCAATGCAGTGAGGAAAAACATCATTTTGTCTTTCCACCAGTTGAAATTTGTTTTGATACCATCAAGGTGATCCAACTTGTTGAAAGATCTTCATTCATTAATTTGATGGCAAACTCACCACTTTTTTCCATGGTTACTCACAATCAAAACCTTAAGAGATTTGGAGATATCAAAATCAGTAGAATTTGAGGCGTGTATATCACTTTCCTTAATGTTTTGAATACCCTCACTATACTCAATAGTTTTCTCTTGGATTAATAGAAATCTACTTGTACGATACAACAAATTCTTGAATATTTCCAATAGCAAAAATAAAAAATCTTCCTAAGAACAATATATATAGAGATAGATTTTTAATAAGAATTGTTGTTGTTGTTGAAGTAATGGGAATGTTTCCTTCTATAAAGATGGAAGTGTAGGAGAATCCATTAGAATACATCTCTTGAATCCATGGAATACACCTCCTGAATCAAAAGTTGCAACTCCCTCCATTTTTCTCATTTTTTAATTTCCAACGGTCAGGCTGGCTCACGTTCACTGCACAACAATAGCGCATGTGTACTGATTGCTCTTTGATTCTGTCCACAGCGCATATAAGACATGCGCTGCCATTGTGTAGCGCTTGTGCGCAGCAATTTTTTTTAAATTACAACATTCACCCACTAATTCTTCCGAATTGCTTTATATTACTAACTAAATATTTACATATTACAATAATTAAATATATTTAATGCCCTAAAACTAATTATAAGATGGTGTTTTGGCACATTATTTCATAAAAATATTTATTAATTAATTGCACCAGTTTTTTTTTCTAATCATAGAAACATTTATGGAATGAAAGTCAAAAGTATATGATCTCTTATTGATATTAATCGAGATGATTATTATTTGATTGGTTGCATATTAATTGATACAGAAGATGAAGATCAAGAGTTCGACTTTGACTCTCTAACATCTGTCGCAACTTTCCAATCTGTGCATAATGTTTTGCTGAAAATTGGTTTATCAGAAAATGAGATGGAATTTCAAACATGAAAATTAGGAGTGAAACGTGTTGGTTTAGTGTTAATTGGGGAAATAAGTAATTAGGGCATATGTGTGATAGAGAATTGGGAGAATTTTAATGGAGCAGTGTTGTTTTGGAGAAGCATCATGCGTCTATTGCTGGGGAGTTTGTTATCCGCATGGCTGATAGGGAATGGAGACCATGGGGCTGAAGCTTTTTCTTCTTTTAAGCATTTTTGTATTTCATTTTCTTCTAAAGTTTTTTCTCATGAAATTGTGGTGGTTTTTCCTCTAAAATCTCAGCTCGATTGGGCTTTGATCACTCCTTATTTTCCGGTTGTCTTTTACACCTTCATTTTCCCAATCCATCCCACTCTTATTCTCTATTTTTTACTATATTATCTGGACTATAATTTGCTGAATTTGGAGAACAGTTGATTATCAATGGAAATTGCCCTGTTTATTCTCAATTTTGTTTAATTATTCTTGTTGGAAATTGCTGGGCTGTTACAAATGGTATTAGAGTAGGCTTCGATTCGCCTGGGCCTAATTGAGATTAGTTAAGATTCCTCTTCCCAAAATTTCCTTCATTCTACCCATTTTCTTCTCTACTCATCATCATTTCTTGTTTGATCTTTTCTTATATCAATTAAAAAAAAAATTTGGGTTATATGGCTATAAAAGAATTGGCTGCTATGATGCATTGGATGTTGTTAGAGTCCGCAAGGCTAAAACAAATGATGTCGATGGCGAAATATTTTGAGAAATTTGAAGATTGGACGATAGCTATGTTGGATTTAAAACCAAAGCTTAATAAGGTCTATTTTATTGAGAAATTCTCCAAGGGACTTGATTGGAATATCCGGGTGAAGTTACAGGAATTTAGGAGCCTACGTAAAAAAATTTCAAAGCTTATTTGCGGGCAAATTTTGAGGAAGCTCTGATTAAGAACGTTGAAGAAAAGGAGAACCAAACCATTAGTTCATCTGCTAACACCTTCAAGGAGATGTTTCTTGATCAATACTTCCCGAGAGCCTTAAGGAAGAAAATGTCAAATGATTTCTACAGCCTGAGGCAGACTGGAAATATGACAGTGCTTCAATATGCAAATAAATTCACTTCTTTGGGACGTTTTTGCCCAAAAGTGTTTGAAGATGAAGAGGAAAGATGGACCGGTTTGAACAAGGTCTGAGAGAAGAAATTGTGTGCCAACTAGCTTCACATAAATTCACAACATTCAAGAATATGTATGATGCCTCGTTAGCAGTGGAGATGCGATTCAAATTGAATGAAGGTGAAAGAAGTATTGGCAAGAAGCCAAGATGGATGATGGAGTCTAATCAAGCTGTTGGAACAGGACAACAGGGTAATTTTCAAAACGCCAACAAAAGACGAGGACCTGTAAATGCTAATAGAGGCAAGCTGAAACAATGTGAGACTTGTCAGAAGTTTCATCGAGGAGAGTGTCGATTGAAGACCGGAGCTTGCTTCTCTTGTGGCCAACATGGCCATATTGCAAGGAACTGTCCAAATAAAACTAGTGAAAGAGGAGTTAAATTTTCTAAACCAGGCGAACAAGGGCCAAAGAGCAATGCACGGGTATTTTCTATCCGACCAGCAAGGAGGCAGAAACCTCTAATAATGTGGTTACAGGTACAATCCTAATAAACTCAATTCCAGCCCATGTATTGTTTGACTGTGGAGCCACTCATTCGTTCATGTCTAGCAAATTTGCTAAAAGTTTGAATCTTAAATGTGAAAAATTGCATGATCCCTATTATGTTGCTACCCCTATGAAAAAGGTGATTGTAACTGATTTAATGTTTAGAGATTGTCGGATAGATATAGGTGGTCATGAATTGAGAACAGATTTAGTACAAATAGACATGGATGATTTTGAGGTAATTTTAGCGATGGATTGGTTAACTAGAAACTGTGCTTATGTTGATTGTTTGAGGAAAAAGGTTGACTTTTCTTTGCCAAGAAAGAAAAAGTTCTCTTTTCAGGGTAAATTGACGAAGCAACTTACATACTTTATACCCATCATTTCTGCCATTAAAGTGTTCAAAGCCTTGAGAAAAGGGTGCAATGGATAACTAGCCCTTATTAATGATACTTGGAAAGAAACATTGAAACTTGAAGATGTCCCAGTGGTACAAGAATTTTCAGATGTCTTTCCAGAAGAATTGCCAGGTTTACCTCTAGACAGACAGATTGAATTTGAGATTAACATCGTATCCGGAATTGGCCCTATTTCTAAAACCCCTTATAGAATGGCCCCTACTGAGTTACGGGAGTTAAAGTTGCAACTCAAAGAATTATTGGATAAAATCTTTATTCGACCTAGTGCGTCTCCTTGGGGAGCCCCAATCCTATTTGTGAAAAAGAAGGATGGAAGCTTGCGGTTGTGCATTGACTACCGCGAGTTGAACAAAATAACCATCAAGAATAAATATCCTCTTCCCAGAATTGATGACTTATTCGATCAATTAAAAGGGGCTATAGTGTTCTCAAAAATTGATCTGCGTTCAGGTTATCATCAGTTGAAAATTAAATCCGAAGATGTATCAAAAACTGCATGTAGAACAAGGTATGGTCATTACGAGTTTTTGGTCATGCCTTGTCTTACGTGGACTGACTAATGCACCTGTAGCTTTCATGGATTTAATGAACAGGGTGTTTATGCCTTACTTGGACCAATTTGTGATTGTCTTTATTGATGATATTTTGGTCTACTCTAAGACCAAAGAAGAGCATCAAGATCACTTGAGGACTGTACTAGGGATTCTAAGGAAAGAGAAACTATATGCTAAATTCAGCTAATGTGAATTTTGGCTCAAGAGCGTAGCATTTTTGGGTCATGGAATATCAGAGAATGGTGTTTCAGTTGATCCTAAAAAGATTGACGCCATTGTTGATTGGCCTCGACCAACTAATGTGACTGAAGTTAGAAGTTTCTTGGGGTTGGCTGGATACTATAGAAAATTTGTGGAAGGAATCTCAGTGATTGCTATTCCTTTAACTCGTTTAACCCAGAAACGATCAAAATTTGAATGGACTTCAGAATGTGAGAGAAGTTTTCAAGAGTTGAAGCAGAAACTAATTTCAACTCCAATTTTAACGTTGCCATCAGGGATGGGCCAGGTTTTACCATCTACAATGACGCATCTAGCAAAGGATTAGGATGTGTTCTTATGCAAAATGAGAAAGTGATTGCATATGCTTCTCGCCAACTGAAACCATATGAATAGAATTATCCTACTCGTGATTTGGAATTGGCGGCTGTGGTATTTGCTTTGAAGATTTGGAGACATTATCTATATGTGGAGCAATGCGAAGTATTTACAGATCACAAGAGCTTAAAATATCTATTTACTCAGAAAGAGTTATATATGAGGCAACGTATATGGTTGGAATTGCTTAAGGATTTTGATTTGACCATCAGTTACCATCCAGGCAAAGAAAATAAGGTAGTAGATGCATTGAGCAGAAAGCC
Organism: Cinchona pubescens; assembly: GCA_025175665.1. Lineage (NCBI taxonomy): Eukaryota > Viridiplantae > Streptophyta > Magnoliopsida > Gentianales > Rubiaceae > Cinchona > Cinchona pubescens. Next base: position 276,449 of record JANKKI010000301.1, on the reverse strand, counting down.
TACCTCCAATATGGCTTCTATGTTGACTAAGCAAAAGGATATTCTAAAAAATTTAGAGAAGTTGGAGATAGAAGTTGTTGCACCAGTGACTGGACAAGTGATGGCTGCTCTAATTGCTCAACCATCATTAGTTGAGCTAATTAAAGTCTCTCCTCAGACAAGTGACGATGCCTTGATGAAAATAAAACAAAAGATTAAGGAGGGATCTCAACAAGATTTCCAGATTCATGATGATGATAGCCTATGGATGAAAGGTCTATTATGTGTCCCTAACGATCCAAACTTAAGGAAAAGTGTACTAGAAGAAGCTCATAATTCTAAATTCTCTATACATCCGGGCAGTACAAAAATGTATAGAGACCTGAAACAACATTTCTGGTGGAATGGTATGAAACGTGAGGTGGCTGAATTTGTGGCCAAATGTCTACTATGCCAGGAGGTAAAAGCCGAGCATCAACAACCAGGTGGATTACTAAAACCTCTTGATATACTAATATGGAAATGGGAGCATGTTTCTATGGATTTTTTGGTTGGATTGCCTAAGACTAGGCAAGGTAATGATACAATATGGGTGATTGTTGATAAACTTACTAAGACTGCTCATTTTCTACCTATGCGGGCTACTACGCCAATGGAGAAACGAGTCACGATGTACATGGCCGTCTATATCATATAGTGAGACTTCATGGTGTACCCGTCAGTATTGTATCTGATCGAGATCCTCGATTTGTATCTGGATTTTGGGAAAGTTTCCAGCGGTCCATGGGGACCAATTTGAAGATTAGCACAGCTTTTCACCCTCAAATAGATGGGCAAATGGAGAGGACAATTCAAACTCTAGAAGACATTTTGAGAGTTTGTGCGATTGACTTGAGAGGTAATTGGGATGAATATCTCACTCTCACAAAGTTTTCTTACAACAATAGCTATCAGGCAAGCATAGGTATGGCTCCCTATGAAGCTCTTTACGGGAGAAAGTGTAGATCTCCCTTATATTGGGATGAGGTCGGTGAGAAACAAATTACTGGACCAGAATTAATCCAGTTAACTCTTGAGAAAATTCCATTAATAAGGGAGAGAATCAAGATAGCTCAAGACAGACAAAAGAGTTGGGCAGACTTGAAGCGAAGGGACCTTGAATTTCAACAAAGTGACTTTTTTTACCTCAAGGTTGTCTCTCATGAAAAGGGTGATTAGATTTGGGAAGAAAGGGAAATTAAGTCCACAGTATATTGGTCCATTTGAATTCTCAATCGAGTTGGAGATTTGGCGTATAGACTTGCTCTACCTCCTAAATTGTCAAGGGTGCATAATGTGTTTCATGTATCATTGTTAAGGAAGTATATATCCGATCCCAGTCATGTAATGGAATATAAACCATTGCAGATAGAAGAGAACTTGACGTATGAAGAAGTTCCTGTTCGAATTGTAGATTATAAGGATCAAGTTCTCTGTCGGCGTACAATACCGTACGTTAAAGTTCAGTGGTCCAACCATACTCCATGAGAAGCAACGTGGGAGCTAGAAGAGAAGATGAGAAAGAAATATCCACATTTATTTCAAGAACCAGGTATGTTAAGTTTCGAGGATGAAACCTTTTTTTTAACGAGGGTAGAATGTGATACCCGAAATATCTTTGTCATACTTTAGCCATGTTAATATTGAGGATTAGAAATGAGGTGATTTTGGGATCAATTTATAATTAGAGAAAAGGTTGGGGGTCAAATCTAAATAATTAAACTAGTTTATATACTACTAAATAATTTTCTTCTTCTATTTTTCCCAATTCTTCCACTTAGAACAAGGGTTTCACTTCCAAGAGCTTGAGGGAGGAGGAGAAATAGCAAATTCAACCACAAAAATTCATTCTTTCTTGAGTTCAATTAGCTAATTTGAAAGATTAAGAGATGGGGTTTAGGAATTTTCAAGAATATTGTGGGTTTCAAAATCTTAGCTTGTGGTGATGATTTAATGGTTAGAATTGGTGTAATTGGATTTATTTTCTTGCTCTTTGTTGTTAAAGTTAAACCTATAGATGTGTGTGTTGAATTTAAAGGATTTGGATGGTTTAATAACCAAGACAAAGGCAAGAAATTTGCTAAATTCGTAGCTGGAAATTCGCTGACAGCACTGCATAACTTTAGAAAATTGGTCATATCTCAGCGTAGGAATATTGAAATTGCATTTTTCACCGTTTGTTGCGTTGGAAACTAGACTTGTAGCCCTTCGAAAAGGTTTAAAGATGTTGTTCTTTCTTTCAGTATATTAACAGAAGTTCGTCCATAAAGTGGACTGAAAATCTGGTTCTGCAGCAGAGTATTTTCTGAATTGCCAGCCGTTTTTGAGCAAGTTGTGTTTTGAACTGGGAAATGTTGTCTTCTTGAAACATCTAGTAAATTGAGTTCAGTTTCTATCGGAATCAGTTTTGTGGCTTTTGGACGAATATAACTTGAGTTATGGTCATTTTTGTTCAGCACTGTCAATGCTGAAAATATCATAACTAGCCTTGTTATGCTATAGATCATGACTTAGTAGAATTTAATGAGGCTAATATTATTGTAGATTACCTTTTAGGTTATGAGGAGATGGTTTATGTTCTGATTTTATTATTTAGGAAGGATTAACGGGAGTTCAAGTAGTTTGGATTTCGAATTGGAAATATTTTGATTACTTGGTAAGTGGCTTTTTCCCTTTATATTTCTATTATTTTTAAAAAAAAAAACTGATTTCTTAAGTACTTTTCTACTAAATGGTTGTTAATGCTTTGAAAATCTATTTGCGTATTAAATTGGATTGAGCATATGGATAATTTGTTTAGTGAATATATGTCTGTGAATGATTGTTTATTATGCTATCTTTGGTATCATTGGACTCATTAAACTAGTAAAGGAATGGGAAAGACTATTGAATTGCTATGTTAAAATGTCGGTATGGCCCTTCCACGGAATACACATAGTGGACAAATGGCCCTGTCACGGGTTATGATAGTGACCGTAGTATCATATCCGAAACTGCGTTTAACCGACATATGGCCCTACCACGGGTAAGAATATTGGGTTACGGCCCTGTCACGGGTTATAATAGTGACCATAGCATATTCTTTAGCTGAAGGCAAATGAAAAAGAAATAGATTGTAAGAATTAAATAGAACAAAATATGAGAAAATGTGTTTATTATAGTTGTGTATGCCATGCATATATGGGATGCTTGATTGTGGTTGGATTGTTGTGAAATGATTTTCATGAAATGTAATATATACTTTTAACATGCTCAATCCAGTGGTGATATGAGTGAGTTACTTACTGAGCCAATGAAAGCTCATCCCACTTACCTTATACTCTTACAGGTGATCACGTTTAGATCACTTTTTGGCGGAGTTTTGATATACTGCCGAGTAGAATTATTTTTGTTATGTTTCACCTTGTATAGAAATTTTTGTGTAGTTGTATATATATAAGGCTATGGTGATTCTAGTGAGATGTTGTGGTTATACTTTTCTTCTAGGTTGAAGATTTGTTGTGTTTATGGTTTGAACTTATGTAAATATTTGGGCTTGTGTTTATATAGGTTGTGTATGTATGTTTTGGCAATTGTTACTTATAAATGTGATAGACGGCTTTGTATCCTCTTGGGAGGGTATGCCGGTGCCACACTCTAAATTAAAGGTTGTTTTAATTATGCCGAGTTTGGGGGTGTGACAGAGTATTTGTTACACAATTCTCTAATCTGTGCATAATGTTTTGCTGAAAATTGGTTTATCAGAAAATAAGATAGAATTTCAACCGTGAAAATTAGGAATGAAACATGGTCGTTTAGTGTTAATTGGGGAAATAAGTAATTAGGGCATACGTGGACAGAGAATTGGGATAATTTTAATGGAGCGGTGTCATTTTGGAGAAGCATCACGCGTCTATTGCTGGGGAGTTTGTTATCCACGTGGCTGCTCGGGAATGGAGACCAAGGGGCTGAAGATTTTTCTTCTTTTAAGCATTTTTGTAGTTCATTTTCTTCTTAAGTTTTTGCTCATGAAATTGTGGTGGTTTTTTCTCTGAAATCTCAGCTCCATTGGGCTTTGATTACTCCTTATTTTCCTATTGTCTTTTACACCTTCATTTCCCCAATCCATCCCACTCTTATTCTCTGTTTTTTATTATATTATCTACACTGTAATTTGCTGAATTTGGAGAACAGTTGATTATCTATTGGAAATTGCCCTGGATAAAGTTTATTCTCAATTTTGTTTAATTATTCTTGTTGAAAATTGCTGGGCTGTTACAACATCACTTATTTTAAAAATGAGAACTCAAATAAAGGCCACCTCATATATTAATTGTAGAAATTCTACAATTTCATTGAAAGTATAAACATTTATGGAATGAAAGTTGAAAGTATATGTTCTCTTATTGATATTAATCGAGATGATTATTATTTGATTGGTTGCGTATTAATTGATACAGAAGATGAAGATCAAGAGTTCGACTCTGACTCTCTAACACGACTTATTTTAAAAATGGGAACTCAAATAAAGGCCACCTCATGTATTAATTGTAGAAATTTTACAATTTTATTGAAGAAACATTCTATTGTGTTTTATATATTTGTAGTGTATAAACTTTCAAAACACATAATATTATATTGAACAAACAATTAGAACATAACGATATGGTTTCATTGCCAGATTGTAAAATTTTCAAAGGTAACTCATTATTCTGATCTTAAAATAAAAAAAAAGAAATAAAAAAAAAAAAAGAAAGAGAAAAAAAACGTGATGAAATTAACTTGCAAGCCAGTGCTTGATCCTTCCACACATCTTTCAGATGATTAACAGAATCATTCAGCAAATACATCTTCCATTACAATAGGGATCACAGATAATCTCTTGGAGCTTGCGTCCTAAAACCAAATTCAAGACACGGACTTCATTCCTGGAGGAGTCTGAAGTTGAGTCATCTGCAGCCATTGCCGTTGCCCAGGTGGTAAAATGGCTCTGAATTGCAATAAAAGTGATAAATACAGCAATTATTAGTATTGTAATTTTGGCCATGTGTTTTAGTAGCTAGTAGAAGGTTGCGCTATTATGAGTATTGAGGAAAGTTCATTATAATCGTATATATACAACTCCTGGAAACGGATTGATAAAATATCGCAAGGCATTTGCCGGTCCTTGTTAGATGACGATTCAAACAATGCCTTTGTCATATTTTGTCGGAATTCGCCGCTTTTCGCTAGGTTCGGACCCTGAAAGAATATTCATTCTTTTAGCCTAATTCTTTACATTGTTGGAAGAATTCGGGAAAAGTGTTCGACTCCTAGTGGAGTATAGAATCATAACTTTCTTTTGGTCGGCGTCTATGTAGGTGGGTAAAGGCAAGTAGTAAGTACTACCTAAGAAAAGAAAAAGAACCAAGAAAATAATTCTTCGACAAAAATCTTTCAGTATAGATTTGTGGCTTGCAATCTCCCTCGTAAATTTGTAGGATTAGTTCAATGTAAATTAGTACTATTTATTGCAGTAATTATGCACTTGAGTCGTTAACCTCAATATTCTATACAATTTTCAATTTCCCTCCTTGATTATTTATATTTAAACAACCGAAATTTCTAAAAATTATCAAATTATATCAATAATTTTGTTTTGATGACTAGATCAACATACTTTAAAATCAAATATATTCAAAAATATTTTATTACTCAATTTACTAGAAACATTTGAATAGTGTAAAATGAGTCAAAATCAAGACAAAATTGAAATATTTAATCAAACGGAAAAAATAATAAATTTATTCTCAAATTTTACGTATAGCAAACATATACAATAAATTATATTATGAACGGTTGTGATTTTTAAAAAAAAATTAAAATTACATTTTTTGACGTGTATTAGAAGATTTTTTTTCCCAATTAATAGAGAAGAGTCTAGTCCTTTTTATCTGAAAACATGAGGCCCCCTATTGGATTGAATTTTATTGGATTCGAACGAAATTGCATGTTACTCTTGTATTACTGTAATGGGAAAATTATCAAGTTGGTCCCTTAATTAACTTAGGTCTCGTAGCTAATGCAATTCTTTACCTTATAAAGTTGAACAATCCAGTCTCTTAATTACGAAATTTTAACCAATGTACGACTTCTAACAGAAAATTTCTTAACCCAAATAACAAGTTTTAGGGTTGGCCAATTTAATCCCTTAACTTTCGGATTTTAATTTATTTTAATATTTTTTGAGAATTTATTTAATTTATTTAAATTTAATGCATGATTTATTTTTTTCTTAGTAACTAAAATATATGGTTATGATTATAGACAAATAGTGGTGCAACTCCAGGACAAGTAAAAGTAAAAAGAACATTTTATTTGTGTATAATATACCAAAATACTTGTAATTATGTTCGTAAAGTCATAAATTTCTCGCACAATATGCTATTCATATGATTTGAGCTTAGGCCATCATTCTAGACAAAAGATATTAAAATTAAAAATAAATAATTTCAAAAAATTTAAAACTCACGAAAAAACTTTATTATGAATAAAATAATTTTTACAACCCGAAATAAGAATGGGATTTAGCCTTTTCTTTCAAAAAGAAGCTCCGTTGCTATCCTAGTTGCTAAAGAATCCAGAGCATTACCTGAAATAAAATTCCCAACACAAATTTTATGAGTGGCACGAAAATTAATTTTGTGAAATTAAATTTTAATTTCTCAATTTTCATACCATATATAAAAACTAAAATTTTAAAAACCCAAGAATTTAAAGTTAGAACTCCTAAAATCCTCGGTTGGAGGATGAAAATCAATTTACATTCCCATGAAAATCAAGAACATTAAAAAATTAATTTTTCAAAATCTCAAATAATTTATAAAACTCCTAAAATTCAACCAAAAACTTTTGAATGAATAAAATTATTCTTTTTTAGTTTATAAATACCTCATAATATCATCTTAATCGTATCAAATTCTAAATATAAAAGTAAGTATTTTTCCTTTACTAGTTAAAATATCACGAATAAAATAACAAACTAGCAAGAAAATAATGCTTAAATTTATGAATTTTATGCATCTTATGAATTTCAAAATATTATTGCCAAAATTGAGAATTTTGTAGCTTGATTTCTATTTCTTCGTAATACTTTGACTAGTACAAGGCAAGATGCTTGACTTTTATGTTTGAAATTTAATTTGAGGTGATTTTGAGGTTCAAAAAGTATTTTATTCATGTAAAGTTCTTTAGGTTAGTCTAAGAGTTTTATAAATTATTTATCTTGTATTTACTTTTGGATTTTAATATTTTTGTTGAGACTGATGGCAAAAAATGATGCAAAAGTTCCATGTTCAATTTGTATGATTAGTATTCTTATGAGTATTTATGATTTTACTCGTATAATTGCACATATTTTGAGTACTATATATGTAAAAGTAAAATTTTTTAACTTTTTTATTCAGTCAAGTTTCATCACAAGTAGTTTAGAATTGAAATGCATTCTTCATTACATTACTGAGAAAATAACCAATAAATTAATCATTATTTATTTAATTTATTAAAATAAATTATGAAATAAATTTTGAAAAATATTAAAATAAATCAATACCCAAAATTGATGGGACCAAATTGATCAAAACCCAAAAGTTAAGGGACTAAACTGACAAATCGTTAAATCAACTTTTAGGGTCAAGAAATTTTCCGTTAGAAGTTCTATATTGGCCAAAATTTCATAAGTTAAGGGCTGAATTATTCAATTTTATACGTTAAAAGACCACATTGGTCACGAATGATTTAAGTTAAGGGACCAACTTGGTAACTATCTCTTACTAAAATTCAACAGTTAAGTACTATTTTGTAACTGTTAAACATTTCCTTATCTAAACTTCGTATTTTAAGCAAAATTTACCGATGGATTTACTAATTAAAATGAAATCCGGTTTTGACTACAATTGGATTTCATTTTATAGAAATCTAATAAAAAGTAACTTCGTCGCTAAAAACATGTGAAATCATAAAAATCTAATAGAAGTAGGCTGGCATTATTACTAGAGCAATTTATATTTTGTTAAAGTAATTTTCCTTAGTAGGACAAAAATACCCCTAATGGTCAACCTCCCCAACTAGTATGGTATCCTTTTTTTTTTTTTTTTTTGGGAAAGTAATGTATATTTGTTTTTTTTTCTCCCACATCTCTGCTATTTAAGAATCTGGCTTCCTCCTAATCTTCTTTACCATTTTCCCTTGCAAATTTCATCTCCTTTTAGACTCCAAATATCTATTCCAAGCTTAGAATTCTTATCCCAATATTTGTACTTGTAAAATTACTCTAGTAATTTTTCTCTCTTTTTTTTTTGGAAATAGGTCTTACTATAGTTTAATCACTATTGAAGAGGAATTTTGGGAAAGTGAAGAAAACAACATGTACTTATAGATGCAAAAATCACAGAAAAGGAGGAAAAACTATCCCCTCTAGAGTTACATCTTGATGGCTAATGACACATAGCTAAATTACTTGTAAGGGAAGAAAGTTTATCAAGGGAAAAGATGTAATTAGGCCTGTAAGAAGGGATTCTAACCCCTAATTCTTGCCTATAAATAGGGGCACAACCCCGAAGATATGAAACTAATATCAATCAACTTCAATTCATTCATATTAATACAACTTAGACACATTTATTGCACTGTCACTATAATTTTACCTCATCTACCCTCTGAACGTACCCGCATTCATCAATTGGCACCATTTGTATGAATCAAACAAAAAATCGAACTGTTCTTTGGTTTTGTCTTCGGTCTCAAAATCATAAACCAAAACTAAAGCATTCATAGCTGATTGTTTTATTTATCAGCTATGAAGAATAGAGAAAACGGAAACAGTAGGAACAAACTCTTACCAATCAAAAATTTAAGGGTAAATGTTGAGTTTCACGAGGGATAAACTTCTCAAGTAGTAGAAGTTCATGCATAAGAACAAATGCTATAGTTCCTTTAGGAAAACTTTATAGCCATACAACAATTTGTATAAATGCATAAGCAGGAACCAATAAATAATATTCCTATTAGGCCAATTGAAAATCCAAGAATAGATCGAAGAGAAGAGGATACTGGTAGCAATACTCAAAGGGTCAGCAATCACAGACCTCAAGTTATCAGAACTGTAAGCAGGCAAAAATCTCAATCTTTGCATGATCGGTACCCAAGGCCGAACATGGAACATCGTGAAGAAACTCTGAAGCTACCACGGCTAACACTTGAGGAAGATATTATTGCTAAAGTTGAGCTTCAGATTCAATAGTTATTCTCATAGAACTACAATATTGGTCAGCAAATCATTTTATAGGCCGATCTGACCCATTTATTCTTATAATTAGGATGGAATAGATTCCGCCTAATTTCATGCAACCTGATATAATGATCATTATCAAAGGTCTACTAATCCAACATATCATGTTGCTCATGTTTTTGTTGTGGCTGGACTTTATGGTTATTCAGAAGCAATTAAGTGTAAGCTCTTTGCAACCAGACTCAAAGGATCAACACAAAAATGGTTTAAAGAACTTGGAATCAGTGTCCTCTTATAATGATTTGGCAAAAAAAAATTTGAGACACTTCATAAGTAGACAAGTTATACAAAAGGAGGTCTCACATTTAATGAATATTAGACAAAAAAATGAAGAAACCTGAAGCCAGCATATAGGATACTTCAATGATGAAGCAGTACAAGTCTAAGATATTGATGAAAAGTTAATGATTGCAACGTTCTGTAACGGCCTAAAACGAAAATTGCTTAATCATGAGTTGGCCTCTAAAGTCCCAAAAACCATATCTCTGAACTCATGAAATGAGCTGAAAGTCATATGAGGAGAGAAGAGTTGAACAGATCGAAGAGAGAGCTGCTAGATTATAAACAAAAAGGAAAAAGGCTGATGGAAGAAAAGCTCGAGGGCCCTAAAAAGAAAAAGAAAATGATTCTGAATGTAATAATCCTGGACAAAATTGATCCATCCAACAGAAAATTTAGAAATCCAAGATTACTGGAGGGTCGGGCAGTATATCCCCAATCTAATAACTTTAAACCTACTGAACCAAAGTTTTACCCAAAAAGGAGTTCACTCCTTTAAATGCACCAAGGCGTGATATTCTTTTTGAGATTAGAAACACTAGTATTTTGCAACCACCTTTGTCGATGAGAACTGAATAGTATAAACGGGATCGATCTCGCTATTATACTTGTTATGCTAATCATGGGCATGATACAGAAGATTGCAATGATTTTTAAGATCAACATAGAGAGAGCAATTCAGGACGGATATTTACAAGAGTATATTTTATTTGAACTGCTGATAATATAAGAAATCCAAACCATCCTCCTCGGCCAATTAATGATCGATATACATACCGAAGATTTAATCATAACAACAACAACAACAATTGAGCGCCTCCAGCTAACAATGATGATGTAGTTAGAGTAATCAACATAATACCTGGTGGTCTGACCGGTGGATATTCCCATCAGGTTAGAAAAAGATATTCTAGATATCAACTTGAAGGGGAAAGCTTTTTAAAAAAACCAAAGCTGAATATGAGTATTACTTTTTCTGATGATGATCCCTCACCCAATCACTTCCTCATTCAAATCTTCTCACTGTAAAGGTAGGGGATAAAGAGTTCATAAGGTGTTTGTTAACCATGGCAGTTTGGTGGATGTGATCTTTCGGCATGCTTGGAAGCAAATGAAAATAAGTAATGATCACATTCAGTATATCTAAACTCCCTTGGTTGGCTTTGATAGAAGCTCTATTATGCCCGAAGGCACCATCTTACTTCAATTACATCTTGCTGACGGGAATCACCAAAAGTTCTAATGGCGTTAATCAATTTTGTAATTGTTAAACAATCTAGCTATTACAACATGATTTTGGGTCGACCTTCCCAATATGATTTCATTATTCTTTCCTCTGTGTTTTACTTGGGCGTCAAGTTTTCCTTGAGAGATTGATCGGAAGAAACGGTTTGGGAAAACGAGCAAGAGGCTATAGATTGCTACCTCATGTCTGTGAAGCGAAACCAAACTTTGAAAATCAAAGAGCTCCTTGTAGAAACGAAAGTAGGCTCTTTGAGTAAAGGTCGGACGAGACAATAAGGCTTTTGATCCTCCATCATAGACCAGTATTAAATTATTGGGCTAATTATTCCAAACCAAGGTGCTGGAATTGATTAGCTGATTTGCCAAGTATTCCTTGAAGGAAATTTGAATTCCATAAATATAATAATTCGAATTGGTTAGGTAGGCAAGAGAAGGTGTCTCGAACCCTAGTTAATTAATTTGATGGTATTCTATTATCTTTATTGCTTCGAAGTTAGGTTGAAACACGGGAATAGAATTTTCATTAATTATAATTGGAATAATTCAATGAATGAGTTGATCAGAACATGAAATTGGATAGTCTTAATCTCAATCTATTTTTTTCATTATTTAAAGTCTTTGATTCTATTTTGTTCAACTTTCTCTCTCTTTGTCTCTCCTATTATTTATTCTTCAAATTGCGTTTGAACCACATAACCGGTACTTGCTAAACAAATCCTTGTGGTTTTGACCTCCAGAACCCTTGAAAGACTAGAATAAAGGCAAAATTGAGCCAGCTTCAGAAGTGCTAAATCAAGAGATATCTTTTGATCCTAAACATCCAGATCAAAAACATCATATTTGTGCTCTTTTGGCTGCTAAGCTAAAAGCCAATCTGATTCAGTTTCTATATGAACACAATGACATCTTTGCTTGGTCCACAGCTGATATGTCGGGGATTCCAAGACATATAGCTAAGCACAAAGTGAGTATTGTTCCAAGTTACAAGCTGCTGTGAAGCAAAGGAAGAGACTGTTCAGACATGAACACAGTGCGATATGTCATTGAAGCTGAAGTAGATAAACTGTTAGCTGTTCGAATTATCCGAGAAGTCTTGTATTGTACATGACTAGTAACCCTATACTAGTTAAGAAGCCTGATGTATTTAAGAAGCCTGATGTATTTAAGAAGCCTGAAGAGAACTAGTAGATGTGCGTTGACTTTACAAATCTTAATAAAGCTTGTCCTAATGACAGTTACCCTTTACCTCAAGTCGATATAGTTATTGATTTTTAAGTAGCTTTAATGTTCAGTAGTTTCTTGGATGTCTAAAAAGGCTATCATCAAATATTTATAAGCGAAGAAGATGAAGAAAAAATAGCATTCATAGAGCCGAAGGAAACCTATTATAATAGAACTATTCTATTTGGATTAAAGAATACTGGAGCTACTAATCAGATGCTAGTTAACAAAGTTTTTAAAAATAAGATCGGTTGAAAAATTTAAGTCTATATGGATCGACTTGGTTGTAAGGAGCAGAATAGAAGTCTTTGTGGATGACATGGTTGTAAATAGTCAAACAGAAGCCTATGGGAATGACATGGTTGTAAAGAGCTGAACAATAGCTGAGGGCATAGATGATCCTCAAGAAACCTTTGAGATACTCTAGGGTATTCAAATGAGATTAAATCCATTCAAGTGTACCTTCAGAGTTCCATCGGGTAAATTTTTGGGCTTTATTGTCTCACAAAGGGGAATTGATGCTAATCTCGAAAAAGTACAGGCTATTATAAATATGAAGCCATCTTCATCAGTTAAAGATATTCAAAAGTTAACTGGTCGGATGGTTGTCTGAATCGATTTCTCTTAAAGTAGCCGAACGGAGTCTCCTTTTCTTCAAACAGTTAAGAAAAGGAAAGAACTTTGAATGGACAGAGCAATACCAGCGAGCCTTTGAACAACTTAAAGAATATATAGGAACCTTGCCTCTGTTAACTGCACCAAAAGAAAGGGAAGAATTATATCTTTATCTCTCTTCTTTTGAGGAAACAATCAGTTCAGTATTAGTAGCCAAACGAGATGGGGTTCAAAGGCCAATTTACTTCACCAGTAAAGTCTTACAAGACCCTGAGCGCAACTATATTCTTATTGAAAGGGTTGCATTCTCTTTGATTATAGTATCTAGAGAGTTTAGACCTTATTTCTGAGGACATAATATCATTGTCTATACCAACTCTGCTTTAAAAATGTCTCTGGGAAAGCCTAATGTATCAGGTCTGATGTTTAAGTGGTCGGTAGAATTGTTAGAGTTTGACATTGAATTTCGACCTAGGAACACAATAAAAGCACAAGCTTTAGCAGATTTCCTTACTGAGGGAGTAAGCTCCCTATGATTGAAAAAGTAATGCTTATAAAAAGCAAAGAAGACCCTGAGGGTGATTACAATTTATGGGAACTTTACGTAGACGAAGCCTCGTGCGAGTCAGGATTAAGAGCTAGTATCGTCATTAAAGCTCTCAAAGGAAATTGTTTCACATATGCTCTTCAGTTTGGGTTCATAGCTACGAACAACGAAGCCGAATATGAAGCATTACTAACAAGAATAAAGTTGGCTAAGACGATGGGAGCTCAAGCTCTTCAAATTAATAATGATTCCTTGTTGGTGGTTAGCTAGATTTTGGGAAATTTTGAGGCCAAAGGGATCATCATCCAAAAATACCTTCAAAAGGTAAAGCAGTATGAGCAAAATTTTTAAGAACTGGAGATTGTAAAGGTCCCTCGTGTTAAGAATGTGCACGCTAATGCACTTGTTATATTAGCTTTCGCTATTTATTCTGATATTACTAAAGAAATTTTGGTGAAAATACAAGGCCGAACTATTGATGATAGTAATCCAGGTTGGATGAAGCCGATCATGGACTTCTTATCTTTGGGTATCCTTCAAACTGATCAAAAAGAAGCTAGAAGGGTCATGAACAGATTAGAGAAGTATGAATTTATAGATGGCATCCTATATAGAAAATCATATTTGTGTCCCACCTCTTGCCCTTATTAGATATGTTGGTCCAAATGAAGTTGAGTATGTGTTAAGAGAAATATAGGAGTGAATTTGTGGAAATCAAAATGAACCTCGTAGTATTACTTAGAGAGTTGTGATAATGGGATACTATTGGCCGACAATGCATACTAAAGCTAATACAATAGTTTGTCAATGTCATAATTGCCAAATATATATTCCGATCATAAGAAACCTAACAATGGAGTTGACGACCATTTTAAGTCCATGGCTATTCGAACAATGGGGGATAGACTTGGTCGGACCCTTTCCCCAAGGACCAAGAAAATTGAGGTATTTAGTGGTAGCTATTGATTATTTTTCTAAGTGAGTAGAAGCCGAACCACCACCATCCATGACAGGGATGACAATACAAAAGTTCTTTTGAAAAAATATTATTTACAGGTTCGGAATTCCTAATACCTTAGTTTCAGATAGTGGTACCTAGTTTGTAAGAGAACCATTCAAAAGCTTCAATAAAGGCTTGAAGATCACTTTAATACGAGCCATCTCGGTCGGACATCCCCAAGCTAATGGTCATGCCAAAGTAACAAACTGAACAATCATTGTGGACTTCAAGGTAGGATTAGATTGGGCAAAAGATCGATGGCTTAATAAATTACTCTATGTTCTATGGTCTTATAGAACTACTCCTAGAACACGAAATGGGCTCACAGATTTTAGTCTAGTCTATGGATCTGAGGTAGTAATACCAGTTGGGATCGGAATGCCAACTGCTCAAAGTCAACAACATTATTGTATCAATAACAAGAAGGAACGGATGACTGATCTTGACTTGTTAGAAGAACAGAGGTTAGTAGCTTCGATCAAAGAGGCTAAATACAAGCAACAAATGGCCAAGTATTATAATGCAAAAGTTCAAAAAAGATACTTTAAACTAGGAGATTTGGTTCTAAGAAAGAATGAAGTTAGCCGATCTGAAATGATGAATAAACTAGATCCAAATTGGGAAGCACCTTATATGGTTACAGAAACCCATCGTATCGATCAACATATTACGAATTAGTCGTGTGACATAGTAATAGCATACCACGAATATGGGATGTTGTTAAACTTAGAAAATATTATCCAAGATAATATGAATAAAGTATTATTTGATAAAATATTCATATGATCATATTAAAAATTTATTACAAGCATAAAAAATTATCTTCATTTGAAGCAAAAAAAACCCTAAGCGATGTGTTTAGTTGCCTGAAGAGTAGCAAAGCCTACCGATGTGCTTCAAGTGGTTTAGCTCAATAATAAAAAATTAATTAATTAATTTAAAAAATTTAAAAATAGATATTGGATAATAATTAGCGGCAAAAGAACCCTACACGCTGTATTCAGTTCATCGAAGAGTACTGAAGCTTGCTGATTTGCTCAAGTGTTTCAGCTCAATAAGTACAGAAGGGAAAATTCTTGATGAAGGAAAAATTTTATTTCCTCTTTCACTATTGGTTCAAATTGTATATGAAGAATATGATCAGATAAAACACATGAACGTAAAAATAATTAACAATCACGCATAGAGATGATCAAAAGAAAAAAATTTATTAATATTTGTTGAAGTACAAGATGTTAATACATAAAGATGATCAAATTCATTACAAGAAGCCTACACTACCTAAGATAGAAAAGATTCTAAGTATAGGTAGTCGGTTCTTCTTGTTTGGCCTAAGCAGGATCTGCTTGAGCTGATAAAGATTGGTTTCCTTGATCAGCTTGAGTTTGGTCGACTAGGGTCAATTCAACATCATCTTCAGTAGTCACTTGGGCATGGCAGCACTTGTTTGAAATATTTTTGAAGCCATTACCCCGTTCAACTCCAAAAGAATAAGAGCAAATGTAGAACTATGGAATGGTTGGCTCATTTCACTCATCAACTCTACTGTGGCATTCTTATTACAATAAGGAATCACTTCCATATCTAGGTCGACCTTCAGAAATTCTTCCAAGACATTATCCATAAAAATGGTATAACTCATTTTCATGGCAATGCAGCTAAATGTGTTCACGTCACTATTGGAATCCTTTCAAGTTGATGATGAAGCTGATTCTAGCCAGTTGACTTGAGGAAGCTTTGGCCTTCAGCCATCAATCTCTGTATGAACTGAAGCCAATTAATCCTTGTAGATGGTTAGCTCATCGTTCTACTTGGCAAGTTTTTTATTCAATTCATCTACTTTGGCCGAATGCTTGCTCTTTAGGTCAGCCAAGCTCTTAGCTTCATTTTCGAGTCTGGTTTGAAGCTTGGCCAGAGCTTTATTTTTCTTAGCTTCAAGCTCTTTTTCTAGTTAAGCAAGAGCTTCAGCCTTATTCTTCTCGAATTGGTGTAATTGGGACTCCAACTGAGCATTTTTATTGGCTAACTCTTGGGAGAGGCGCTTAATATTGTGCAGATGAGGGTCGAACTATACATAAAAAAATAATGTGTGTTAATCACAAGGAAAATAAAAATCTAAAGAAAGGGCAAAAGTGATTTAAGTATTTATTATGATGAACGCTTGAGCTGCTTTGTCCATGCTTTCATTTCCATCTAGCAGCTCTCAGCATAGGCAATATCCCGAGAAGGGAATTTGTGATTGATCATCTGATGAGCTCCTCGAGGAAACTCTCCATGAGTATTATTGTCAAAGTCCCATCTAAGGACGAACTTGGCCTATCTTTCAGGGCCCTTAACCTGGCCAATAGACTTCCTTGTCCATAGGAGGTTTTGATGGCCACTAGCAGCTGCCTCCTCTTTCTAAGTCTACAACTAAACATCTAGGACTGCACTACCTTCAACAATTTTATTATTTTCTAGAACACAAAATGCTCTTGGTTTGTAAGACAAAAGGTAGAATGACCCACCTATAATTTCCAAGATAGTGGATAGAGATCGAATCAGATGAGAGGATGATGGTTTAACTATTAAAGGATGTTGTCGATTTTCCTACCAGTGGCTACAATTATTGGAGGTCGGCTAGCCTCAAAAGTTCCAATCACTATTTCCTTTCTGATAGGGCTAGGAGTGGTTGTAGCCTTTCCTAGCCAAGGTATTAAGATGTAAGGTATTGAAGTGGCCTTCCTCTTAGGTAGTTTGGTGGAAGGGCTCGGTTTAGCCGATGAGGGCTGCACTAATAGCACATACTTATCAAAAACTTGAATAGGCTCTAGAGCAGCCGAACCAGTGGCCTCCGAGCTGGCAGCTTGACCAGGTAGAGTGGTCCCTTGGACTTTGGGATTGGAGGTGGCCATGCCTTCAGTAGTGGATGGTTGTGTGATGGGATCGGCTTTTAATAGAGTGTTGACGATAATAGAGCTTGGTGTTTGAGGCTGAGAGATTTTAGTCTTCTTTTATGATAATTTAAGTTTTTGGTGCTGAACCAGTTGGCTGAGAGTTAGACCTGCAAAAAAGATTGTATTAGAACATAGATTCAACTTATCGAAAACAAAGAGGAAAATGGTTAAGTATTAGAGTTTTACACGGGTCATAGTCTTCAGGAGGATCCAAGAACACCACGAGCCGAGCTCATGTAAGAAAATTTTCTTCGAAAATAAACTTCTTCTTGACAAATGAGCTATTAACCACGAGGTCAGAAGTGCATAGGGTCTCAACCTCATTTAGAATTGTGTCCGACATGGAAGGAATGGAGTTATTGGGGATTTTTAGTTCAAAATTCTGGAGGGTGTGAATCATTTTCATGTCAGAATTTTTGGCATATTCTTCCATTGATGAACAGAGGTTAGATAATTTTCTACCAAGCCTCGACGATCGGTTCGAGCTAACAAGTAATAATAACCGAATTCTTGGCCAATGATTAACTGTAAAAGGTTTGACAAATGTCAAAATATTTACACAAAATTGAATATACTACTCCTAAACGAATGGCATTTTGGATAAATTTAGAAGGACTGATATCTCAATTGTTAGCTAAATTTGTGAAGATTGAGGGAAGAGTAAGATGAAGGCCAACTATAAGTTGTTCTTCATATATGGAAAAAAAACCCTCTGGGGGTTGATGTGCTCGACCATAAGCACTGAAACAGGCTAAAACAATAAACTCAGAGATATTATAAGTTCTGCAAATCATTTGAGGAATGTCAACAAGAATACTCTTAGGGACCTCTATTTCGACTGGGAATACGAATTGGGGGTCAGAAGAGGGATTAGTAGATTGAGAAGAAAAGGACTTACGTGCTGGCTAGCCGAAAGCTCTGGATTGGTTGCTTGAATCGCTTTGAGATGCCATAACTCTGGTTTTTGGGATGACTTGAAACTACAACTAAAGATTGAGAAGGTTTTTGGTAAATCTGGGGATTTTGAGAAGTTTTAGTTAAGCAAACAAACACTGAATAGTAGCAAAGGTAAAATTGCAACAAGAATGGTAAAAATGGTAAAAAGTAGAAGTGTGGAAAGATAAGGGAGTTATAAAGAAAGTGAAATTGGATGTAATTGAAGAGTCGTAATTAATGAGACAGAGTTGAAAAGGTATGATCGAGAGGCTTCTGATGAGAAATGAAAAGGTTTCAAAAGTGCGGTGCAATCAAACACTAACATGTGGCCAATTATATAAATGGCGACTCAAATTTTAGCTCATGCTTAATTTTAAAATTCAAAGTTCAAAATTTCAAATGATTGATGAATTCTAGCCAAGGACAGAAACATTCTCAACTGGGACTCAGCTTATTGGAAGCTGGGGCAGATTGTTAGATCGGAATGACATCATCAGCTCAGTGTAGGGATCATCAAGTGGTATTAGTCGATATTTTGGATTGCTTAATCTTTGCTAAGGCATATTTTGGTTCGGCTCCTCATAAGTCTACATTCGAAGGACTATGTCTTCACGGTAGTTATTTATCAATATGAACACGTAGTTAATTATGTAAATTTTTTTCTAGTTTCTAAGTGTGCCTGCAAATAGTTTTCATAGATTATCATTCGAGTATCAAATAAGTTTTGGAAACAAAAGTTAGTCATGTCCCTCTTTCAAATTTGTTTATTTTCTGAGCCAAAATTTTTCACTACATAAATTCCAATTAATTACATTAATAACAACCTATGAATGCATAAATTTGTGATACAGACATATATATATATATATCTGTGTGTATATATAATATATATATGTGTATATATATACATATATATATATACACACACATACACACACATATATATATAATCAAATATGAGAAGGGGCAAATCAATAAAAATAAGAAGTATAGAGACAATTAATAACATATTTTATATAGTTATATAAAATTATTAAGGCAAAAAGAGTGACTATGTAATTATATAAAGTCAAATATTTCATCTTGCAAAAAACTATGGGGGTAGTGAGAAAAATTATATATATTTTTATATGAGTATACATAATCACAAAAGGAGTGGCTAGAGGTTAGTGGGGGCAGCTACCCCATTGTTTCCTTCCTATCTCCAGAGGATCTAGTTTGAACCGTAGTTATCAGAGTTAGGACTGCCAACAATATTGTTCTCACTATTAGCACCAGCTACAGCATTGAGTACGCTCAAGGCACTGACGGTGAAGGTGAATATGTTGGCTTTGAAATTGTGGGACCTGCCGTAGCCATAACTACGCATCCTGCATTGAGTTCAGTTCATTGTAGTAGCTAATGAGATTGAACCCCAGTTTGGCTAAGAGATGGTTGAGGAATGTGAGGTTAAAGCTCCAGGAATGGAGAAGACATCATTGATGTCGACGTGCACCAAACCACGAGCAAGGTGGCAGTTGAGAGTGGACTCGGTTGAGTTGAAGGTGATGGGAAATTAGCGTGGTTTGGGTGTTTGTTTTTTCTTTTTGTTTTCAAATATGCCCTTGTTCTTACCGGTTAAAGGTTATGGAATTTTAATTATCTTTTGGGTGGTTTCAGTTACTTAATAACTAAATTGGCTACGGATAAATAGTTGGAGGACTAAATTGCTTAAAATTAAAGTTGATAGAGCATTAGAATTTTAGTACCAATGTTGAAGGATTATTTTGGTGATTTTCCCCGCTAACCATAGATGTTTACTTGAAGTCTTGTAGGGAAAATTACCCAAATAGTTATTCAATTTATCATTATAACCCAAATAGTCTTTCAATTTAAATTTTAGTTGATACAATTAGTCTCTCAATTAAATATATGTGCCAATTCCTATTTGATTGTGCCACCCAAAATACAAGTTTTTCCCAACTGCACAACCCACGATCACACTGATGGCAACCCATAGTAAAAATACCAAAAAACTATATTCCAGGCGGTGCAACCAAATAACGACTAAATTACTATAAATATTTAGTTGTGTGACTCAATCGACTACAATTAAAATTCAGAGACTATTTCAACTTTAATAAATTTGTTGGAGGACTATTTAAATGATTTATCCACTCTTACATGCTAATCTATAGAAATCTTGTGTTAGATTTGACATGCGATGCATACCATGTGAAGGCCAGCTTTGCAAGCAAAGATATTCATGTTCTAGCGAACTAAAATAGGAAATATTTATAGGAAAATATTGAGGAAATATTTAGCATATAAATATAGGGCTACTGTTTTAGGTTTTTCACTCTGGAGAAAGGAATTGTCAGATAAGATTTTCGGCTAGTTCACACAAAGAAAAGTGTGCAGTTTTTAATTTAATTTTGTTAATAGATTTTATATTTCATGCTTGTAATTATCATAACTTTATTAGGAGATTAGGACAGGGATAATCTTGATTAGAGGTTATATTTATCGATAATTGTTTCTAGTTTGCTAGAAGCAGGGTAAAAAATTCATTTGTCCCTTAACTTTTGACGCATATTTCTATTTCATTCTCATATTTCAAAAGATCATATTAAATACTTAAATTTGACATTTGACTTTAAAAGGTCCTTAAATCAACTTTCATTAGATTTAGAGTTAACAGGGATCCGTCATGCACGTGACTCGCATAGGCATAAATAGGGATGGCAGATAATCACTTGTAATTTGCGTCCCAAAAGCAAACTCAAGACACAGACATAATTCCTAGAGGAATCTGAAATTGAATCATCTACAACCATTGTCGTTGTCCAGGTGATAAAATGGCTGTGAATCTACAACATCTTTTCTCTCCTAATTATCGCCTCTCCTTTCCCCAATCTCTCTTACCTCTCCTTCTCTTTCTCTTAATTCATGCTAAATTCCCCCAATTTCTCATTACTTTAATCCTTCCCATAATACTTTCTACCCCTTTCAAATTCCTATATCCCAACTGATCCTTCCCTATCTCTTTTCAAATTCGAGATCCAAATTTTAAAATCATGACTAGGATTAGATAAACGAAAGAGTACAAAATTTTCAAACTTTCAAGAATCACAAGAGTCTCTTACCCCATTGATTTTCTAAATCAATAAAGTTCATAACTTGGTTGGATTTTTTACTCTGAAATTTTTTTTTTTTTTTTTTTTTTGGCAAACAGATGGTATAGTTTCTATTTATTTTGTTTTTACTCCTTTTGCTATTTTTGTTTCTATTAAATTGAATGAAATTATGTTGTTGTCGTATGTTAAATATGCTACTTTGTTGTGTGTGTTCAAAGGGACGTGTGTGTTCAAAGGGACGTGAGTTTTATGTATTTTGTTTATGTATTTGAAGTAGCGTCCAATCCTTTATCTCTTTGGGTTTGATATATTACCAATTAAGATAGATTTAGTTGGTATAACGTGCATTATTTCTTTTTCCTAATCTTCGGCAATTATCCCCTTTATTTCTATTATTGGTTTGTGCTATATTTACGCAATTCAGAGGCCAAAAACATTTGTGGCATGCATATTGGTGTTGCTAGTAACCACAAGACTACCATCTTAAGTATAATGGCAAGGATGCCTCTGATATTTTTTGACTAATCTTCATTATGTTATTGCCACTAACTAGACTCCAAAAATTTGAACTTGAAAGTTGTAAGAAGCCAAGTTTTTTTAGTTAAATCTCATCACAAGCAATAAAATTTAGTTATTTGACTTTATTTTAGTTTGTAGTGAACCAAAATTTTAACAATAAAAAATTTCAAAGAACTAACTTTTGTTTATGCTGATTTCTACTATTCTTAGGCCTAAGTACATATGATATAATTTTTGAATCGTAGTGGTAATTTTAATCCTTTTTGGACTTCTTGTAGATTTTGTGAATCACTATGATGATTTTTTATTTTATTTTAATGGTGACTTTAATAATTTTTGGACATCTTGAAAGTTTGTTTATTGATTTCTGATTGTGACTTAAAAAATTGCCTAGATATATACGTCATGTAATATCAAATACAACCTTGGTTGGATTTTTTATCCTCTGTGAATGCTTCATGAAAATTTTTTTTTTTTTTCATGCCCACAATTTGTTTGTATAAATGCCTAACTAAAATCAATGAGAAAAGATAAGTCAAAGAGTTGTTTTGTCATTCTAGAAAATTATTTTGCACATTTTTCTCGACAGTTCCATTTCTTTCCATTTCATTTCTTCCTTAGTTAATAGAAAATTGCTTTCTCACTTATCAATGGACAATTGCATGCAATAGGGACCATACAAGAAGCCTTATTTTGAGATGATGCAATATAACATAATGTGACAAATACCTTGAAACACACTTGATTTTTGTCAAATTGTATCTTTGGACGGATGTAACTGCATTGATTTGATTTCAGTCCAAAAATATCAAATAAAAAAATGTTTGTTAAAATTAATTATCTTTTATGTTAATCTTTTTAGTGGAGCTAAATTTCTATGTTTTAAGTTAATATGAGGACTTTTTACTGCAGATGCATTGGATAATTATGTCTGAATGCAAGCCAAAATCATAGATTGTTAACTTCTGTTAAAAAGAAGAAGCATTTATCAATAATTATGGGATTTGTTTTTATGTGTATAGATTTTTTTTTTTTTTTAGTTTCCTTTGCTTAGCGGTTTTAAGGAAGTATTATTATTTATTATACAGTTATATGGTGTAGGCAGCCTGAGAATGTATAAGAATATAAAGAAGAAGATTGACAAGGGAGTTGCCTTTGCAACTTATACTTTTTAGTGAAAAAATATTGTTTGACATGTTTCTCACGGGCTATTTTATATTTTTAATAAATTAATACATTTGGAGAGTTAAGTAATACTCCATCCCCTTCATCTTTTAAATTTCAAATCTGGATGCATTTTTTTGGATTCATGTTGCTAACCACTGCGGAGGTAAAATTTATTATTCACGCTCTATTTATCTCTATTTATTTCATTGTCTTTCTGATCGTTTTTTGCGTTCAGGTTTCTTTTTTCTTTTTCTTTGTGAAGGTAAATTTATTATCCTTGCTCTTTTTATTTCGTTATTTGTTTGGTATTTTTTTTATATTTCATGTTTTTTTCTGATTTTTTTTTCTACGTTTGTTGTTTTCATGTCGCTTGCCGAAGGTAAAATTTTGTATTCTTGCTCTATTTATTTCATTATTTTTTTATTATTATTTTTTATCTCTATTTATTTCGTATTTTTTCAGATCATTTTTTGGTTCAGGTTTCTTTTTTCTTTTTTTCTTTTTTTTTTTGCAAAAGTAAAATTTATTATTCTTGTTGTTTTTATTTCATTATTTTTTTGGTATTTTTCTTATATATCATGTTTTTTCTAATTTTTTTTAACATTTTTTGTTATCATGTTGCTTGCCAAAGGTAAATTTTTTTTTTTTTTGCTCTATTTGTTGTTTTCCTAATTAGATAATTTTCTTTTAGTTTTGTTTTTCTTTTTATTTTATTTTTTGGTTTCGTATTTTTCTTATATTTCATTTTTTTCTGATTTTTCTTTTTTTGCATTTTTTGTTTTCAGGTTTCTTACCAAAGGTAAAAAAATTTATTCTTGCTCTATTTATTTCATTATTTTTCTGATTATTATTTTTTTTACATTTTTTTGGTTTTGTGTCTCTTTTTTTTTTCTTCTTTGGGGAGGTAAAATTTATTATAAAAAAAACTTTTATTTCGTTGTTTGTTTGGTATTTTTCTTATATTTCGTTATTTTGCTGATTTTTTTTTTTTTTTTTGGCATTATTTTGGGTTCAAGATTTTGATTTTTTTTTTTATGGAAGATGGGTTATCAATTTTTTCACCTATAAAATGCTCATTCAACAAAATAAATTTTTTTTTCGTGATTTTATGTGAATATGCTATTTAATTTTTGAGAATTTTATTTTTTTCAGTTAGATTATGGTAGGTACCCTAAAAAAAATAGGGTTTATCTAAATTAATTGAAAATCTTGGTTGATGAATTAGCAACTTTTGAAGTTAAACATAGTAGTTATTTCAATTTGAACTCTATCAGTTGCCAAGTTTTTTTTTTTAATTTCTCACCAAAAGCATTAAAATTTAGATGTTTGATTGTGTTTTTACTTTTTCCTATTTTTTTTTCCCACTTCCAGGTTAGTTCTTTATTTTTGTCTGTTTAAATAGTAGTGTGCAATATACAAGATCTTTTTTAATTTTATTTTTGTCCGTATAAATAGTGTTGTGCAATGTACAATGTACAAAAGTATTAATTTTATTTTAGTTCATTTTTTTACGTTGATAAAAGTTCGCTGTGACGACCTTATGTAACTTTGAGATAGATAATTGTAATTTAAATGGCTAATCATATCATATTATATATAAATATGCACGCATACATCTTTTTTCCAATTCTATTTCCTATCCAAGACAATATGACTGGTACGTGACTTTTACTACTTTTCCAAAAATTCTCTCTCACGTTCGCATCTTTCTAATCCCCATCATTCTCATCCTCAACACCAAACATCTATCTAATATATTTTTTTTCAAATCAAAATTTAAAAAGAAAATTGTCCTCATCATCACCCAATTTAAAGAGAAAATTATATGCCAAGCCTTTATCATAATTTATTGAATTTGGGACAACTTTCTAAAAAGGGTATGATTTGCGTTTCAAATATGGTGTTGGTACTATTAGTGATGATCGTTTGGGATTAATTAAACAAAAGTAAATATGAATCACAATCGTTTATGGCCTATTTCTCTAAATTGTGGTGATTTATCTTGTTTTAATTCCGTGAATTTTGATGATACTTGGTTGTGGCACATGCGTTTTGGTCATTTGAATTTTGATAGTCTAAGTTTTCTTGTTAGGAGAAAAATGGTTTATGGTTTGCCCACCATTAATTTTTCAAAAAAGCACAATAAGTCTTGTATTTTGGGAAAGAAACATAGAGATTCTTTTCCTAATGGCAAGTCTTGGAGGGCTAAGAAATAAACTTTTGAATTAATTCATTCAGATTTGTGTTCAGTTGAGATTCCTTCAAATGGTGGTAGTAGATATTTTGTTACTTTTATTGATGATTTTAGAAGGAAAACTTGGGTTTATTTTTTGAAGAATAAATCTGATGCATGTGATGCTTTCAAAAGTTTTAAAGTGTATGTGGAAAAATAAAGTAGATACTTGATTAAAACTTTGAAAACTGATAGAGGCACTGAATTTACTGTCTGTGATAATTTTTTGGATAAACATGGTTTTAGACACTAAATGACCGCTAGATACACTCCTCAGCAAAATGGTGTGGTTGAGAGAAAAAATAGAACTGTGATGGATATAGTGAGATCCAGATGCATGCTAAAAATATGCCCAAAGGTTTTTGGGCAGAAGCTGTTTCTTGTGTAGTTTATGTGTCTAACAGGTGTCCTACACGGTGTAATAATGGGAAGACACCGCAACAGGTTTGGACAGGTAAAAAATCAAATATTTCTCATTTAAAGGTATTTGGTTGTCACTTGCTTTTGCTTATGTTCCAGATGCAATAAGAAAGAAGTTGGATGACAAAGCAGAAAAATGTGTGTTTGTTGGCTATGGTCATGAAACAAAGGGGTAAAGGTTATTCAATCCGGATACTAGGAAGATGATTGTTAGTAGGGATATTACCTTCGATGAGCAAGGTTCTTGGGATTGGTCTAATAAAAAGTCAGATTCTTCACCAGTACTTCCATTAATGCCAATAGTTATGGAGGAAGAGTGTGACGAACAACCATCTAGTTCACAACCTACTCTGGGAGAGTCATCTTGTCGCCAAAGCAACAACGACATTTGCCAACCCGCTTGCAGGATTATGTTTTTAATAATGACATGATTTATCTGATGAGGATGTTGTAAATTTTGCTTCGTTTGCAGATTGTGATCCAAATTCTTTCGAGGAGGCTGTCTAAGATGATCATTGGAGCCAAGCAATGGATGAGGAAATTCAAGCGATTAAGAAGAATAACACATGGGAGTTGAAAAATCCTACCAGCTAGAAAAAAGGCAATTGGAGTCAAATGGGTGTACAAGACGAAGTACAAGCCAACTAGAAAGGTGGATCGCTTCAAAGCGAGATTAGTAGTCAAAGGATACAAATAGAAGGCAGGTATTGACTACTTTGAAGCCTTTGCTCTTGTTGCAAGACTTGACATTGTTAGGATAATTATTTCTCTTACTGCAAATAATTCTTGGAAAATTCATCAAATGGATGTGAAGTCTACTTTTTTAAATGGTGTCCTTAAAGAAGAAGTGTATGTTGAGCAACCTACAGGTTACATCAAAAGAGGCCAAGAAAATGAAGTCTTCAAATTGAAGAAGACACTTTATGGTTTGAAACAAGCTCCTCGAGCTTGGTATACTCGTATTGATTCTTATTTTGTTGAGCATGGTTTTGTTAGATGTCCATATGAGCATACTTTGTATATTAAATTTAATTCTAGTGGTTATATTCTTATTGTATGCTTATATGTGGATGATCTAATTTTTACTGGCAATAATCCCAAGTTAATTTTGAGTTTAGGGATGTTATGATTAGTCATTTTGAGATGACTGATTTGGGATTAATGTCATATTTTCTTGGCATTGAGGTTATTTAAACAGATAGTGGAATATTTATTTCACAAAATAAGTATGGTAGTTATATTTTGAAGAGGGTCAAGATGGATACTGCTAAGCCAATTATGACTCATGTTGAAGAAAAGGTGAAATTGACAAAAGATGGCACTGGTGAGTTCGTGGATACAACAAATTTTAGAAGGTTGGTTGGGAGTCTAAGATACTTGACTTCTATAAGGCCTGACTTTACTTATGGTGTTGAGTTAATTAGTAGATTTATGAAGTTTCCGCGTCAGTCACATTTGCAAGTAGCCAAAAGGATCTTGCGATACATTAAAGGTACACAATCTAATGGTATCTTTTATTCATGTCCTAATGATTCTAGACTTGTTGGATATACAGATAGCGATTGGGCTGGTGACATGATGCAAAGAAAAAAGAGTACTTCTGGGTATGCTTTTGACTTGGGAAGTAATGTGTTTTCTTGGTCATCGAAGAAGCAACAAGTTGTGGCATTATCCATGGCTGAGGCTAAATATATAGTGGCGGCAAGTAGTGCTACACAAGCTCTATGGTTGAGAAGGATGCTTGAATTTTTGCAACACAAGCAAGATGGATCTACCAAGATTTTGTGTGATAGTAAGTCCGCAATTGAATTGTCAAAGAATCCGGTGTTTCATGGACGGAGTAAGCACATTAATGTCAAGTATCATTTCATTCGAGAATTGGTTCACGACAAAGAGATTGTCATTGATTATTGTAAAACTGAGGATCAAGTGGTGGATATTTTCACAAAACCATTGAAGTTAGAATTGTTCATGAAGTTGAAGAAAATGCTTGGTATGGTCAAATTTGAAGACTTTGATTTAAGGGAGGCAATGTAAGAAATTAAATCAAAGTCTAATTCTATTTAGTTAAGAATTTTAGTAGTTGAGTAGCTTAAGTTAATTAGTTTACTAATTCATTTGTGAATAAGTGTTGAGTTTTATCTGTTAGTTTAGGTTACCAATTCCTATATAGAATATGTTGGCTATTATTTCCTATATATATTGCTGCTGCTATGTTTGTTATTTGGGGTCTGAAAATATAATAATAAATTTTTTTATTCGTCTCCTGTAAACCTTCGTGCCTCAATTGTTATTACTGCCGTTGAGTTGTTTAGAACAAAAGGCTTTTTTGTTCAATCTATTGTTGTGCATTAATTGTTTCAAGACATAAAGGCCCTGCGGCTTTGTTATTCTTTAGGCCAACTTTTCTTTTCGTTTAATTTTTTGCCCGTGGATTAATTTGGGTCTTCACCGTTCTTTGAACGGGATCAGAACTAGTTAAATACTTAAATTTGACATTTGATTTTAAAAGGTCCTTAAATCAACTTTCATTAGATTTGGAGTTCACGTCGCATAGGCATAAATGGGGATGGCAGATAATCTCTTGTAATTTGTGTCCACCCAAAAACAAACTCAAGACACGGGCGTAATTCCTGGAAGAATCTGCAGTTGAATCATCTGGAGCCATTGCCGTTGCCAAGGTGATAAAATGGCTATGAATTGCAATAAAAGTAATAAATGCAGCAATTATTAGTACCGTAAATTTGGCCATGTTGTACTAGTAGAAGATAGAGTTAAGTCTATACGTTATGAAGTATGAGGAAAGTTCAATGTAGTTTATATACAACTACTGGAAGCGGATTGATAATATCGCAAGGCATTTGCGGGTCTTTGTTAGATGGCAATTCAAGCAATGCCTTTTCATATTTTGTCGGACTTGCCGGCTTTCACAAGGGACAGAAGATCCTGTGTTTGTTTGTTTGGCCAAATCCTTTACATTGTTGAAGAATTCGGAATAAGTGTTCAACCCAAGTGGAATATAGAATCATACAACTTTCTTTTGTCTGTGTCCATGTAAGTAGGCCGGCAAGTACGCACCTAGAAAAGAAAAAAGGACCAAAAAAGAAATAATTCATCGACAAAAATCATTCGGGCTAGATCTCTATCTTGGAATCTCCTACGTAAATTTTGCAAGATTCGTTCAGTGTAAATTACTATGCATTACTTGTGCACTTGAGTCGTTGACGTCTAATTCTTCGAAAGTTTCAAACTTACAGGTAGTTGCTTTCAGATTTTAATTGTAGTTATACGCAACTTTTTTGTTTTTTTTTTTTGGAAAAAGAGATCTCCTAAGCGATTGGGCCTTCTTAATATGAAAATAAAATAAATTTTCAATGTTTTAGAACAATTTTTTTTTTAAATAACTATTTTTCAATTTCAAAAAACTTATTTCAATGAGTTGCTCAGAACAAACCCATAAACAAAACAACCTTGTACGATCGTACAGAAACAAAAAGGGAAGAAAAAAAAAACACTAAGGGCTTATGGTTCCACTCTCACCCACAACTAATAATCAATTAAAAGAAAGTCCCATCCTGTGGACTTGGAGCCTTCCGTGGAAAACCTTCGACTAAGTGATTGTCAATCCTAAGATGAAAAATAATTCCAATGAATGTTTTGTTGTTTGGAAGGAAGTACCTTAAGATTGGAGTAAGCATAAATCCGATTAATCAAATTCACAACCGTTTTTACTTTCAAATTGAAATTTCAAAACTAATTAACCAAAATTCAGTCAATTAATTGATTTGACTAAATTCCAAAATCAGAAATTATTTACAAAACTAGAATTGAGGTCTAAATTTAAAACTAACTGATTTTCAAATTTAATTCGATATTTGACTCCCTTCTATACATAAGTGCTACTTACCTTTCAAGGAAAATCTTTAATTTTTGCCACAACAGCAAGTTGAAGTTTCGTAATGTTCCTTTTTTTTTTTTTTTTTTGACCGGATGTTCCCTCAGGAGCTACTTCTTTAGTAAGTAAATATACTTTTATATAATATGGTCCAACGAATTAATAATATAATTTTACTTATTAAATACATATATAGTCATACAAATAATAGTATTTATGTATGATGTGAATACACACTCCTATATATATATATATACACAAACACTCCTCAATTTGAGCAAACAAAGTAATCACCCCTCTACTTGGCCGGAAGCCATGTGAATTGGTTTTTTAATTTTTGTATAACTGATTTCAATTTATTGTTAATGAGTCCAATTAACAATTGTGTTTAATTAAATTCGAGATCGATTACTGAATTAAAATTTGGTTAGTCAAATTTTATTCTAAATTCAATTCAAAATTGAAAATAATTAATAATTTTCGAATGCATTTTTAAATTTTGACCGAATTATTTCACCAATAAACCGATGTTGATCCCGTCATAAGGGATGAAAAAACTGGATTATTTGAAACTTTTAAACCATAATGGTATAGATCTGTAGTTTTTTTAACGCAATATTTGTTTTCTAAAGGAAAAGGTTTTCCCAGTGGCATGGTTGAGTATCAAAATTAAGTTTTCCCTTCAAGACTTTAAGTATTTTTGCTATTTTCATACAGGGTATAAATGGATCAACGTAAACAAATCGGACACTTTACTGTAAAGTTTGTGTTGAACCCCAGTTATGTTAATCATGTTTTGATGATGACCAAATCATACTAATGGTTTGAAGACAAGTGTGCAGAAAAACAGGGAGGTTCGGACGCAAATGATCGTCCGAACAAAAACAACCACACAGAGCTTCGGACGATGGTAATCGTCCGACACAAAGAATTTGAAGCAAGCCTCGGACGAAGAACAGCGTCCGATCATATTCCAGTAGACTTTGCTTCGATCGGACGCATGTTCGGACGCATCCTCGGACGTCCGAACGAATACCCTCAGAGAACGGACGCAGTGTCGGACGCACTCTTTCTGCATCGGCCGTTCGAAAGGTCCAACGGCTAGTTTTCCAGTAAACAGAAAATAGCCGTTGGGAAGTTGTTGAAAGCAGTTTTTTGGCAACTATAAATACCCCTAGGTCTGAATTAATTAAAAAAAGACTTCTACATTGATTACAAATCATTCTTGAGCTATTTGGGATACTCTTGAAATAGTTGGTACAAGTATTGTAATAGTGTAGGTAGTGAGAAAAGAGCTTAGAAGTGTAAGAGTTCTTCAAGTGTAAGAGTGGAGAGATAACAATTGTAACAAAGGGAGGTTGTGAGTGTAAAACTCTTGGCTCAACTAAAGGAAATTAGTGTGAGTAAAAGTGATCCTCATTTGTGTACAAGAGGTTATTGTCTCACCTACTTTGTAGAGACTTTTAGGGACTGAACTTCAAGTTGTGAACTTGGTAGTTGCCTTGTGAGAAGCTCTTTGTAATTGCAAGCTCCAAGCTTGAGAAGCTAGGGAGTTTGGTTTGATTCTCTTAATCTCAATATTCTTAATTGTTCTTTAAGCTTAAACTGTTGAATATCTATTGTATTCATTTGTGCTTAAGTTTTCATTTGGTGCACAAAGTTTGAATTTCTATTAAGCACTTAAAGTAAAAGGTTTGTCTTTAGAGATAACCTAATTCACCCCCCCTCTTAGGTTGCTTTTGGGGCCAATTACAATTGGTATCAGAGCATTGGTCTCTTTATTTTTGCTTAAATTGCATTAGAGTAAAGATCATGGCAACTAATTATGCTTTGTTTTTAGAGGGGCATTCTATCACTAAACTTCCCATGTTTAATGGCATTAATTTTGTTTTTTGGAGGGATAGAATGAAAATTTTTGTTCAATCTAATGATATTGATTTATGGTATATTATTTGTGAAGGTCCTTTAGAAGCTAATATTTTTGATGAAAATACTCATAGATTAAGGCCTAAGACTAGATATGAGTTAAATGCACAAGATAAAATAAACTTATCTTTAAATGCTAAAGCCATTAATATTTTGTATAATGCTTTGGATGCAGATGAGTTTTCTAAAGTAAAAGGTTGCATATCGGCCAAGGAGATATGGGACAAATTGAAAGAAATCCATGAAGGAAGTGAAGATATTAAAGAGCAAAAGAAGTCACTTCTTGTGGCTAAATATGAATCCTTCAAAATGGAACCTCATGAGAACATGTTTGACAAGATGTATTGTAGGTTCAATGATATGGTAAAGGATTTGGAAGGTTTGGGTAAAGAATATTCCTTGGGTGAAAAGAATAGAAAAATTTTGAATGCTTTACCTAAGGAATGGGAACCTAAATCCATTGCCATAGAAGAGTCTAAAAATTTAAATTCTTTGCCTATTGATTCATTGATCAATTCTCTAACCTCATTTGAATTGAAGTTGAAATACAAGCTACAAGATGAGGAGGCAAACGGAAAAAGAAGCTTAGCATTTAAAGCTTCATCAAAAAGGAGAAAAGACTCAAGGAAGCCTCACTTCAACAACTTCCAAATCACTTGGGATGATTGCAATTCGGATGGAGAGGTTGAAGAAGAATATGAGGAGGCTCAAATGGCTTTTATGGCACTTGGCGATAATGAGGTAACCTCTAGTTGTGATTCTTGTGATGATTCATGTGATAATGATAATGATGATGTTGAATCATTTATTTTAAAAATGCATGAATGTTTGAAATAAGAATCATATGCTAAGAACAAAGAGTTAAAAATTAAAGTTAATACTTTATTGAGTGCCAACTCAAAACTTGTGCATAAAAATAATTCTTTAACAAAAGAAAATGATGTTTTGAAAGAAAAATTTGTTGGAAAAACCAAGATCATGGAAGAACAAGCTTCATTGAAGAAGAGATTAGATGATCTTGATGTTACTTTTTAAACGAAGAAAGAAAATGTTTTTGTGTATAAAAGAACTAGAAATATGTTTTTGAACAAAAATTTTATCACCTTTAGAAAAAATGACACTTGCTTAGAATAAAATCTAAAGGGTCCTTTATGGCAATAAGAACATTATTTGTAATTATTGTCATCAACACGGCCATATAAAGAAAAATTGTTATGTTAAAAGAAATGAAAAATTAGGAATAAAATCTACTTGGGTGATTAAGCATGTTACTAATCCAATTGGACCCAAGAAAGTTTGGGTACCAAAAGTTGTTGCTTAACCTTGTATATAGGCATGTTTCTTGGAGAGCACCAAGGAATTCAAGATTGATTATCTATGAAGGGTGCTCAAGGCATATGAGCTAAAATCATATTGAAATGGGTAACATCTAAAGTTTTTGTGCTTTCATTTATCAAGTTGAACTATGTTCTCTTGAATATTACTCATCTTTATGTTCAAATTTGTTTAGAATGCTAGGATATTTGTTTCCCCAAATTTAGTCTATAATAAGTCACTACTTGCAAAAGAAAGGGGGAGCATTCTCTTTTTAATGGATTTGTTTTTGCAAAAAAAAATTGCATCACACATGCTTCATTGTTTTGATGAGGTTTTTTATTAAGGAATGAGCAAAAATTATTTTGATCATAATTGCAATTGATAATAATTCTGTGCATGAAGGGGGAGAATAAACTTAGGGGGAGCTTTATTCTTCTTATGTTTTGATAATGCCAAAGGGGGAGAAATAATGGACAAATTCTCTTGTGTAGTACTTCATTAGTTTATGGTTGTTTTGAATTGTCCAATTGAAGTTTTGTCATCATCAAAAAGGGGGAGACTGTTGAACCCCAGTTATGTTAATCATGTTTTGATGATGACCAAATCATACTAATGGTTTGAAGACAAGTGTGCAGAAAAACAGGGAGGTTCGGACGCAAATGATCGTCCGAACAAAAACAACCACACAGAGCTTCGGACGATAGTAATCGTCCGACACAATTACAATTTGAAGCAAGCCTCGGACGAAGAACAGCGTCCGATCATATTCCAGTAGACTTTGCTTCGATCAGACGCATGTTCGGACGCATCCTCGGACGTCCGAACGAATACCCTCAGAGAACGGACGCAGTGTCGGACGCACTCCTTCTGCATCGGCCGTTCGAAAGGTCCAACGGCTAGTTTTCCAGTAAACAGAAAATAGCCGTTGGGAAGTTGTTGAAAGCAGTTTTTTGGCAACTATAAATACCCCTAGGTCTGAATTAATTAAAAAAAGACTTCTACATTGATTACAAATCATTCTTGAGCTATTTGGGAGAAATAGTTGGTGTACACAAGTATTGTAATAGTGTAGGTAGTGAGAAAAGAGCTTAGAAGTGTAAGAGTTCTTCAAGTGTAAGAGTGGAGAGATAACAATTGTAACAAAGGGAGGTTGTGAGTGTAAAACTCTTGGCTCAACTAAAGGAAATTAGTGTGAGTAAAAGTGATCCTCATTTGTGTACAAGAGGTTATTGTCTCACCTACTTTGTAGAGACTTTTAGGGACTGAACTTCAAGTTGTGAACTTGGTAGTTGCCTTGTGAGAAGTTCTTTGTAATTGCAAGCTCCAAGCTTGAGAAGCTAGGGAGTTTGGTTTGATTCTCTTAATCTCAATATTCTTAATTGTTCTTTAAGCTTAAACTGTTGAATATCTATTGTATTCATTTGTGCTTAAGTTTTCATTTGGTGCACAAAGTTTGAATTTCTATTAAGCACTTAAAGTAAAAGGTTTGTCTTTAGAGATAACCTAATTCACCCCCCCTCTTAGGTTGCTTTTGGGGCCAACAGTTTGTTTGAGTTATTTTAACGAATTTGAAATTCTGTTTAAGATTGGATTGTTATCTTTCAAGGAAAACTCTAACACATTTTTATCTAATTGAACTCGAGTTGAGCTCGAGTAGTTTAGGATTTTACATGTAGGGTGTGTTCGTTTGGACTGAAAATATTTTCCTTGGAAAACATTTTACATGAAAAAGTCCATTTTTCATACAATTTTTCAGTGTTCAGTTGACAAAATAAAAATATTTTGAAATAAAATTTTTTAACGATTTCATCTTTAATTTTATGAATACAAGTTAAAAAAAAAACTCATAACAAAGGTAATAAATACCTTACAAGTAATTGTGGTTAATAGAAGATTGATTTTGTTCAAAATTAAATGATAGTACAATTTAGTAGTAAAATATGTATAATGATAGTTATATTAGTGTGGGACCCATGATTAAGAGAAAAATGAATGAAAAATAATTGAAAATGAAAATAACTTTATCATATGAAATATAAAAGTAAGTATTTGAGATTTAATGTCACTTTTGAATTATCCAGAAAATAACTTACACTCAAAAATTTCTTAAGTTATTTTCAGCCGAGGAAGGAAAATTGGAAAATATTTTACACCGAAAAATATTTTCTGGTGTTTGGCACTAAAAACATTTATAAAAAATATTTTCCTGAAAATATTTTCAGTCTAAACAAACACATTCGTAAATTTATAATTTTTATCTTATCAAGTTGAGTTTGAGTCGAACACAAAAAATTAACTAATGATAAATTTCGTTCAAAATAGGCATAATTGTTGACGAACCAAACTTGAAAGAGATGAGTTCGATTTGATCATCGAATAACTTGAATTCATTTACAGCCGTATTTTATGTGACTTCTCATAATTTGGTATTTTCATCTATTTGAAAATTAAAATAAATATGAATGGGATGGAATTTAGAATTTGATTAAATGGGTTTGCTTGTTTTGTGAATATAATGAAGTTTTGTGCTTGGGAAATGTAGTTGATTAAAATAATGTAGTTGATTTTGCTAAGGGCCTACAATTCACAACTTTTAATTTCTTGGGCATCATTTTTTATTTTTGCTAGCTATTTGAAGTGTAACGTAGGTGTTAAGATACTTCTCTATGATTTATTAATCATGAGATCGAATCATTAAAAAATAAGGGGAGAGGTGGGGTTATTTTCTTAACCACTTTGCTAGCTATTACAAGCGGCCGGGCAGTTTTATATATTCATACATACTAACTGATGATGTAATAATTGATCACCTATGTGGCCCCTAGATATTTATATAATATGCTTACATGAAAAAATTATAAAGGGCATTCATGTAATTAGTCACTATGCCTAGCTGGAAATTTTATGGCTTGGACATCCCTAATCATTATCTATAAATAGAGGGCCCTTGAGCCTTAATTGTAACTTCATATTGCATAATTAATACACAATCTTTCTCTCTTTTTTGTCAAAATTCTCTTACATCATTTGGCACTGTTTGTGGGAACTGCAACAAAAAGCCACTGTTCTTAATTCTCTTATTTTCTATTCATCTTTTTTTTTCCTGTGAAATTCATTACAAAACTAGAGTTTCCAGCAATTTGACTGATGAAAATCCAAATTCTGACTAATTTAACCGATCAAAAGTTTGTAAGAATAAAGAATCGTGGTGGTGTAAGGCATGCAAATAGCAAGTAGGCTGAAGGAGATAATCAACATCTTCTTCTTGAGAATGCTAGTAAGAAGGAAGCTGGAATCTCACTAGATCTTCAGTAGTAAGAGAACAGCATTTTGCAATATATTTCTACTCAATGTGAATCTTTCAGGCTTGGGGAAGTAGGAGAACTAAACGTCTTCCAGATAGCAAAATCAACCAGACAACAAAAAGCTGAACAATAGTGCCCCCGGTCGCCGCCCTGGCAAGCAACGTATGAACGCCATTAGCAACAACAACCTTAGGCATAAGATTATTCATTCTCGGTCTTTAGACTAACCCGAGCAAACTCAAACAGAAACAAGCCAACCCAATAGACCATTAATCCTCATGAGAGAATTGGCCCACAATGGTCAAGGCTGTTGACCAAATAGGCCCCTTCCCAGCTGTTTATAAACAGCTCGAGAAGCAAAGCTTGGAGAGAAAAATTCAGGAGATACTAAAGAAAAACAACTTGATGACCCACATTTCTTTCCTATCAGTAGTTGACCGGGATCCGTTTACAATATCCATCAAAATTGAGCCTGTACCA
The DNA here is from genome assembly GCA_025175665.1 of Cinchona pubescens. Lineage (NCBI taxonomy): Eukaryota > Viridiplantae > Streptophyta > Magnoliopsida > Gentianales > Rubiaceae > Cinchona > Cinchona pubescens. Next base: position 239,967 of record JANKKI010000301.1, on the reverse strand, counting down.
TCACAATTCAAGCAACTGGACTTGGATAAGTACAAGGGTAATTTTGATCCCTCAAATCACGTTCTCATGTTGTAGCTGTGATGAGCCTCTCTTGATATAGTGATGCCACTCGATGCAGATTATTTGCCACAACACTTAGAGATCCGACACAGAAATGGCTCCAAGAGCTACCAATAAACTTAATTGCCACTTTTCATGAATTGGCAAAGTCCTTCGTGGATCATTTCAGAAGCAAAAATATCATACAAAAGGACACTTTACACTTGATAAATATCAAATAGAAGTCTGATTAATCTTTGTGTAAATAGCATATGGACTGCTTCAATGATGAGATGGCTCAAATAAAAAATGTTGATGAGAAAACAATGATTGTTGCGTTCCGTAGTGGTGTACGACCTGGGAACTTCAATAAAGAACTAGCCAAATAAATGCCAACTACATACTCTGAACTTTTGGAATGAGCCTCAGAGCACATACAAGGAGAAGAGTCGAACAGAATAAAACGAGAGCTCTATGAGCCTAAAAAGGATAAAGACAAGTTTATTTTAGTCCCCTCCTTATCCAAAAAAAACCAAAGTTACAAATCAGTTGGGTTATCCTAACCAAAGACCCTTGGTGGATTAGGTTGTATATCCAAATAACAATGCTACTAACTGACTGCCAAGGACAAAAATTCTTCTAGATATAGATTTCATGCCTATGAAAACTTCAAAGAGGAAAATATTTTATCAAGTGCAGCAAACAAGAAACTTGGAGCCTCTTCCTCCAATGCAAACTGGTCCTAATCAGAGGGACAAATTTAAATATTGTGTTTGAAATTCATGGCAAACATGGTCATGACACCGAGGTGTGTAATCACCTCAAAATTAGAATTGAAAGAGCTATCCAAGACGGCCACGTCTAGCAGTTTATCTAATAGACTGCTATGGAATTCAGGCGGAATGATAACAATAGAGACAACAGAGCCCAACCCTAGCAATATCCTACTCGTTAACCAAATCAGAATAATCAGAACAGAGACAACAAACGCTCTTAGGAAGATCCACAAACAAATATTTTTGGGGTAATTAACACGATTACTAGAGGCCCTGGGATGAGAGACTTGAACAATGCAAGGAAAAAATATGGAAGATATGTCCCCAATGGCATAGACAAAGAAAAGAGACTGAGACCTTTTATGAGCCTCAGCTTTATCTTTGATGATCCCATCTCTAATCGGACGCCAAAAGTGATCCCATGTTAATTCATGTTTAGGTAGTTGGCTATGAGATGCATAGAGTCTTTATCGACACAGACAGTTTGGCTGACATCATCTTCTCAAATGATTTTCTATTCATGGGAGAAAGTGCACATTGACTCATCCCTAATTCAGCCATTTAAAACTCCTCTAGTCAATCTTACCGGAGACTCAATTATGCCAAAAAGGAAAATCATATTGAGACTTGACCCTAGGAACTCTTCTAAATCATAGAGTTGAGATGACAAATTTTGTCTTTGTCAAAAGGAACAGTTCCTATAACATGATTCTAGGCCAATCAACGCAATATACATTCAGAATCTTGCCCTCAATATTTCACATTGGCATCAAATTTATAATGAGTGATGGGTTAGAAAGCACTGTAATTGGAATCAGTAGGAGGCTTGGACCTACTATATGATGTCGCTACGATCTAAATCTCAAACCATGTCATTAGCAAGAAAGGCCTACCTCAAAACATTTGATTCACCTTCTACTTCAGGCACACCCAAACTACCGTTATTACCTGAGTCAAAGGGAAATGGAAAAGCAAAAATGGAGCCTGAGGAAGATGTCCCAATTAAAGGGGTAGCCCTTGATTCTTTTGAGTCTCCCTATTAGAAAAATAAAAATTTGTGTCATTCTGCCAGTTGAACTGAAAGGGCTCCCCATTAGGCTCTTGTGCGAGTACAAAGATGTTTTCACTTGGACTATGAAGGATATGTCATGCATTCCTCGAGAAATCATTGAACATAAGTTGGGAATTGACCTAGCCCAAAAGTAGGTCAAGCAAAAAAAGTGCCTCTTTAGACTAGAGCGCAATTTAGTGATTGAAGCAGAGGTAGATAAGATTACTATAGCCAAAATTATTAGAGAACCGTTGTATCGAACTTGGCTATCTACTCTTATACTTGTAACAAAGCCTGACTCTTCATGACGAATGTGCTAAGATTTTACAGTTCTAAATAAAGGTCATTCCAAGGATAGTTACCCTTTGTCTCGAATCAATACAATAGTTGATTCTTTTGTATGTTTTTATATTTTACACTTCTTAGATGCCTTCAAAGAAAATCATCAGATATATATATATATATATATATATATATATATAAGCCAAGGAAGATGAAGCAAATACTTCATTCATCATTGATTGAGACACTTATTGTTACCTCACCATGCCTTTCGGACTTAAGAATGCCGGAGTAACCCATTAAAGGCTATTGAACAAAACCTTCAAGTTTCAAATAGGTTGGAATATGAGAATTTATGTGGACGACATGGTCGTCAAAAGCAAGACCTTTGAAGACATAATTGAAGATCTGAAGGAAACGTTTGACACATTGAGGTCAATTCAGATGAGTTTGAACCCCAAGAAATATACATTTGGGGTCCCCCCTCAGAAAATTTTTTTAGGCTTCGTAGTGTCCTACTGAGGCATTGAGGCAAATCTAGAAAAAGGTAAACCTCGATAAAGGAAGTACAAAGGTTAACTAAAAGAATGGCAGCTCTAAATTGATTCTTGTCAAAATCTGCTGAAAAGGGAAACCATTTTACCAACTCATAAAGAAGGTGAATGATTTTCAATGGACTGACGAAGCTCAAAATGCCTTTGGCCTTTGGCAGTAAACTCAACGATTCTCTGGAAAATATATCAAAGCTTGTCTCTCTGCAAAAAGATGAACTTTTATATTTATACATTTCTACGTTTGACCAGGTTGTCAGTTCAGATCTATTAAGAGAAGTGAAAAATAGGAATCAACGTCCTATATATTTTACAAGCAAGGTACTTCAAGGATCAAAAAAGAATTATCCACTGATAGAAAAATCTACCTTTGCTTTAATCATTTTGGCTCAAAAGTTGAGGCCATATTTTCACAAGTATAAAATAATTGTGCTAACAAATTTTCTTTTGAAGAATATTTTAACTAAGCCAAATGTTTCAGGAAGGATTTTAAAATGGTCAGTGGAGCTATTCGAGTTTGATATTGAGTTCAGATCTCGAATAACCATTAAAGCACAGGTTCTTTCGGACTTCACAGCTAAAAATTGCTGGTTTGAGAAACGGGAGTTAATAATGTCTTTGGAGCCTTCCAAAGAAACTAAATTAAAGGATAATCTAATTTGGGAAATTACACGTTGATAGAGCTTCATGTGATTCCAAACTGGTGCATGGATCATCATCCAAACTCCAAAGGGAAACTATCTTGCTTATGCATTAAGATTTGAATTCCAAGCAACAAATAATGAGGTGGAATATGAGGCACTTATATGTGGTATGAGGCTGGTTTTACAAAATGGGAGCTCAAACCTTGAAAATCTATAGTGACTCTCAACTCGTTATAAATCAAAGCTTAGGAAAATACGAAGTTGGATGAGTGATTTTAAGGAAATATCTTGATGAAATGTGAAAATGGGAGTCAAGATTCAAGAAGGTGGAGCTTGTAAAAGTGTCCCGAGCCAAAAACACTTATGTAGATACATTGTCCAAGTTGGCCTCTGCTATGAACTCATACCTTACCAAGGAAATTCTTGTAGATGTTTAGAATACAAGGTCTATTGATCCTATGAAAAAAGTCATGGACATTGACATAGACCTCAGATGGATGAGCTCCATAATGCAATATCTTGAGCAATAATATATTACTGGATAATCCTATCAAAGCGCGGCCATCAAATATAGGGCAACTAAATATGTGATGGTTAATGGGGTTCTCTACAAAAAGTCATTGTTGTGTTCGTTGCTTAGATACCTTTGGCCATCCGAAGCTAAATATGTTCTAAGGGAAATTCATGAAAGAATTTATGGCAATCATGTGGGTCCAAGGAGTTTAGCTCAGAAAATACTACTTGTGGGATACTATTGGCCGACCTTACACTCTGATGTAGATGATCTTGTCCGAGTGTGTCATAAGTGTCAAATACATGCTCCAGTGCCTCGAAGACCTGGGTCGGACATGGTTCCTATCTAGAGTCCTTGGTTGTTTGCACAATGGGGGATAGATTTACTTGGTCCTTTGCTTAAAGGAGTCGGACAAGTTGAATTTTTGGTTATGGCAATTGACTACTTCACAAAGTGCATTGAAGCCGAACTATTAGCCTCTATCTCTGGTAAATAAATTGAGAAATTCTTTTGGAATCTAAAAATATCATAAGCCGGTTTGGAATTCCTTCCGTTCTTGTCTCAGCTAATGAGAAGCAATTTGAAGGAGAACCTTTTGCAAGTTTTTGTGCTGGGCTTGGAATGAAGCAACATTTCACTTATGTAACTCATCCTCAAGCAAATAGACAAACTGAGGTATGTAATAGACCTCTCCTCATGAGTCTTAAGACTCAATCTGAACGGGCTAAAGGTACTTGGGTTGACGAGCTGCCAAGTGTCCTCTGGGCCTATAGAACTACATCTCAGATGGCTAATGGGCACACACCCTTTAGCCATGTGTATGGATCTAAGGTCGTTATCCCAACAAATTGTTCTACCTTCAACCTACACAGCATTGCATGATCTAAAGCAAAACGATGAAGCTTTAATGATCAATTTAGACCTCCTGGAAGAAAGAAGGCTGGATGCTGCCATTTGAGAAGCAAAATATAAACAAGTAATGTCTAGGCATTCCAATTCTAAAGTGAAGTATCTATATCTAAGGCTTGGGAACCTAGTCCTCACAAAAAAAAAAAATGAAGCCAATGGGGTCGAAGGAACGAAAAAGTTGGATCCGAATTGGGAAGGTCCTTATAGAGTAATCGAAGCTCATAATTTGAGCTATTACAAGCTTGTTTATATGAATAGGGATCTTGTTCATCGAATGTGGAATACTCTAAATTTGAGGAAGTATTATCCAAGGCTATGATAATCCCCTTGTTGCAATAAAATGATCTTTTCTAAATAACTATGCAAACAGTGCTTCAAAAAGAAAAAAAAAAAAAAAAAGGAAGTGAAAAGCTCAAGAGCTCAAGAAATGAAGGAAAAAATAAGGACCAAACTTTTATGTCCCTTCTAAAGAATAAAATAAAAGGACTAAGACCTGGTGGTTCCCTCTCAAAATGACGAGCCACCCTAGACTTGCCAAGGTAGTAAAGTGGCCAGGATCAGGACCCAAGAAAAAGCAAATTAAATAAAAAAGTATGAGTGCTAGGAGGGTTGAGACCTAGTGTACACTGGCCCCCCTTAAGATGACAAGTCGTCCTGAACCCACCGAGGTGCTAAAGTGGTTAGGATTAGAACTCAAGAAAAAGTAAATTAAATAATAAAAAAATAATGAGTGCTAGGAGGGTTGAGACATTGTGGTCCCCCCTCAAGATGACGAGCCACCCTGGACCCGTCGAGATTCTAAAGTGGTCAGGATTAGGACTCAAGGAAAAGCAAATTAAATAAAAAAAATGAGTACTATGAGGGTTCTAGTGGTACTCCTCAAGATGACGAGCCGCCCACTGAGGTACTAAAGTAGCTAGGATCAGTCATGTAGCAAGGAATAAAAAAATATGAGAGAACTAAATAGTTTCCCTTAGAATTATAAACACAAGAACTCTCTCAAGAGTATTATGCAGTACAGACCATACCCTTAGTGTGACAAAGGGTCAAATGTAAACCTGTTTAAGTTTCATACTTACAACACTAAGAAAAATTTTAGCATAATTTGAGTTAAAGTTTAAGTTTTATACTTAGAATCAACACTTTTTATGCCTTTATTTTACATAAGAGAAGTAGGAGTTGAGGAGCAAGATATGTAAAAAGTATAAGATTATAATAAATTATGACTTCAAAAGGACTTGTATTTTATTAAAGACAAAAATTTTTACAAAAACCCTACAGCTATTACAGCAAAAGTTCCTAAGGCTAAGATGCAGTGGTCTAGTCTTCAGTAGTACTAGAGGTATCTTGTGAAGAGGGATCAGGCGGATATAGCTTGGAGGAGGGACCAAGCTGATCTGAAGTGGTATTGACAGTACCAATGGACTTGGAAAGTCTGAGTATTTGCAAGGGAGCCTTGATATCTCTTTCCATGGCATTAATTACTTCCTTGTTAACCGACTAGTCATATGGAGTACCCTTGTACAGATCTGGGTTCCTGACTAGAAGGTTGCAGGCCATGGTGAATCCCAAAGTAAGAGTTTTTACAATAAACTCTTCTAGCTTCTGTCTACTTCCTCCGAGGCTAAAAATTCATTTATATCCTGGATCTTCAGTTAATTAGACCTCTTAGGAAGCAAAGTGAGCCTCAATAGCCTGGAGTTCCTCCTAAAGCTTGAGGATCTTCTTCTCTTTTTTAGCTACATTCTTTTCCAAAGTAGCCTTTTCATGCTGAGATTCATTGATCCTCGCCTTCAGCTCGTCCATCTCTTTCTTCTGCTCCTCATACTTCTCTATTGTTGCCAATTGACACAATGACATGATCGTCCACTACATTTTTCACCTCTCACTCAATAGCCTCTTTTATTTTCTTATGGGTCTCAGACTTTAAGCGAGTTATTTCTTGCCTAAGCCCATTTACTTCAAAAGAATGGGTTGCCTCCCTATCGGTTTGAAGCACGTAATGAGCTGCAATGAAATTAAAAAAGGGTAAGAAGATAAGAATAAATATATATATACGCAGAAAAATGGAAGAGCAGTATAATGGAATCTTTGAGGAGGAAGTTCCAAGCAGACACATGTGCCTCATCTATTTGCTGCTGAGGTGAGAGGCACTTCACGTATTTCCTCTCTTTGTCCCTCGGAGGGACAACATAGTTTGCTAGCTCTCTGGAAACTTGAGTGTATTAAGTCCTATCATTGATGTCCAAGTTTGGCTAGGGTCTGAATCTGGTACTGGTACTAATGGACAAACTAGCAATAGGGCTCACCACTTTTGTAGCCCATGAAAGGTCCTGGGACTAACAGCTTTGCGGTCCTTCTTTGGAGTTGGCTTCTTCTCACCTATACGAGGTCGCCAGTCAATTGTGTTTGGGTTATTTGGCCATCAAGAAGTTGTTAGACGAGCCCAGGGGTAAGGCTGCTTATCTCGGAATGATATATACTAGACCGTAGGGTTCTTGGAGCCCTCCTCATCTAGTTGAACCACAGTGCTAGGAATAGTGGGGTTATAACTTTGACCCCCAATTGTTGACATAGCCATAGCCTTTTTCTCTTCAACATCTGGGCTTTTCTCTAGTTCAATTAATAGTATTGCTTGGGTTCTTTTTCTTATAACTCGAGCTTGAGCAAGTCCCAAGTCAGGATAGGAGCAGGAGCTGGAAGGGTCACAACTTGGCCAGAGGATGTGACAGGGGCAACAATTGCCTCATTCGGATCGATAAAACTAGACACTGGATTGGCATCTACTACGGTGGCCTTGGCAATAGCTCCAGCCATAGGTGCAGGTTATGAAGTTTGTTCAAATGAGATATTGATCCATCGACAGGTACAGTTGGGACCACGCTTCTCAAAAAAAAATTTAGTCCTAAAATGTGGCAAATAAAATAGGATTATTCAAAAAGTAAAGAGAATAAATGAAAATGAAGATAAAGGTTATGGCTTGAAAAAGTGACAAGGCGGCATATCCGTAGTAGCTGTTTGATAGGGTCAATGTCCTTGGCAGTGCTTCGGCCAACGAAGAGGCCAGTCCATTTCAATATGTTATTATCTAATATAACGGGCTAGCCCCCAAAATCCACTCAAATAGTGGCTTGAATGAGTTTCCTAGCATCGAAGAAGTATTTGGAAGCTGCATTCCAAGCCTTGATGAGGTTCCAGGCGAGCCTTGAAGCATTATTGGGTCAAGATAACGGGCATAGAAAAACTCTTCTTCCAATCATGGATGGAAGAAGGGTTGCCCATGGTCAGTTGCTTCCCAGCAACTCGAGGTGAAACATAAAAAAATTCGTGGTCTGAAGTTAACTTCAACATCATCCTAAAAGTATCTAAGGACAATGGGATTTGATATAATCTACACAAAATACAAAAACCAACTATTTTTCTGCTCCCATTAGGGGTCAGTTGTGACACGCTAATGTTCTAGCGATTTGACAGCTCACATAGGAGTGGAAGGATTGGAAGCCGAAGGTCTGCTTCCAGCTGCTCTTAGTAAATGGTTAAATAGCCAGGAAAAGGTCAGTGACCTTGATCCTTTGCTAAGGGTCGTTCCCAATGAACATCTTTAGGAATTGCAAGAAAATCTCTAAGGTTTCGAATAGCTTCGGCAAAAAGGTTGATTTTGATAGCTATTGTTTGAAGATCTTCTTAGTCATTCATGAAGGGTTGGGATTTGAGGCTGGTTCTCCCGGCAAAAAGGGCTTCGTCATATGGATTCAACAACACATCTATGGGGTCCCTGGGGCTAGGGTTTGTGGTGTGCTAATTAAAGAAGAGGGAGTGAGCGTACCAGCCACTGATGAATTCTCTGAAACACCTTTGAAAATTGAAAATGATGAATCAACTGTAGAAGTTGGAAAACGAGCAATTTAGAAAAATTGTTGGGCTTTAAGGTAGTGTTTCAAAGAAAAAATGATGAAATCACAGGAAAAAATATATGGATGATAGGTAAACTTGAAAAGTTGGAGGAAGGTTTAGGCAAAAGAGTAGCAATAGCATGCACGTGGTGGAAGAAAGAAGATGAAGGCAAAAAGTAATGAAAAATTCTAAGTTAGGGATAAATACCATGATAATTTGGGCTAATGGGCCTTGGATGGAATAAAAAAGAAGGTTAGGGACAGTAATTGGGCCAGGTCCGCTAAGAAACTTGGGTTTAACCCAAAATGATATTTGGGTAATGGTGTGCAATAGTTGATAAAATGGCATTAAAAGCGAGTGTGGGAAACGAGGCAGTTCTCATCAAGTTCCAAAAAAAGCAGTCATAGGGAATGAAAAGAAAAGACACAATCTAGTTGTTAGGAATGCCTAGAGTCTGGCACTTGTAAAACTGAAGGAACACTTGACGGGAACCTGATTGGGCTTCGAAAATTCAAAAGTAAGAGCTCGGACGAGCAAGTTGGAACTTATGCTCTTTAAGAATATGAGAGCTTCAGCACTACTAATTCAAAAATAAGGGATTTAAGTCTCAACTTGGATTAAGGTTTGGGCATGGGGGATTTCATAAATAAAAGGCCTAATGATTGTGGGTTCGGTTCAGAAAAGAAAATTTTGGGGTCTCAAATCGCAAAAAGTTTTTGGGCTTTAGCTCATTAAAGCTTATGCGATTAAAAGTTTCAGTTCGGGGACTCGATCCAATGCAACAAGCAAGCTTTGGCTTAGATTATAAATACACGATGTAAAAGCTCTAGCTCATGGGGACTTCGAGGTAGCATGTCAATTCAGCTCTAAGGTTACACTCATATATTCTGAATGAGCGGGACTAATGACGATGTAATAATTAATCACCTATGTGGCCCCTAGATATTTATATAATATGCTTACATGCAAATTCATTGAAGGCATTCATGTAATTACTCGCTATGCCTAGTTGGCAATCTAATACCTTGGATATCCCCAATCATTATCTATAAATAGAGAGTTCTTGAACCTTAATTATAATTTCATATTGCATCATTAATACACATCTTTTCTCACTCTTTTGTCTAAATTTTTTCACATAACTAACATTGAAATTCTACGATTGAGAATAAAATTGATCAAGTTTACATGTAGTCTAAACAACCTTAGAAGTCATTCAAAGTTTAAACGATTAAATCATAGTCTACTATGCAATCAACATAGATTAAGGAAATCAAGAAAATTAACATTATTAAGAGACAGCCTACATAAAAGTGAAAATTAATAACCGTGAGTTCTTTATGTTTTTACCACATAGAAGTTTGATGTAATGTACCATATAATATTCCTCGAAAGAGGAAATTATCATCTATTGTAAAAATGAGAAATAAAATTAAAGTTAGCACCAAAAATTGATAATTAATTAGAGTTAATTACAACTAAATTACAAAAAAAATAATAATAAATTCGGCAAAATAGTACACTTTTAACAAAAGAAAACTTAAGAGATTAAAATAACATTAAAGGTACACATGTTATGTTATAAGGAAAAAGAAAATTTCGAAGGATACGTTAATATGCCAAATCATTATTGCTCAGAGATAACTATTTTAAATAAAGTAGTTAACAATTTAACTTATCACAACCAATACACCCTCCAAAATTTTATGTAGATTTATTTATACTCAATCGATACAAGATGTCTCCACTAATCAGGCAAGAGTCGTTCATGAGTTAATTCAGATCACTAAGTCCATCGTTGATTGGTAATGAATCACTAAACAATCCATTATTGATTGATAACGAAGTCGATAAACAATCCATTATCAGTTGAAATCTTACCCCACACCTATATCGTATTAACTTCAAACAAGACAACAAAACTTAAGAAGAAAATTATCATTTCATATTTCCATGCAATTAATATCCAACATTAGAGTTGTATTCAAGCAGTTATGTATATATATATATATATTAATAATGTATTTAATGAGAAGAAGAATAAAAATGACAACAAAATATGTGCGTGTTACTAAACCAGCAATATGTATCCACCGCCTACTTTGCCATCCGAAAGAAGATGAGAGAACTAGTGTTAATTAATAATGATTAATTTTTCTTGTCAAAATCAAGCAGCGATTATAGGATCTATTTAAATAAATATATTGATTTGATGAGTTTTGGAAATTAAATAAGATTTGTTATCTACAATGTTTATTATAGTGCGTTGCTACATGTAAAAAAATCTTCGTAGGTGTGTTTCTAATTAAAAAAAGTTGAGTAGGATAACTAAATTTTCTTTCCTACTATATATTCAAGTTGTAAATGAAGTTTTGTGAACCATAAATAAAACACTAGCTAGATCTGCATTATTAAAATGGTAAATAGAATTGGGAGAAATTGTGTGTATTGATCAATGATACAATAACTTATATTTATAGGTTTTTAATTGCAATAACTGTACTATAAACCTAGACACTAACTAATAACGTAATTGTACATAAATCTTGTCTTTAATCAATGTAAGTATACATAAATTTAGGGACTAATGAAGAATGTAATTATAAAATGAATCTAGACAATTACTGTAATGAACCTAGACGTTAACACCCCTCCTCAAACTCAAGGTGGTTGTGAAGAAACCAACTTGAGTTTGTAGGTGAGACCGTGAAATCAATCAGAAGTAAGAGTTTTAGTAAAAATATCAGCAGTTTGATCCAATTAAGAAACTAAACAAAGTCGCAAGACACCATGGATAAATGTTGTCGTACAAAGTATTCAATCTCAATATGTTTTGGGTGTTCATGAAAGATATACATTGTGAGCAATTTGTATAGCACTACGATTATCGCAATAGAAAGTAGTAGGAGATTGATGAACAACTTTTATATCCTCAAGTAACCATCGAAGCCAAATTAGTTCTTGTGAAATATCAACTAAAGCACGATACAACTTCAAAACTAGAACGGACAGTGACAGATTATTTCTTGCTACGCCAAGAGATCAAATAATCTCCTAAGAAAAAGCAAAATCCTGTAGTAGATCGCCGATTAGTAGCATCCCCTGCCCAATCAACATCAGAGTATGCACGTAATTCAAGTGAAGAATGTGCAAAAAATTTAAGTTATGTAACATAGTGTCTTTGACATAGCAAAGAATTGAAAGAACTACTGCATGCATAATGGGTAGAACGAGGTATTCTTATAAACTGACTGAGAATATGGACTGCATAAGCAATGTCTAAATGAGTGACTGCCAAATAGATAAGACTGCCAACTAATTAATGATAGCGAGTAGGATCATCTAACAATGAACCATCTAATGGTGTGAGTGAGATGAGTGTTTGGTTCTATAGGAGTAGAGGCAATCTTAGTATTAGTCAAACCAGCAGGAGTTAGGAGATCAGATGCATATTTACCCAGAGACAAGTAATAATCATTGGCATTAGAGGATACCTCAAGACCCAAAAAATAGTTAAGTGAATCAAGATCCTTCATTTCAAATTGTTGACTGAGAGATTGCTTAAGTTGTCGGATACCAGCAATATCATCTCCAGTAATAACATCAGCATATAGAAGCAATAAGATAGTACCATTAGCTATCCGTCGAATAAAGAGAGTAGAATCATAAGAGATAGAAGAGAAACCCAAACCGAGCAATGTAGAATTGAATTTAGCAAACCTAGCTCGAGGAGCCTATTTAAGTCCATAAAATGCACGACAGAGGTGACAGACCTTTTGAGATTGATGATGAAAACTTGGTGCATGTCACATGTAAACTTCTTCGAGATTACAATTGAGGAGTGCATTTTTAACATCCATTTGATAAAAGGGACAAACGACAATAAGTGCACAAACAGATGTAAGACAGGCAACAGGAGCAAGAGTTTCCTCGTAGTCAATGTTGTACTCTTGAGCATAACCATTGGCAACAAGACACACTTTATACTGCTCAATAGAACAATCAAAATGAGTTTTGATTTTGTACACTCATTTACAACCAATTGCAGTTTTTCCATGGGATAAGTCAACCAAATCCTATGTATGGGCACATGCCAAAGTATCTAATTCCTCTTGCATAGTTTTCTACCACAAAGGGTTAGAGGAAGCCTTATGAAAAGACTGGGGATCATATAGAGTAGCAAGAGCATGATAACAATGATAATCATGTAAATGAGAAGGAAGAACCTTTATCCAAGTAGAACAACGTGGGTAAGGAGGATGTTGTAGAGCATATGGCTCAATGGAATCCGAAGACCAAACAGCAGGTGGAGAAAGGACCATCGTCGGATTATCTAGAACATCTAAAAGGTTAGAAGTACCTGCATTAGATAATGTAACCAAGATCATCTGGGAAAATATTGATAAATTCATCTGTGAAGAGACACGGAGAACTAGATGAAGGAATGTGAAATTCGAATATACTAGAGAATGGCCTACGTTCCCAAAATAGGACATGAAGAGATATTCTAAGACGTATAGCCATAAAATCATAACAACGGTAACTCTCAGGTTGAATACCATAACCAATGAAACAACAAAGACCAGCACGAGACTCGAGTTTGGTACATTCATGTGGTTGAAGTAAAATAAAGCAAGTGTAGTCAAAAACTTTGAGTGATTGATATTCAGGAGGCTTACCATGTAAATGCCCATAAGGTGATTGATTTTGCATAAGTGGTGAGGGGACTCGATTTATAGTATTATAGTAGTAAGAATAGTAGTAAGAACAACTTCATCTTAAAATGATTCAGGAATATTTATAGAAAGCAAAAGTGCTCGAGTGGTGCCTAAAATGTGTCTATGTTTTCTTTCAACTCGACCAAATGTACCTGGACAAGATCTTTGACTATGAAATAGTTCCATCATCTTTAAAAATTGACAAAAATGAGGAATCATTGTATCTATCAGCATTATAAGAAAGAAAAATTTTGATGACTTTAGAAAACTGAGTTTTAACCATATTGGTAAATTCACAATAAATTTGTAAGAATTGAGATCTTCGTTCCATTAAATAAATCCAAGTAAAATGGGAAAAGTCATCAACAAAGATAACAAAATAATGAGATCTACCCATAGTAGGAGTAAGAGGTGGACCCCAAATATCAGAATGCATCAAAAGATTGTGAAGAAATAGAGTCACTTAAGTGAAATGGTAAAGCATGTTGTTTACTAAGTTGGCATGAAATACAATCAAATGATTTATTTTTGACATGACCTAAATAACTAGTAGAGACTAGTTGATGGATACGAGATAAGAATGCATGACCTAAATGAGAATGCCAAAATTGAAGTGATGTGACATGGCTAGCTTAAGCAACCACAATAAGTGAAGAAAGTAAGTGTAAAGAGGTTAGGATAAATAGACGTCTCACTTTTCGACAGTCCCAACCTGCCTCATAGTCTCAGGATCTTGAATAACACAACATTTTTTAGAAAAATAAATATCTAGACCAAGATCACAAAGTTGACCCACTGAAAGCAAATTATTTGATAAATTTGGCATAAGAAAAGTATCAGAAATAGTCAAATTTGAGGTATAGATAGAATCACGGTGACTAATATTTAAAGAAGATCCATTAGTGGTATGAACTGATGGAGCATTAAGCATAGATTGTTTGTCACAAAAAGAGAAGAAGAAGATGTCATATGATTGAAACAACCAAAATCAATAAGCCAAGAAATATTACCTGATGTGGCAGAAAGAGATGAGGAATCTCAACGAGATATAACTTGATTGACAATAGTTATAAGGTCAAACATTGATAGCATGAATGTCTGAGTGTTCATTGCAGTTTCATGAATATTCAAGAACCAATGTTGTCTGAACAAGGACTAGTATAAAGGTAGTAGAACTGGTATATTCAGTCTAAAAAGCTATGAACGGAATGATACCGTATAATTTAAAAGCAAAATAATAACGTAAAAATTAATAATATCGCTCTGATACGATATGAGAATGATAAACAAAATTGGAAAAAAAATATGTATATTGCTTAATGATTGATAACTCTAGTAAACTAGAGTAATTTTCCTCTAAATTATAGCATTTTGATAGTTTACATTCTGAAATTGGATAAGTAATTGAAGATTTTAGTTAATTTCTTTCATATGTATTTGTATTTTCGTTCTTGAATTAATTATGATAAGTTTGTGTTAAATTTTTAGTTTAATTAAGTGCTTAATGATGTTAATATTATGCAGGTTAAAACTTAAAGCTTAGAAGTTGGAAGAAACAAAGCTCAAGGGACTAGATTGCAAAATGGATGAAATGAAGAATGCTGGAAGGAGAGTCGAGATCGCGGTCTCGACTGTTCCAGACCACGATCTCGACTCGGGAATTTGTTTTACTATATTTGAGTTGAGATAGCGGTCTCAAATGTTCCAGACCGCGATCTCAACTCGCTGAGAGTTAAGTTGTAAGGGCAATTTTATAAACTTCCAGCCAAAACTCCTAATTTTGCCTTGTGTAATGCTGCACTATTTAAGCTAAGTAGAATTAGTAAGAAGAGAGTAGTAGATAGTTTTAGTTAGTTTTTAGATAGTTTAGGATAGCTTGAACTCCAAGTTTACTTCTCTAATAGAAATTTCTCTTTACTTTTATCTTAGATCTTCTTTTAATTTCTTGTCAAGTTCAAATTTTGATTAGATAATTGTAGTGGGTTAATCGAAAGATTTGCGTAGATATAATTTTTATTTGCTTTCTTGTCCAATTTAGTAAGAATTAATTTACTTGCAAATTAGGGTTTCTTAGGAAAATCTTTCTTGTTAATTTCTTACTTTCTATTTAAAAATTTTCAATTTCTTGTTTTAATTCCTAGTTAATTCTTAGTGGGCTTTCTTAATTTCAATCAAAAATCCAAAAATATTTAGATTTCTAGTTTAACTTTTTCCTAATTATAGTTTAGAAATGGTTGTTTTTAAACTCAAGGCTTTTCTTTTGTAGTCCTTTTAGTTGGGTGATTTGCTTGTTTTTAATTTTAGTCTTAATTTTGGTTAATTTAGATTAGAATTAAGATTATGGTTTTTATTAGAATAATTCTATCACTCATCACTTTATTTTGCTTAACTACACAAGCACCTAAAATTCTTGGTAATTGCTATCGACAATTCTCGTGGGAACGATCCCTACTTTCCTTCGCTATCTAGTTAGTATAGGATTTAGGTGTTTCATTGATTTATAACTAGGTGTGTAAAAGGCATCAATGATACAATAGCCTATATTTATAGGTTTTTAGTTACAATGAATATAGACTATATAATGAACTTAGACACTAACTAATAAAGTAACCGTACATAAATCTAGGCACTAATCAAGATAACTATATATAAATTTAGTCACTAATGAAGAATATAATTATACAATGAATAACATCTAGACAATCACTATAATGAACCTAGACGTTAACATGCATAAGATATTTCTTTTAAATTGAAATAGTATAACAAATATAACTAATCATCATGATCTTGAAAACATCGAGCCAAGACTACACCAATAACAAAAGCAAAATGTTGATTTCACAAAAATTTCATAAAAAAAATATTTTTTCATGATTAATTTACCCAAAAAAGAACATAATAAAATAAAAAATTAACTAATTATAAAACAAATAAACAGTATAGCCTCTTCAAGATGTTATAAACAAATTAAACAAAAACAAAGGACTAAATGCTTGCTTAGATTTAGTGAAATTTCTAGGTTTATATTCAATATCAAATTTCTCAAAAAGAAAAAAAAAATTGAAAATGAATTTTCTATTAGGTTTAGGTATATTAATAGGCTTAATATAATTTATATATGTCACCAATTGCACTCTCAAATCTTAGCATTTGTAACTATACTTCTTTTAGTTGATTCTTTGTTTTTAAGATTAACTTTATCTCTCGTTTGCAATTCTACATCCAATTTTCCTTAATATTATCATATTTTCTAAATCTAATACTTTAGATATAATTGCAATGTACATGCTTTCTTTTATCACAAAAAAAAAAAAAAAAAAAATGACAATGATGTCACAAACAAAAATTAAATCATATGTACACCATGTGCGTCATAAAAGAATTTGTTATTCATATGAGATTCGTTTACAAATTTAACAAAATTGATATATGGATCAACACGCCTTACCGTATCACGAAAAGTGCTCGAGTTTTACTTGATTCTGCTCTCAGCCTCTTATAATATATCTTAACAACTGAAAATGAAGATGCAACCCATTTTACATTTACTAAAAGAACAGTAACCATCCATTGCCGCCCCCACCCAATCAGAGCATAGTCACACATGCAGAAGAAATAGAATTGAATTTCTGTGAAATTACAAGACTGGAGATCTAACAAATTCAGACATTCGACTGAAAACCTTGATCAGTCATGTCTGTATGTTCAGAGGACCCTAGTTCTTTGTGCAAACTTCTAACAGACTGTATAAAGAAAGTTCATATAATTTGACAAGTTAATAACTCTGGCTTTAACCTTTTAACAGTACTGGATTAGCAGGATTGCTATATATTTACTTAAAAATGTTGGATCCAGTCTCTAGCTGCACTATTGTAAATGGGGACGCAAAGGGTGAGATTTCAATCATCGTAGCTTGAAATTTGACCATTCTTTGCATATCACTCCTTATGTTAGGCATAAAATGGACATTGACCTCAACTAGCAACTTTTGAGCACACAACAGTCCTCACCAATAATCCTTGCATGAACAAACACCATCCCTAAAATGATGGAAACGGCTTCCATCTCGCAGAATTATTTCTCTACCAACTAATCTGGATACATATTTACAAAATTCATGGCAATCACCACAAATCCTAAGGTTCTTTGTTATTAGAAGAGGTGACTTACCACCTGCATTCATCAATCCGAAAGCAATAGCAAGCTTCTCACTATGGCTGAATAGCCTTCTGAGTTTTTCTTCAGGCTCTTCATCATGGAGTACCCAACGAATATCTGGAATGTACCCCCTTCTTTTAATTGATGACATCAAATAGGACAACTTTTGATAGATTTTGCCACTTTCTGGATGTGATTTGTCTCCAGCAGTAAACTGGTGAAGTTCATTTTTAAAAACAATCCAACTTTTACCAGGAGGTTTTACCAAGCCATTTTTCTCCAGTAGAATCCGTAATTTTCTGACCTCTGACCAATGGCCTGCTGCAGCATAGACATTTGAGAGCAGAATATAGTTACCAGCATTTGTAGGTTCCAGTTCAACAAGCTGTTCAAAGATGATTTTGGCATATCTTGTTTGCATATAAACTCGACAAGCACCAAGAAGAGCTCGCCACACAGATGCATCAGGAGCAATTGGCATAGACTTAATGAATTCCATGGCCTCGTCTAAACGACCTCCTCGTGATAATAGATCCACTACGCTCAAGCATAGTGCACAAGTTTAGGGGTTACGTAGAAGTCCTGAACCATGGATCGGTAAAGCTGCAATCCTTTTTCAATCCAGCCCGAATGGCTGCAAGCAGATAAGGCAGACACAAAAGTAACTTCAGTTGGCATGAATCCTTCTTCTAACATTTGCGAGAAGGCAAGAATAGCATCATGTCCTCGGCCATGCATACCATAACCAGCTATAATTGCATTCCATGAAACGGGATTTCTTTTCTTCAAGGCATCGAATGTAAATTCAGCATATCTGATACAGCCACACCTCATGTACATGGTTATTAAAGCGTTTGCCACAGATAAATCAAAACCAGATAATGATTCCCTTCGCATTATGTAGGCATGTAAACGAAGGCCTTGAGGAAGAATTGCTAGATGTGAGCATGCAGAAAGAGCATTTATTATTGTTGAGCTATTGGGTTCGACTTCCAAGATCATACGATGAAAAAGCAACAAAGCTTTGTGAGATTGGTTGTTTTTCTTCACATAACTGGAAATCATGGCATTCCAACAGATCAAATCTTTGTTTCTGAAGCTCTCAAACAAATTCTTAGCTATTGCCTCTTCACCACAGTTAATGTACATTTCAGTCAGAGCAGTATTCAATGGTGCATTTAATTGAAGACCATTTTTTACTACATAACCATGAAGAGATCTACCAGCGTTCAGAAAGGTAACATCATCACAAGCAGCAAGTATGGAAATTACTGTGTGAGCATTTGGTTTGACATCTGATTCCTGCATCTGCTTAAATAATAATATGACTTGGTTTCTTAATTCATTTTGAGCCAATACAGAGATCAAAGTGTTCCAAGAAACTACATCTGAATCATTTGTCTCCGAAAAAATCTTCAAGGCGCCCTCAATGCAATTTAACACTCCATATATATTCAACAATGCATGTCGACAGAGTGTACAACTCTCCATCCCATATTTAATTGCACAAGCGTGCAAGCCTTTTCCATTTCTCAATCCATTTTCCAAGACCAGAGTTGTGGCCTGCAAATAAGTTTAACATGCTAACAATAGAACTTTCAGTTGGTATAATGTCTTCAACGCGCATTTTAGTGAACATGTAAATTGCTTCATCAATGAAACCATTCTCAATATATGCAGAAATCATAGAATTCCACAGCACAACATCCTTGTTAGGAACAGAGGTAAATAGATCAGATGAACATTTCAAATGCCCCAAGCTGCTGTAGAAATTCAACAATGCATTTAATATGTGCAGATCTTCGCTATAGCCATGTTTAATTACTAGTTGATGGACTTGCATTCCCAACAAAATATGTCCCATTTCTGCACAGGCCTGAATAATGACTAGAAGAGTTACATTATCATATTTCATCCCTTCCTTGTGCATTCGAACAAAAAGCTCTTCAATTTTCACGAAATCACTGGCATCAAAATATCCAGTAAGCATCGAATTCCAACAAACAATGCTCCTTGAATACAACAATCTGAAAACATGATGAGCAGTCGTCACATCAAATCTATATCTCGAATAGAAACCAATTAATGCACTACCCACATGACTGCTTGTATCCATAAGTCCATTCCTCAAACAATACCCATGTATCCCCTTCCCAAGTCCCAGCTCCCAAAGCTCACCACATGCCATAAGCAACGAAACAACTGTCCTTGAATTAGGCCTAAAATTCTCCTCTTGCATCTCCATAACAAGCAACAACGCCGCCACATACTCCAAGCATTCCACACACCCCAAAATTATAGCGTTCCAAGCAACCAAATCCCTTTTTGGCATTTCCTCAAACACGTATTTAGCATCTTCGAAACACCCACATTTGCTATAGAAGTCCACAAGACTTGTCCCAACCCGGATGTCATTAATCAAATGGGAACTCATCATATCCTTATGTATCTTCTTTCCTCTCTCAAGGGCTTGAAAATTCGCACAAGCCTTGAAAATCAGAGGCAACGTTGTTATGTTAGGCAAAATGCCCAAAGCTTCCATATGGGCGTAGGTAGAAAGTATTGCTTTGAGTCATTTTTCAACTTTGCTTGATGTTTTATAACTGAATTCCAGTGTTCTGACTCGTGTTTTGGGATTTTTTTAGGCAAAAATGGGACTTTTTCGAGGCTCAGTAATACAGGTGCTTCCATTTTTCTGAAAATCCACCGTTGTTTTAGCGGCTGAAATGACAAGTGATTGTCACTTTAACGGTCTGAGTTCGCTCAACTATCCCTCAACTATGCATAGCTTACGCCTCCAAACTATTAATTTTGTAGTTCACTACTTTAAATTTCCAAATTATATCAATTTAGTGCAATCACCTTAATTAAAGTAAATTTTGAAGTGTTAAATGATAAGCGATAATACTTAAAAATATTATTCAATAGCTTATGGACATGGCCAGTCAAACCTGTCAAATATATAGAAGAATATTTTGATGATTTTTATTTAAAGTTAAGCCATGAAATTTATCAGGACAATCAAGACCTTCATGGGTCCAATATTTACTCCTAAACCCATGAACCAATCAACCCCTAAAGGATCCTAGAATAGTATAAATAGTAATTTGGAAGATAAAATAAAGGATTCAGAATTTTATTCTCTCGACACTTTACTAATCATTGCTCTCATCTACTCTCAATTATCTTCTTGTCACTAATGACTTGAGCGTCGGAACTTCTCCCGGGGAACATAGCCCCGCCATTCTTTTTATTATTACAGGTTATCGATTCGTGGGTTCGACGCGCGTCAATACCTTTGCTTTGGAGTATTTTTGTAATTAAACTTAGGACTATAATTTTTATACTTTGGTGGGTTAATTTTTCACGCATCAACATTTGGTGTCGTCTGTGAGAAACGAACAAGAAGCCATTTTTGTGTCTTTACCTATGGCTCCTAGCACGCGCAACACCCACCGTCACAATCCAGATAGATAGAGGGAAAGAGGTTATATTCCAACACCAGTCAAATAGATCAATTAGAGTATTTGATCGATTGGAGGGGCAAGCTAGGGATCCCGGTCCCCAAGCTAATGAGAGAGTTACAGAGATCAACAATTGTTAAGGCAACAAAATGCCATGTTGAGGGAGCTTCTCATGAAACATCAACATGAGTAACAAGGTGGTGAAGGTGAAGAAGAATATTCGCACAACTCTGGTGGCAACCCCCGGGTTGTCCACTCTACACATCTAACCCCTTGGATGAAAACCACTCTCGTGCAATCTATAGGGAGAATCAAGGAGGAAGGGATGTAACTCCAGTAAGGTCCGCCCGACAAGAACGTAAAGGCCGGTCTGCCCGGCAGGAATCTAGAAGGGAAGCCTCTCCAGACCAAGCGAGGCGGCCTCAGTAGCAAGGGAGAGGGGAAGACCTCGTGAAAGGGAGCAAATTTTGGAGCGCAGACCTTGTGCAATGGAGCAAATTTTGGAGCGCATACCCGAGCGAGAAGAGGAGCTAAAAAGAAAGTTGGAGTTCCAAGCTCGAGTAGACAAGATATATGACAAGGAGAGGATGGCTGTCAGATACAAGTACTCCTTGTCATTCACCTATGAGATTATGCAAGAAACCGATGCCTTCCAAGGCATTGGCAAACACCTTATTTTGACTCTTATGATGGAAGTCCGGATCCGTGGGAGCACCTTGATGCATATCAAGCCAAAATGTGTTTATAAGGTGTCTCGGATGCTATCTTGTGCAGAGGGTTCCCCAGAACCCTCAAAGGCACAACCTCAGATTGGTTCAGAGGGTACAAAAAAGGAGACATAAGAAGTTTTGATCAACTTGTAGACCTCTTCTTGAACAAATTTGGGAACCAAAAAAGGATTCCAAAGACAATGACTCACTTGCTTACTCTTAAGCAATGGCCAGAAGAGTCCCTTCTCGATTACGTGAATCGATTCAAGAAGGAAATCATTGGGATTCAAGGAACTACAGAATGTACGTAAATCATGGCATTCCAAAGTGGGCTTAAGCCTGGAAAGTTCTCATTTGATCTTAATTTGATGTCACCCGCCACCCTCAATGAAATTTTCCGTAGAGCTGAAGAATTTGCTCAAGCAGATGAAGGGGAAAAGAGAAAGATGAAAAGAGTCCGGGGGTTAAAGTGGGAAGAAGAGGAAAGCAAATGGAAGAGTTAGTGGAGTGGAACCTCCTAAGAAGATTAGTGTGAGGGATAGGTTATCCGTAACCATTCCTCATAGGAGGAGTCCAGACCCTCCTAGAGTTTATACCCTACTCAATACATAACCTTCACGCATTTTGGCAGTCATAGAGAAAGAACCTTTTGTCAAGTGGCCTGGGCCTATGAGAAGTGACCCAGAGCTGCGCAACAAGAACAGATGGTGCTATTTTCACAAAGATCATGGACATGAGACCAATGATTGTATTTCCCTCAAAAATTTGATTGAAAACTTGATAAGAAGGGGTTACCTTAAGCATTTCATTCAAGGGACGGATAGAGGAAGATCACCCCAACACCAAGTACAACCCAAACAAAGGAGAACGAGGTCCGCCTCAAGGAGAAAGAGCAGCAGGGGTAGAAAATTAAGAGAGAATCATCAGTCATACTATCTTTGGGGGTGCAACAAGGTTTGGGCATGATGACTGCACATCATCCCGCAAAGCCTATGCTCATCAAATCAACTTGGTCCAATCTAGCGTTAAGAAACCTAGGTTGTGCCAAGACAAAATATTCACCGCAGAGGAGGCGACTCAAGTGATTCACCCTCATAACATCCCTTGGTAGTGACCTTGTCCGTTGCAAATTGTGATGTAAAAAGAACTTTGATTGATAATGGAAGTTCCACGGACATTCTTTTTTATGAAGCCTTCAAACAAATGAAATTGGAGAAAAAAGATTTGAAACCCGTGACTTTGCCCTTGGTTAGGTTCGACGGAGAAGTGGTTGAACCCCTTGGATACATTACTCTTGTTGTCATGTTTGGTACATCCCCTCAAGATGTTCAACTGACGATTGATTTTGTAGTCGCCAAGGCTTCTTCGCCTTACAACATCATTATGGGCAGACCTACAATTGGATCACTTGGTGCTATCCCTTCCTCCCACCACATGAAGATGAAATTTTCAACGGAAAATGGAGGTAGGCGAAATAAAGGGAGATCAAGTCGCTGTGAGACAGTGCTATATAGCTTCATTGAAGTAGAAGCATACTCTAATGGTTCCTACAAGTTGAAAACCAAGGATGCAAAGTTCTTACCTCGCACTTGGAATGCCCAAAACTTAAAAAAAAATCTATTTTTAAACTTTCTTTATTTTGCTTTAGTTTTTTGAAAATTCCCTAAGCCAAGCGACATCTTCCAAGGTGAAACAAGCTTGTGCAACTTGAAAATATTCGGTTTTACTATTAATGAAAATTTCTAAGTCTTTCGCCTATGTAGTGGCTCTATTCTTTGTTTAAGAATAGCGTTCTTATCCTCCACCCAACCTCCAAGTGCAAAACCATGACTCTCCGGGGTCACTTACTCCCTCCGGAGAACATTCTTCATGATATCACAACTCTCCGGGGTCACTTATTCCCTCCAGGGAATAAAATTAAAGACCACACTCCAAAATTGGCATAACCCCTCAGAGGGCGAAAATAAGCTTAACATCTTTGGAGAAGTAGTTCCTTGGTTAAGTAGGCTCAGAAGAGCAACCATAGCTCTTCCAGGGGCAAGAAGAAAATTTTCCCTATGAGATGTGTGCCTAAGAAAACCTTAGTAACAATATTAAAGCTTTACTTGGGAGATTTGTACCTAGGACAATCCCTCCAATGGCAAAAATAAACTTTTTCTTGGAAAAGTAATTTCTTGATTAAGTAAATTCAAAAGAGCAACCATAGTCCTTCCAAGGACCAGAGTAAAATTTTTTTCTAGGAGATTTGCGTCTAAGAAAACCTTAATAACAACACTAAGGCTTTACTTGGGAGATTTGTGCCTAGGACAACCCTTCCGGGGGCGAAAATAAATTTCTCTTTGATTCGGCGTAAGAGCCATGATTTACCCTCCGGGAACAAAAAACTCATTTGCTCAAGCATAGCGATGAAAGCTCAACCTCAGAATTTTAGTCACTTGAAAAAATATTCAAGTGTCTAAGGGAGGTAAAGGTGTATGTGGCAAATGCTTGAAGAAAAATAAAAGCGTAAACTATCGAAGGAAACCGCGATATCATATAAACAAAGGAAAAGCATAGCGTAAGTGGAGTTGGTATAAGGAAAGGCTCCAACTCAAAGCCAAGCAGCAAACACAAGCAAAGTAAGTAATAAGGAAAATAAGCAATATAACACTAGCCAAAGATGGAGACCGTACATATAAGAGCCCTGAGCTCTAAGTCTCCGAAAAAGTAAAATAGCTAAGCAAAATGCTAAACTAAGATGCTCCATCCTCAAGAGGAACCCCCGAATAGCTAGGGTGAAGAGGGATAGAAGGAACACATTTTTGGAGCAAGTATTCAATATCCAAACTTAAATACTTCTTCTTCACATAAGATAGGGCCCGATCATAACCCTCGTCAAAATATCCCATGCTACGGTTCTCTACCAAATCCTTAAACTTGGGGCTAGCATGATAGTCTACCAAATGCTTTTTCATGTGATCCTTGTAGTCATGAGAGTCAAGGAACTGTCTCCAAAATGGCAGAATCTTTACTTTTCTTTTCTATGGATTTAAGCTCCTCCTTGTTCAACACACAAAGCTTCTTTACCTCGCTCTTATGAGATGTTTGAATATCATTAACCTCATTTTTGAAAGAGGTTTGAAGTTCGTGGTTCTCTTTCCTCAATTTGGTGATCTCTTCGAGGTTCTCTTGATTGTGTTTAGATGCAACACACATAGCTTGGAAGTGTTTTTCTTTTGCTTCTTCAGACTTTTTAAGCTTAGCCTTCAAAGCCAAAATTTGAGAAAGATGGTATTCTTGAGCTTTGTTCAAGTGGTCGTAAAGATCGCAAATCTAAAAATCATGAGGAGAGAACAATGTTATCCATAAGTATAATAAAAATACTTAGTCATTTTATGAAAAGAAGAAGTAGCAATTTACTTGAGCAATATGTTTAAACGTGGCGTCGGCATCGGTGACACAAGTAGAGTTCAAGGATTTGCCGACTCTATTCTTCCGCAACTTGGGCAACTGCTAGTGCTTCTACCAATGGGCGGATCACTTCTTCCAAAGAAGAATCCTCATAAACTCCCAAGAAAGAGTATAGATCATGCAGGAAGAATTAGAGATCTCAACCCGTGGGGGAACTTGTTCTTGAGGCGGATTTGAATCAAGATTTAGTAGGGTTGAAGTTTCTTGAGTAGAAGCCTCTACTTGAGGGAATGGTTTCGGAGTAGCCTCTTTGGAAGGCATTGCATTCTTTTTAGATAAAGATGGTGCAAGAGCTTTTTGTGTCGGCCTCTTTGGCCCAAGATCCCAAGGTAGATTTCTTGGGAACTTGAGATGAGCCGTCATGCCTGCTTGTCTCCTCTTCAAAGCGCACTCACAAATGGTATCCTTCAAAGCATCCACTACAAGATCAAGAAGAACAAATTAAGCTCAAATTGAATATTAGTGCAAGATAAAGGTTAGAAAAAATCGGTGTGAAAAATACTAAATAAAATGCATATGCATGGCAACATAGAGGGACAAGAGGTATAAAAGATCAAGATCGGCCGGGCTCAACCTCACCAATACCAACACTTGTTCGCCAACCACTTTTTTCCAAGCAAGTGGTTCAGTCTCTGTAAGGAGAGCAAGATTCCCACTCTCGCACCCCATTAAGAGGAGAAAGCTTGTTGATCTTTTAAACCTTTAAATTATAGCTCCAAGTGGGAAAATTCCATTCGGGCAATCTTTGGATCAAAAAGTAATGATTCCTCCAATCAACTAGCTTAGGGTGAGCTTCTTCGGCCAATTTTGTGTTAGACCGCCAACTAAATGTATACCCCACTTCACTCGGTGCAAGTCGAAAATACTCCTCAAAGGTGCCAATTGAAGGTTTTACCCCAAAAGAGGTGCAAGTGATCAAATATGCATTGATGTGTCGGATGGATTTGGCATGTAATTATCCAAGCCCCACCCGATAATGGTCCAACACCTTGTGGAAAATAAAGGCAATGGGAATATAGTTGCGCCAAATACACGGACACATATCCGGAAGAGGTTATGATTTATGCAAGGAGGCGCCACCAATTAAGGGTCTACCCGAAAACATACTTTGCCAAAATTTTCTTAGTTTTGGTCTCATATCAAGGTCATCTTGAAGAAAATCCAAGTCCAACAGTTCACGCAACAAGCTAACTACTTTACATGGGATTTCACATAACTCACCAAAAACATGCTCAAGGATATCCCCCACCTCATTCGAAGAAAGTTCCCCACAAGCTTTAACCTTATCAAAAGTGTCGCACAATTTATCAAGATCTCCTCTTTGTACACAATCAATTTCAACATCATTGGCAATCCCATGATAATTTAAGTCGTCAATAATAGCATTATCCAAATTTTGGATACTATTCCCCTTCTCTTGTGCTAACTTTGGCACTTCTTCTAAATCATCAATGTCACGCCCCCGGGCACAATTAAATTCACCATCATCATCAACTATGTCTGTAGTGTTAGAATCAATTGAATGAAATTGGTTATCACCACGAGTCAATTTTTTCTTACCACTTATAACACCCTTACCTTTCTTATCTTTGATTTGCGTGGATAAAGCTATAACCATGTTCACTTCAAGTCCTTTCGACGATAAATTTTTCCCCTCCATGGAAGAACAAGATATCGCAGCCACTTCATTTCCCTTTTCAATGCGTGGGACTATGGCGTCGGCATTAGCATTTCCGTTGCTAGCAGTTACAGAGAATTAAAGAGCCATAATGGGGTCAATACCAGTTCCTGTGTTTTAGCGCTGCTCGGCAGGAGCTTTTGCTTCTTCTCTCAGTGAAATAGTGGTTGCTATATCACTAATTTCAGTGGTTATGGTAACTAAAATAGCAACCCGCTCAGCTACCACATCAAATACATCTATTTGAGAAGTCCCAGCTTCAAGTTCAAGGGCAACAGCGGCACTTGAGGATGCTTGAGCTGATGTTGTGCATTCTTTACTTTGATGAGCAACAACGATGATGCAAGGCTCTTGAGCAGTGCCGAGGTCAATAATATTTTCTTGACCAAAAGCAACATCAACAGTATTAACGACAGTACCGGTGGCGAGTTCCCGAGTTCTAGTGTCATCCTCGACCAAATCATTACCTGCAGCAGTAGCGTGGATAGCTATTTTAAAGGCAGCAGCTCTGATGGCGCACTTGGGAGCTGTAACATTCTCGGCGAAAGCTTCAAGAGTAACAGCACTACTAGTGATGAAAAGTTCCTGGTCAATAACAACCTCGGTATTAAGGTCCTGTATGATTCTGCTTTGTCGTTGTGCTATTTTCTCATTATCAAAAATAGCTACCACATTTCGTTTTCAAATAAGGGTTGCTATTGAAGGAGGAGAAGCAGCAGTACTTGAGTTTTGTGAGCCTTGTACAAACTCCTCGGCAACATTCTTGTCGAGTTGTCAAGAGGAATATTGCCGTCCATGGTTCATGCAGATGTGGTATAGTTGAATTTAGGAGGAAGAATGATGATTTTGCTTTCACCTAATCAGAGATCTTTTGGCTTTGGGATTCGGGTGAGAGCCCAATGGAATGATTTTTAGGAGAAAGCAAACCAATCCAAGTTCAAGCAAAAGAGGAGAAGTGATATTCACAAGGTGTTTGACAAAATGCCCTAGAGAGAAATAAAAAGGAAGTGGAAAGTGTACTTACTTGATCCAAAACTTGAGAAAATGCAAGATAATCTTGAAATCTTGTATGTACGTTTGGATTTTGGGTTTAAAGGGTAAGAGTAAAATGTTGAAGTTTAGGTGTAGGGAATTTAAGGTGGAGGGTTTTAGGTGGAGTGTTTTAAGGTGGAGTGTTAAGTAATGGGTGTAGGGGTAAGGGTGGAGTGCTGGATATTGGCGTAAAAGTGGAGTAGTAAGGGTGGAGGGTTGAGGGTTGAGTGTTGGGTTGAGAATGGAGTGTTGGGTTTTGGCGTAAGGGTGGAGTGACAAGGATGGAGGGTTGAGTATTGGGTGGAGAGAAGAGTGTTGGGTTTTGGCATAAGGATGGAGGATGGAGGGTTGAGGGTTGAGTATTGGGTTGAGGGAAGAGTGTTGTGTTTTGGGGTATTGTAGGATGGAGTGCTAAGGGTGGAGGGTGGAGGGTTGAGGGTTGAGGGTTGAGTATTGGGTTAAGGGAAGATTGATGAGTTTTGGCATAAAGGTGGAGCTTTGAGTAAAAATAATTATTTTGAGATATTAAGTACAAGTATCACAAAAGCTCAAAAATCAGCAAATGATTACCACTACTAAAATTATGAAGAAGGTGTGCAAGAACAAAAGGGATTGGGGGCAAACCTTTCTTCCCAAGAATGAAATTCAAATTTTCGAATTCTTGGTTCCAGCCAAAATCATATTGACTCCGGTCAAACCCTTATTAGCTCCGGCTATAATATTTTTTCGATTCCATTCAAGACGCAAGTCAAAAATTATCATACTACTCTCAACCCATACAAATTCGACTTCAGAGTGGGGGCAAGTGATGATGCCTAAAAATATTATCCCTCACGGACACATGACCAGCTTGTCAAAGCTGTCAAATATACAGGAGAATAATTTGATGGTTTTTATTTAAAGTTAATCCGGCAAGCCATGAAGTTTATCAGGACAATCAAGACCTTCATGGGCCCAATAATTACTCCTAAACCCATGAACCAATCAAACCCATCCTAGAAGAGTATAAATAGTAATTTGGAAGGTAAAATAAAGGATTCAGATTTTCATTCTCTCAACTCCACACTTTACTAATCCTTGCTCTCATTCTACTCTCAATTATCTTCTTGTCACCAATTCGGACTTGAGTGTCCGACCTTCCCCCGGGGGGGCCATAGCCCCGCCATTCTTTTTATCATCACAGGTTATCGATTCGCGGACGCTCGTCAATACCTTTGCTTTGGAGTATTTTTGTAATTAGACTTAGGACTATATTTTTATACTTTGGTGCGTAAATTTTTCATGCATCAACAATAAGTGTAACCTTTCAATATTTTCTTTCTAAAATATCCACATAAGGTGCGATTTAACTTGTGATAAAATGTCTTTTCACCAATAAAAGACTGACCAAATAGGCAAATTTAACCTAAACTCAAGTGGTTTTGCACTAAAGTGATAAAAATTAGAAGTTTAGACAAGTAAATTGTACAAATTAATAATTTAGGGTGTAAAGTTATAAACTAGCATAATTGAAGAGTGCAGAATGCCACTAACCCTTTTCAATACACTTTCCTTTAAGAACGAAGAAATATCTGCGAGGCCTCAAAGTTTTATAAAATACTGGTAGCAATTTTTTGAAACAGAATTGGGTATATAAGAGTTACTAAAATTTAAAATGATAATAACAAAGAGTTGCATGGATCTCTTTGAAATACTTTTGCCTTCATTTTCTTTTGAAATAATGAAAAAAAATTACAATTTCAAATGATTTATGTTGGTCCTTATAGGAAAATCATTTATTTTATGCTTTCATGCATCATTATTATTGGATGAAATCATATATTTGTTTTGTCTAGCTACTTAGTGGTGAAGGTAGGATCCTAGACTAGGGAACAAACTGTTAAATGGTAATTTTTTTTGGGGGGAAAAAAATTATGTCTTGTGGACGATACTTTCTCTTCACTATGTTTCTTCATCTACTATTAATTTTCTTGGAGAAATTTATTCATCCGTATTTTGTAGAAATCATTGTGTTCATGCTTTAACTATAACGATTATTCTAACATTACAAAATTAAAAAAAAAAAAGGCTAAAAAGAAATCAACTAATCAAGTGAACAGTTAATAAATTTTATGGCAATAGAATAATGAGATAAAGAACAATGAACAATAATTTAAATAAAGTAAAAAATATATGAAAAAAATAAAAAATTTCATTGTTTTGACTGACTTTTTATGAGAAAATTATATATAAGTTAGGGTCTTCTAATTATAGGAGTGGGGTTAATATAATTATGTAATAAATTTTAACTGATCATTCAAATAAACCCTTTAATAATCACATCTTGATTTAGTATGTATCCCTCAATTGGATTGCTTTCTTTTTTTAGCCTTTTTCTCATCTCTCTTCATTTTATTTTTTAGTTTTTTCTCCTTCCTCTTCCATATTCTCTCTCACCAGATAGCTTCTACATCTTTTCAAGAGGGTCACACTTTCCCTAACTTACATTACCGTCAGTTACTTTTATTTAAGGGGGAGCATAAGCTAAGCCATAAAATGATTTCACTATATTTCAAAGGGCATTTTTAGAAATTTCCCACCCTTAGGATCTTTTTGTTTGGACGTAAAATATTTTTCAGAAAACATTTTCTCAATCTTCCAGTGTTTAGTTGCCTTAGTGGTGAAGAAAATATTTTCTAATGGAAAATATTTTACACCCAATTGTATAAAATAACTACAGGAATCAGGTTATTGAAGTTATTTTCCATGGAATGCTCCCCCACTTACAAATTCTTAATTGTCCAGATTAGTTTTTCTGAAAATATAAAATCGTAAATATTCCCAAATCACGCTTGACTTTGATGCCCACTTACAAATCACGCCGCCGATTGCCATGTTTCGTTGCTCTAGTAAATTTAGAATCTTTTTTTTTTTTTGCTTTTTTTTTTTCCTTTGCTTTTCATTTTTTAACCTTTCTCAAATTCAGGATTTTCTTGTCTCAAATTGCATACTTAAGAATTAGGCTATACTATCAAATCTCTTTTCAACTGAATTATGTAATATTTTTTGCTAAAATATTATGGGATATGTTGAATTCTGGCATGAGATCACAACAGCAACAAGATCAGACGCAGCCATTAAGATTTGTCAGAAGTAATAAGATCTAGGTCTGGGTTTGGATGATGATGGAAAGGAAGGACCATGTCGCCATTGACAAGAATGATGTCAGCTCTGGCACTGGGGGGATAACTTGATGGATCGTTCATAGAGTATATTACTATAGCACAAAATTCAATTTGTTAGCTATATCCTAGTGGTGCTTGTGGGAGATGGAGAAGCATGGTATCAGAAAAGGGTTGAGATTTTGATACGGAGAAAATATCATTAAAATTACAACCAAACAACAAAAAATAATAAAAAAATTAAGTATTTTCAGGAAAATGACTTGCATGCAAGAAGTTTTTATACGGAAAACATTTTATAATATAATAACGTTGAACCAAACAGACCCTTAGCTTTGCCTTGCTTAGTACTTCTCCCTCTAGTTGTTATGATCCAATATATACAAAGCATTCATCTGTATTTTTTCATTTAATAGGAAGTTATTGGAAGGACAAACATTTGTGTAGATCGCGATGTATGCATTTCAAGTCTCACAATATTAGTGGACACATATAATTGGTGCTAATATAAGGCTCACATCTTCTCTGAGCATAGAACGAGAATAAAATATCGATAAAGTGGTTCAACAGTAAAACACCAAACCAAACAACCGGAATCTAGTAACCAAAATTCAAATGTGATTTAAAAGAGTAAATTAAGCAACTGATAATTAGAATAAGTAAATATAAATGGATAAGGGAAAAGACCATTTTGATCCCTTATTTTTAGAGTGTATCCCAATTTGTTCCTTCATGTATCACAATAAATTAATTTAGTCCCTCAACTTCTAAAATGTTAGCCAATTTAGGACTTTTGATGAATAATTTGGACAAATTGAGAATGGTGAAAATCATATAAATATCATGTGGCTATTAAACACAAATGACTAGAGGACAAAAATCGAGAAATAATGAAATTTTCTTCTTTAATTTCTGTCATTGAAGATTATGCTTCAACAATATGGGACAAAATTAAAGTTAGGAAAATGAGAGAAAAGAAAAAATATTGGTGGTAATGAGAAATATTTAATCTCAAATTATTTGTGTTTTAACGGTTATGCGGTATTTACATGACTTCCAATATTAATTTGTCTAACTTTCTCATTGGAAACCCTACACACACACACACACACACACACACACACACATATATATATATATATATATTTGACTCTACTTGTAGACTCTGTAATGTGCATAAAATATTATAGAATGTATGATATCAACTGATATAAGTAAGATTCTATAAAATTTAATTCTGACTACAAGATCTACAGATAGAGTTCAAAATCGGGTCCATATATATAGTAGCTAATGATGTGGACAATGTCTTTGCTTGCCACCCTTTGTGTAATTATCTCTGATTGGGATAATCTACTATTGGGCCAAGTGTATGAATCTCAAATTCATATCACTCAACCAATTTTGAATTTTAATCAGTGTTTTCAAACTCAGACCGGACTGACTGGTTCAACCAATTTAATTGGGAACCAGCCATGGCGCAAGTTCGATTGAGCATTGTAGTCGGAATGAACAAAAAACCGGTATATTCGGAAAGAATAGGTGAACCGAAAAAATCAGCAAAAATCGGAAACCTCTGGTTACATGTTTTATACAAAGTATCTGCTCCAACTCAAACCACTTTAACTTACAAATCCTAATTTCTTTCTCATTTGGGAGCAGCCATCACTCTCACTCTTCATTCAACCTTCAATATTCATTGTATTCCTTCTAATCAAATCACTCAAATTTCGTTTAATCCACCAAATCATTCAATCTTTATTTAATACCCCTAATCACTCAAATTTCATTTAATCCCCTGATCCTTCGTTTAATCCACTAAATCATATCAATCTCCATTTAATAGCTCTAATCACTCAAATTTCATTTAATTCCCTTATCCTTGAATCTTCAATCTTCATTCAATCCCCCTTAATCACTCCAATCTTTATTCAACTTTCAATCTAATTTGCAACCTAAATCTCCTCTCTAAAATCTCCTCTACAACTTGTTTCTCTAATCGTATAATCAATTACTTCAAATTATTTAAAATAAATGCAAAGGAAAGTAGAAGGGCTTGAAAATTTATTCCTGTTGCAGGAAATCTTTACCCATTAGGATGAAGAGTATACGATGTCCAAACATAGTCTTCAGGCTTTGGTTCAAGGCTAGGGGCAGATTATGTAGGCGAATAAAATCTAAGGGAGAAATGTCTGATTGTATTATGGATAATTATCTTTTTGTGGTTTCTAAAACTTTTTAGTTTTTTTCAATCTTAGAGTATAATTCTTTGGTCCATATAATTAGATGTAATAGTATTTAAATGTTATTAAACATTGTTGGTTTGAGTTTAGAGTAGACCGGACAAGACATGAGGACTTGTTTGCCGGTGATGCAAGTGCCGGCCAGTCGGATAAGTCCATGAAGGGGGAATATTTTAATAAGAATAAGATAAAAATCGATCGGTTTTCTGATTGAACCGGTTAAACCGGTAAAACCAAAAGCCAGTAGCCTAGGCAGTTCACTCAATCCTGTCGATTAAAATTTTAAGATTTTTTTCAAGTTATTTTAAACAACCCAGCTTTTGCTTTTAAACTAAGAGAAAGATCCTACCAAGCGGCATGTCAAGTGATATCTCCAAACCAATGAGATTCTACTATTTAAAATGGTGGGCCTAAAACTAAAATAAATTGGTGAACCACTATTTAAAATATTAGAATTTCATTGGTTTGGGGATACCATTTAGTATGTCACTTGGTAGGGTCTTTCATAATAAAAACTTTCCTCTTCCACCATGCCTATGCCTAAACGACTACAAATATCAAAACAAACATATCCAATATTAGGGATTATTCTTGAGGAGTCCATCCCATAAAAGTAGGACAGATGAGATTGCCATGGCCAAAGCTTCTTCTAGCCACGCTGATGTGATATGTGGCCACTATAAATGCGAAACGTGGAGGGTCACTACTAGAAAAAGACTTTTAGCAATGGAATTTAGCAACGGAAAGAATTTTGTTGCAATTTGCAACGGAAATAGTAACAGATTTTCTTAAAAGGAATTTTCTTTTTTTCAAATCTATTGCAACGAAAATTCCTGTTGCAAAAATAATAAATAAATATTTTCAATGTATTTATCGATAACTATAATTTACATGCTATTATTTTAGAAACAAATATCAACACATCATTAATTCGCATCCTATAATTTGTTACTATATTTATAAAAAATATATTAAAAGCAAAAATTAACCACTGAAATTAAATATCTATCAAACCTTTTTACACATTTTTGGCCATATCCTCAGTACCCCCTTCTTTTCCCTCTTACCACAAAATCCCCTATCTTCTCCTCGATCCACAATCTGCCTTCAAAGAGCACACGGCAAAGAGTTAGATAGACTCGGTCTTTAACCCCACTTATAGATCCTGTAGTGTGGATTAAACCTTAGAGAATCTATGCCATCAGTTGATGTAAGCAAGATTCTTTAAGGTTTAATCCTGACCACAGACTCTACAAGTGGAGCCAAAGACCGGGTCTACCTAAATATTTTCCTCAAAACACCCCTACCCCACACGGCTCCACCACCATAAACCATTACAACCCTCCTCCACCACTATCCGCCGCCCTCTTCCCCACCCCCTTTCACCCGATTCATACCAACCCTTGAAGCTGCTCACTAACTTCGATGTAACTCCTCAAGCAATCGCCACCACATGCAGGTAAATCCTCCTTTGATATGTACTAATTTCAAGTTTCAAACCGCATCCCTTCTTTCCTGTTTCAATATCATCGGTACCCAACTTAAGATGTATATTTTCTGCTTCAGATTAATAGAGTTCTCCTGGAAATTGAAGAAAGTTCAGAATTTGACCAAACCAGAGTGAAACCATGAGGGATCTTGAATTAGTTTTTTGTTGTCAAGGTAACTCTTTGTTCTTCACTGGATTTTTTTTCTTCAATAAAGCTGTTATTTTGGCTCGAGTTGATAAAGAAATTTAACACTGAAATATAGAAAATTTTCTCACTTTTTTTGGGAATTTTAATTTCCAATCAAAGGCTTAAAAATTGGGTCAAATATTTGTTTTATTCTTGAGTTCTATAATATGCCTCTTCTTTTCAGTTTTTTATTTCTTACCAAAAAAGGAAAAAAAAAAAAAGCTAAGGAATCCAGAGTTTTGTGCTCTTAGTTATCTTCTCGTGGTGTTGAACTTGCATAACTTAAAAGATTTTTATGCTAAATTTGTGACAGAAAGGTATAGAAATTGTTGAAAATTAATTAGAGAATGATTACCTTTGTAGATTGGGAATTACGGGTGAGAAGCTCAAGATTTTGTTTTACCTAATTATCACCTTTTTTTTCTCCTTTTTGTAGTATATTGAACTATGTTGTATCATCCCATCAAAAATATATTTTTACCCAACAAGTTACAATTCACAAAACCATCCTTATGACTTTTGGATTTATGGTACTTGACAAATTAGGACTTGACATCATTTAGTCCAAGTCATTTGTCTTATTATTGCGTGAAAATAATGTACTCCAACAAATTAATATAGTTTTATATTACCAATTTTCTTATTTTATTTGCAGTGTAATGTGAGTTTAGATATGAGTTCTGCTCGTCTTTCCCCTATTAATCCCCTCATACATTTTTTTAGTGTACAACCTTGTTCTTTGGTTAGCTGGGAAATGATTCAAAAACACTATCTGTAGTATTTTGGGGACATGACAAGAAAGTTATCTTCCAAGAGGAGTGTTTGTTATTTGTAGCCCACGAATTGAAAAGTATTACATGAGTTGGATCTAATTTTTGTTGTTAAAAGCTTTCGATCGTAGCACAAAAGTAACAAAACTAAAGAGTTGCTAGGTTTGGCTTATAAGTATTAAAGAAGAATGAGAACCAAAATTAAACACATCTAATATCATAGATGTTTGATGCCGTAGTGTTTACAAACTAGAAAAATGCTTGATGAAAAAGATATTTCTCCCCTCCGTGCGTTTGATCTTCCGTCAAATCATCCTTTGCCCCCTCAATCCATCCACCCCTCAGGTCCACCTCTTCTTGGCTGCTTTTGATTTTTTTTCCTCTTGTTGAACTTCCTTCTTGCGATTCCTATAGTGTGATTGTAGGTTTTTTTTTTTTTTGGGTTAAACTTCTTTCTTGCGATTCCTTCTTTCACGGCTCTGACCTCTTTTTTTTTTTTTTTTTTTTTTTTTGAAATTATTGTTCATGTTTTTGTATTTTTTTTGGGGACCAATGATTAAATATGAAAAAATGACAAGCATATGTCTAAATTAAGAAAATTACACATTTTAAGAGAATAATCCTAGCTTAATTCGTCAGTGCTGTTGAAGAAAAATGATGGTGTGAGATATTTTCAAGTTAAATAATGAATTGAATTGAATGATTCACATGTTGATTTAAAGAAGTGATTTCATTTGTTTCTTATTCGGATCAATAATTTTAGGTTAAAAATGGAAATGAGTGAGGCTCAGAAAGAATCAAGAAGGGGGAAAAAAAAGGAGAGATTAGCTGTATTCTTCAACATGAAAGCAAAAGATGGAGTTAAATTGGTGAAGCTCTAAGGTCTTTGGTTGTTAATGGTGGGGGTAATTTGGGAAATATTATTAGTTTCTATGATTAACTTTTACTTTGGGTGCTTTAATTAATTAAATCTCAATTTACCCCTTTATTTTTAAATGATAAGCTATTTGCCCCATCTAATTAGTCTTTTTTATCAACCTTCTAATCATTTTGATTAGTGTTCGATTCGTTTGACTAATTTAACTAACTTTTTATTAATGAAAGGGGCAGAGAGAATATACTGTGAGACGTATTTATATTAGTTATCTCTTTCACTGGATCCCTAGGAAAAATAGGATATGAAACAAAAAGGAATAAATAAATTATCACAGGATGATTTGTTCTAAAGAAATCATGTAACATCGTAGCTTGTTATTAATTACAAAAATAATTATAGATTATTTATACTTTTGGAAAGAAAATATCAAGAGTCAAGGAAACAATCCTAGTGATTCTTGGAATTTTAGTAAACAGCCTTGACATAATCCAAGTCAATTATGCTTGTTCTATGTAGAAATAATTTGTAAATCTTGAGCTACAATTCTTTCGAGGGTCAAAAGTACGAGTTTCCATGTTGCTGTTAGAGCTCATAGTCGTCTTCTCTTTGTTTGTACTATATTGTGCATTATTCCTACAGCAAGCACTATGTTAACATCATTTATTATATTCCTTGATAGGCCCTGAACAATCTTGGAAGTGTCTATGTTGACTGCGAAAAAATAGATGTTGCAGCTGATTGCTACATCGATGCCCTCAAAATTTATCATATGCAAGCCCGTCAATCCTTGCTCGTGTCCATTTATTGAGAAATGATAAAAAGGCACCTACGAGGTGATGACGGAACTGATTGAAAGTCCCAAAACAATTGCATCATCGTACGAGAAAAGTCAGAGTACTATGAACGTGAACTCACAAAGGCAGATCTAGAGATGGCCACTTGTCGAGAATCTCTTTGAGTTTATCCTTACATATATCGAGCTACAGGTTTTGTTGGATCCCAATTATAATAATCATATTTTGATGATAATCAAATTATATTAACAGTTTGAAAATAAGTGTGTAAAAAAATAGGAAGTAACGCACGAAAATAATCATCCGATCACAATCAAGAAAAATAACAAAAAATTGAACATTACCTTACGGGTGATGAATAGTGTCCGAAAGAAAGGCATTCGGATGCAAGGGAACGTCCAAAATATGACCAGAAAACACCGAAAAAGAACACATCTTTCGAACGCAGATAATTGTCCGAAGAAAGTGTTTCGGAAGCAAAATATTGTCCGAGACAAGGAATCTGAAAGATAAAAGAATCGGACGTTGAAGACCGTCTAAAGAAAAGAGCTCGAAATGAAGAAATTTTTTGTCAAAACTACATGTAGGATGCATATGACTGTCCGAGACACTGTTCATCAAGCTGTAGGATGCATATGACCGTCCGAGACACTGTTCATGAAGCTGTAGGATGCATGATCGGACGTATGAACCCCTAACGATTAGTTTTTAATAGCTAGTTTTCGATCGTTGGAGCTCAAATTTCAGCACATCCTTCATCTATAAATAACCCAAGGACATCCAAATGATGTGTGGAACTACTACATTCAATACAAACACTTGTAAGAGTTATTTGTGGAGAAATAGGTTAAAATATTATGGGGTGTATTGATTTTGGTAGTATAGTTCTCTTAACTCAACTAGAGGGAATTAGTGTGAGTAAAATTAAACTAGTGAGTGATTTTCAAGTGTAAAAGTGGAGAAATAACAAATGTACAAAAGTAAGATTGTAGTGTAAAACCCTTTGATTCAACTAGAGGAACTTAGTTGGTGCAAGTGTGAGCCTATTTTGTGTACATGAAGGTTATTGTCTCACCTTCTTTTTGAAAAGGCACTACTAGTGGATGTACTCCAAGGTTGAAAAGTTTGGGAGTTTGGTTTGATATTCTTTATCTCAATTTTTTATTTGTTCTTTAAGTTTTAATTGTTAAATATTTATCTTTGATCATTTGTGCTTAAGTGTTCATTTATTGTACAAAGTTTGCATTTTAATTAAGCACTTCAAAAGATTTATTTTTTGAGACAACCTAATTCACCTCCCTCTTAAGTTACTTTTGGGCCAACAATTGGCATCAGAATTTGGTCTCTTTCTTTTGGTTTTATCTCCATTGAGTAAAGATCATTATGGTAACCAATAATATTTTGTTTTTAGAAGGGCATTTCATTACTAGACCTCCCATGTTTAATGGTATTAATTTTGTTATTTGGAGGGAAAGAATGAAAATTTTCATACAATCCATTGATAATGATTTGTGGTACATTGTTGATGAAGGTCCTTTTGAGGCTAATATTCTTGATGAAAATACACATAGATTAAGGTCTAATACTATATATGAGTTAAATGCATAAGATAGAGTAAATTTATCTTTAATTGCTGAAGCCGTGAATATTTTGTACAATGCTTTGGATGCAGATGAGTCTTCTAAAGTGAAAGGTTGCAATCGGTCAAGGAGATATGGGACAAATTGAAAAAAAATCCATAAAGGAAATGAAGATATAAGATAGCAAAAGAAATCACTTCTTATGGCTAAATATGAATTCTTTAAAATGAAATCTCATGATAGTATTGACAAGATGTGTTGTAGGTTCAATGATATTGTAAAGGATTTGGAAGGTTTAGGTAAAGAATATTCCATGGGTGAAAATAATAGGAAAATTTTGAATGCTTTACCTAAGGAATGAGAACCTAAACCCATTGCCATAGAAGAGTCTAAAAATTTAAATTCTATGCCTATTGAGTTTTTGATTAATTCACTAACCTCCTTTGAATTGAAATTGAAATATAAGGTATATGATGAGGAAGAAGTAAGGGCCAATAGAAGTATAGCATCAAAACTTCTCAAAATGACATATGCTTCAACATTAGCCAAGCGGGATATTTTGCAAATGAATGTCCACCCAAGAAGTAGAAAGGGTCAAGGATGCCTTTCTTCAATAACTTCCAAATTACATGGGATGATTGCAATTTGGATAGAGAAAATGAAGAAGAACATGAAGCAACTCAAATGACTTTCATGGCCTTTGGTGATAATAAGGTATCCTCCAATTATGATTCTTGTAATGATTCTTGTGATGATTCTTGTAATGATGATGATGATGATGATGTTGAATCATTTATTTTTAAAATGCATGAATGTTTGAAAGAATCATACACTAAGAACAAGGAGCTAAAAATCAAGATTAATACTTTATTGAGTGCTAACTCAAAACTTGTGTATGAAAATAACATGTTGACACAAGAAAATGATGTTTTGAAGAAAAAAGGATTGGATGCAAAACCAAGATCAAGGAAGAACAAACTTCATTGAAGAAGAGATTAGATGATCTTGATGCTATTTTTTCGAAAGAAAAAGGAAAATATTTTTTAAAAGAAAAATACTAGAAATATGCTTATCAACAACAATTTTACCACCTTTAGAAAGGATGGTTTGTACTTTGTAAAATCTAAATCTTCTTTTTATGGCAATAAAAATATTATTTCCAATTATTGTCATCAACATGGACATGTGAGAAATGATTGCTATGTTAAACAAAATGTGAAATTTGGAATGAAGGCAATTTGGGTGATCAAACATGCTACTAATCTAATTGGACCCAAGAAAGTTTGGGTACCAAAAATTGTTGCTTAATCTTGTATGTAGGTATGTTTGTATAGCACCACAGGATTCAAGATGGATTATCAACGGAGGGTGTTCAAAGCATATAAGCTAAGATTACATTGAAATGGGTAATATTTAAATTTGTTGAGAAGATGTTAATATGAACTATGATCTCTTGAATTTTAGTCAACTATGTGACTGAATTTGTTTAGAATGTTTGGGTATGAGTATCCCCAATAGTTATTTTATCTATATTAAGTCACTATTTGCAAAAGAAAGGGGGAGCATTCTTATTTCTAAATGGCTTATTTGTTAGAAATTAATTTGCATCACAAGAACATGCATCACATGTGCTTTATTGTTTTGATGATTCATTTTAGCAAGGAATGAGTGATAAATGCCTTGATGTTAATCCTTTGCATAGATTTCCTCATTTCTACTTGATTTTACATTCTTGAAGGGAAGAAATATTTTGAATTTGACTTATCCTCTATATACTTACTTAAATTGCATGCATAGTTTAAGGGGGAGATTGTTTGTATAAACCATTTTTACTCTTATCTTTTGATGATGCCACAAGGGGGAGAAAATAATGAACAAAACCTCTTGTCTTGTGTTTTGTACGTTTTGGTTATTTTTAGAATTGTCCAATTGATTTGTCATCATAAAAAAGGGGGAGATTGTTGGACCCCAGTTATGATAATCATGTTTTGCCCATGACAAAATCGTACTAACGGCTTGAAAATAACATGTGTGTAGAAAAACAAGAAGGATCGGATGAAAATAATCATCCGAACACAATCAAGAAAAACATCCAAAAGTTGAACAACACCTTACGAACGATGAAGAGCGTCTGAAAGAAAAGAGTTCGGACGCAAGAGAGCGTTCGAAACAGGACCAGACAACACCGAAGAAGAACACATTTTGGATGCAGATAATTGTCCAAAGAAAGTGCTTCGGATGCAAAATACCGTCCGAGACAAGGAATCCAAACGACAAAAGAATCGGATATTGAAGACCATCCGAAAAAAAGAGTTCGAATTGAAGAAATTTTCTGTCAAAGCTCTAGGATGCATATGACCGTCTGAGACACTGTTTTTCAAGCTATAGGACACTTATGATCGTCTGAGACACTATTCATCAAGCTGTATGATGCATGATCGGACGTCCGGACCACCATCTAAACACCTAATGGCTAATTTTTAACAGCCACTTTTCTGACCGTTGGAGCTCAAATTTTAACACATCTTTCATCTATAACATAACCCAAGGACATTCAAATGATATGTGGAACTACTGCATTCAATACAAACACTTGTAAGAGCTATTTGGGGAGAAATAGGCAAAAATATTATGGGTTGTATTGGTTTGGATAATATAGTTCTCTTAGCTAAAGTAGAGGGAACTAGTGTGAGCAAAAGTAGACTAATGAGTGATCTTCAAGTGTAAAAGTGGAGAAATAACAAGTGTACAAAAGTGAGGTTACAGTGTAAAACCCTTTGGCTCAACTAGAGGAATTTAGTTGGTGCAAGTGTGAGCCTACTTTGTGTACATAAAAGTTGTTGCCTCACCTTCTTTGAAGAGGCACTACTAGTGGATGTACTCCAGGTTTGAGAAGGTTAGGAGTTTGGTTTGATATTCTTTATCTCAATCTTTTATTTGTTATTCAAGTTTTAATTGTTAAATATTTATCTTTGATCATTTGTGCTTAAGTGTTCATTTGTTGCACAAAGTTTGCATTTTCATTAAGCACTCCAAAAGAGGCAAAGACGTTTATTTTTTGAGACAACCTAATTCACCCCCTCTCTTAGGTTGCTTTTGGGCCAACAGGTTTGACATTATTCTCTTTACACCTTTTCCATTTCCCTGCAGTGGAGATGAAAGAATATTTTATAGAGATTGGTCTAAAGTGAGAGAGGTTGAGAAGGTGTAGTACGTTGTCCAGAAGTTGCAATTCTGCTAATATGACCACTGTAGATTATCTGCCATTTAATTTCTCCTTTATTTTTAAGTGATATGCAATTTATCCCTTTCGATCATTCTTTTTTTTATTAGCCTTCTAATCATTCTGATTAGTGCTCGAGTCTTTTCACTAATTTTACTAACTTTCCCATCCTTGATTTTTGAAATACATTATATTGTGTTGCCTTGCTGTTCTTTCTTTTGGTTTTGGTTAACTTATTACTAGTACTACTATTACCTTCTTACTAGTCACCTCATGAATTTTCTACTATTACCTTCTTACTAGTGACCTCATGAATTTTCCGGTGGCCGAGAATGCATAATAGAACGACTATGGATTCCTCCAAATTTCAACATTCACTGCTATAAAACCAATCATCAAATCCTTGCCATCATCCTCTAAAACTAAAAGACTTCTTAACGTTGTTGGTGTTGTATCCATTTCTCCAGGCAAGCCTTATAAATATTTCAATTGAAGTTTCAGTTTGTGGCTCTATTATAATTTCCTGTGTTATTTTTTAAAAATAGAAGCTGAATCTTCTATGGTGAGTGAAGGAAAGATCTGTGGAAAGATCAATTTGTGCAATTGTTTGATTCGAACAGAAGAAGTTGCTATTTCAGATCTGTGGAAAGATCTATTGTTGCATCGGCTCGCCATTTTGGGTAATTGGTTATATTTTACTTTCTTTTTTCCCTCAACTTGTTACTCTTTCTTTGAGGGCTCTTTAAGTATTCAATTGATAGGTGACAATAATTA
The DNA here is from genome assembly GCA_025175665.1 of Cinchona pubescens. Classification (NCBI taxonomy): domain Eukaryota; kingdom Viridiplantae; phylum Streptophyta; class Magnoliopsida; order Gentianales; family Rubiaceae; genus Cinchona; species Cinchona pubescens. Next base: position 196,996 of record JANKKI010000301.1, on the reverse strand, counting down.
TTTTCTGATGAATTTTGATTCATACAACTATGTGCTTTGTCGCTAAAGGGATGACTATCTTGAATACTGCTCAGAAGGTAAATTTTTTCTCCACAATTAAAAGTTGTGATGTGGTTTTTTCATGGTATACTGATCATTATTCTTTCTTGAAATTCACAATTTAAACTGTTCACCCTTCTTTTTCTTTATTTTTTGGTACTAAAAAGTAGAAGAAGACTAGTATTACTAGTACTAAGAGTAATCTACTTGAATAGAAAAAAGGAAATAAATTTTTTCCATTCAATTTCTATTAATTGTTCTTTTTATGTATTTATTTAATCAATTTGAGTTACCATGTTCAATGAAATGTAAACATAGCTTGGATTAACGGGATAGTTTAGAATCTATTTTTGCCTGCTAATAAGATGCTTATTAACCATTAATTTGCTTATGTTTGATGATCTTGAATAGATTGGCATTTGTGACTATTTAAGCAAATTGGCATAGTTAAAAAAAAATCCTTGATAGCTTGTTGGTCAGTCGTGGGGTTTTGAGATGGTTGTCACTTTGGATTATAAAAGCCTGTGTTGGCAACTGTTGTTTATTGGTTAACAATAGCTTAAGTTGACAATTAGTTAAGTTGCTATTTATGTTCTTAGCTGTGGTCCAGTATTTAAGTAGTGTGAAAGGTTTCTTGTTGTTTGCAATGTTCGTAGACTGTTGATTTTATTTTAGAATGTGCTGCATGTGCTACCCATCCTCTACCCTTTTCTGCCTCCATTAGTTTGCATTACTAGCCAATCTTGAATACATCCTAAAGTTTGTTCATATTGCTGTATATATGTCCAATACGATGGCTTCATTTACCTGGTCTTCTGTTTCTTTATTCTTCTATTGTTGTTATCTATTGATGTAGGTGGATGCTTTCTACAGTTTTTTCCCTTACTATCACATAAGTATGGTCCCATTATCTTTGCTACACTTCACTAGTGAGGCAAAATACAAGGTACTGATTTATCTTCTTATATTGCTTTTCACATGATGCTTCTCCGCACATTCAGGAAGGTTGAGAAGCTATGAGCATTCTCATAATGATTTGAAAGCCAGTGCCAAGGGTGGATAGTCCAGACGAAGTTTGAGGTGCAATCTTTATGATGGATGTAGAGACCAAGAATGTTGAAATTGGAATACCCGGAGGTTCAGATACATGTTTGTTTAATTATGATCAGTTTATTTCCGATGTATCTGAATTGTGACGAATGGAGTGTTAATTACTTCTAATGTTGTTTCAATTGGGATTTCCTAGTTTGAAATGACAATTTGGTTGTGGTTTTGATTGGAATTTGTTGGTTTCAAATGACAATTTGGTTATTGACAGGTTTTTTGGGTTATGAATTTTTTAAGTTTTTTTTAGTTATTTTTTTTAATTTACAACGGATTTTCCCGTTGCAAATCTAGAACATATTTTTTCTTATGTCACTTGGCAACGGATTTTCCACTACTAAGTAACACTTAGCAACAGATTTTTCCGTTGCTAAGTGGCAAGAGAAAATTCCTTGCTAAATTGCAACAGAAAATTTCATTGCTAATAGTTCCGTCGCTAAATCGGTAAGATGTTACAACCTATTAGCGACGAGGTATTTAGCAATAGATTTTTTCAGTTGCCAAATCCATTGGTAATCCTATTAGCAACTGACTTTTCAGAATATCCCGTTGATATTTCTGTTGCTAAATGGCTTTTTCTAGTAGTGGCTTGGAGCATATGCATTACCTTAATTTATGTAACCGGTGTCAACAAGTTTGCCACCAGTTTAATAGTGTTTTAAGCTAAATATTTAAATGTTACTAATAAAAAAAGGGTTAAATGCAGAAAACCCTCCTGAATTTATACCCCAATTGCACTTTGTCACTCAACTTATTTAATAAATACTTTATCTTCTTGTCCCTTGCTTCTTCATGTTTTGAGATAAAGTTATGCTTATTATTTTAATAATTTTGTTTTTTTATTTTTTCTCTTCTTACTAATTTATTTATTTTCTCTATCAGATTTTCCTTTTATCTTCTTATTCATTCTTTTTTGCTACCGCTAAATTATTATACTATTAGTAATTGGTTAGCTAAAATCCGAGCTCTAATTTTTTACATGTGTATAAATAATTTATAGAATAAATAAGTTTTTAATACAAATAATATATATTTTAAGAGTATCATATGGATTTTTTGAGTTTTACAACAAATAAACAAATTATAAAAAAAATAAAACAATTTGTCAAAAAAAGTTAAAATATATATTCTAAGTATGCAAATCAAACTTTTTTTTTTGTGACATATCATTTGTGTGTCATATTTTGGTGAATTTACTGTAACTCCAAAAACCCTTATATTAGGCAGCCATAATATTTTCTTACTGTATTTTCTTGATATTACACTATGAAAAGGTTGTACATGTTTTTTGTTCTATAGTTTTATTTGTATACTATAAATTTTTTAATTTCCTCTAACTCAAAAATTTATTTTTTATTTGTTAATCTTATTATTAATAGTTAGTTACAAACTTTATATTACAACAAGGCATATTTATTGTATTAAAGCATGATTAATTTATAAATTAAATTGTTTAGAAACATGTGAAAACATTTAGAACTTTAATTAACTATATTGTAGTCTAAAGTATGAGTAGGAGATTATTGTTTTGTGTATACTTTTGTGTATTGGAATAATTTCTTTTAATGTGCAGTTTGCAAACATTCTAATACGGCACATTTATTTGCAATTTTTATACAGAAAAAAGGTTATATGTTTTATTTATGTATGAAAAAAATATTAAAGGAATATAGAAGCAATAAATGCATATTAATTCTTGACTAATCTAATTGATTAGGCCCTGATTTTTAGGGAAATAAATTAGGACAAATTGTATATTTCCTTACTTATACTTTCCTAGTTAGGCTGTAATTTTTGTGTAGAAATACTGCCTTGTACATTATTTGTAAACACATAAGAAAGAGAAGGATTAAAAAATTTTCTTCTCCTAAACTTATTCATGGTATTAGAGCTTATGCTTTGATTTTTAGAGAAATCCTAGGCCTGAAAAGATCCAAGAGCCCTTTTGCCTCACCATCATTTCCAAAAGGCCTCTTCATGTCTGGTGATCAGTTCAATTGGTACTGACACTCTGGGCAGTTTTGGTTGCTGGATTTCTTTGCACTTTGATTGCTGAATTTTTTGATACTTTGGTTGTTGGTTCCATTTGCCATTTCCAAGATGTCAGACGAGAAAAAGATAGTTACTCCTCTTTTTGATAACCCTTCACTACAAATCAGCCCCGTAAAGCTTGATGGAACTAATTATCTTGCACGGTCAAGATCTTGTCTGTTATTCATCAAAGGTAGAGGATTGCGGGGTTATGTTACTTGAGATATATGGAAACCAGATAACACTAATCCAACTTATAATCAGTGGGAATCAAAGAATTCTCTAGTTATGTTATGGCTCATCAACTCCATGTAACCACAAATTGCTAGAGCTTATTTATTGCTTGATACTGCAGCAAAAATATGGAATGCAGCATCTCTTACCTACTCACAAATGTGTAATGATGCCCAGATTTATGAACTTCGGAACAAAGTGCATGGCACAAAGCAAGGTGAGATGACCTGTGGTATTTCCCAATACTTTTCTGAAGTATGTGGCCTGTGGCAAGAGCTTGATTATTATCAAGACTTCCAAGCAGACTGTGCTGGAGATGCAGTCAAGTTTCAAAAATTGGTAGAAAATGAGCGGATCTATGATTTTCTTTTTGGTTTAAACAATGAATATGAATAGATAAGGGTTCAAGTTCTTGGTAAAGATCATTTTTCTTCCTTGAAACAATAATACTCTTATGTCCAACAAGAAGAGAGTAGGCGAAATGCCATGCCTTACATAGCACCAGTTTAAAAAGTTGGGTTGCCTTCTAATTTGTTGCATGAGCAAATAAAGGCCACCAATCTTACTTCTGATAAAGACCATCTGCACTGTGACTATTGTGGAAAGCCACGACACACCAAGGAGATTTGTTGGAAATTACATGGTTGGCCTACTAGAGGTCATGGAAGAAAACAGGTAAAATCAACAAGGGCCCAAGCAAATTTGTCAGAGGCAATGGAGCCATCATCCAAGGAGACAATTTCTATATGGACTCCTTTCTAATGACAAAATACAAAATCTCAAGCATTTTTTGTCTCAACTGAACTCTCCCTCCATTACAGTTGCAACTTCCAACTTTGTGGAATTAGGTAATGCTTCCTATCTTTACAATAATTCTTGGATTATAGATTTTGGAGAAAATAGACACATGACAGGCTCTTCTAAAAGGTTTCTTACCTACTTTCCATGTCTAAATAAAGACAATGTTTGAATAGCATATGGCTTCTTTACCTCTATATTTGGAACAAGTTCTATTGATTGTACTCCCAATATTAAGCTATCCTCAGTACTTCATGTTCCTCATTTTCCTGTTAATCTTTTATCTATCAGTTCCATTATCAAAGCTCTTAACTGTAAAGCTAAATTTTTCTCCCTTGGTATCCTAATCATTTTGTCTTCGGGACTTTCAAACAGGGAAGAGGATTGGCACTAGTAGACTTATAGATGGCTTATATATTTTGGAAGGAAGCCATAACCTTGTTTCTAGTATGGTCCTAAGAAGGTAAGCTTTTTTTTAGTGAAAACAATAATTCCAACGAAGAAATAATTCAGTGGCATAGACAGTTGGGACATCCATCATTTTCTATTTCAGAAAAATTATATCCAAATTTGTTTACACAAACTCAATTTGATTCTCTGTGTTGTGATGCCTGTGAGTATGCTAAGCATACTAAAAACTCCTATCCTTTGGGTAATAATAAGAGTACGATTTCTTTCACGACTATCCATTCTGATATGTGGAGGCCTACTCAGAATTATTCATTATCTGGTAATCTATGGTTTGTCACTTTTATTGATTGTTGTACCAGATTAACTTGGGTTTATTTGATGAACGCAAAGAGTGATGTGTCTTCTTGCTTTCAATCCTTTCATAAAATGATAAGTACTCAATTTGATGCTAAGGTTAAAATTCTAAGAACAGATAATAGAACAGAATACATGGATGGTGGGTTTTGTACTTATCTGGAGTTCAATGGAATAATACATCAAACTAGTTGTCCTTACACTAGTTCGCACAAAATGGAGTTGCTGACAGAAAAAATAAGCATCTGTTGGAAGTTTCTTGATCCCTTATGTTTACCATGAATCTCCCAAAACCTTGTTGGGAAGATACAGTCCTTGCCGCGGGTTATCTCATTAACAAAATGCCTCTCAAATCCCTTAACTTCAAAACTCCTTTAGAGGTATTGCAACGTAAAATTCCTACACCATTCCTCCAAAGGTGTTTGGGTGTGCCTATTTTGTCCATACTAGGAATGCTGGAAAGTTGGAACCTAAGGCCCTTAAATGTGTGTTTGTAGGGCATTCTCCAACTCAAAAAGGGTAACAAGTGTTACCATCGTCCTTCCAGGAAATACTTTGTTAGTATGGATGTTGCTTTTAGAGAAACTGAGCCTTATTTTAGTACATTCCAATCACTTCTTCAGGAGGAGAGTAATAAGAAAGAAGAGGTGATACCTACTATAACTCTTGAGAGTCATACTCAGGGAGAGAGTCCTACCCAGGGAGAGAGTTCTACTTCAGGGGGAGAATATTGGACGATTTGATAGACTGGATTTAAAAAAAAAAAATTCAAGGAAAGAAAAGACAGAAAAAGCCATCGTGCAGTCTGTTCTTTGTCAAGAATCTTCCTCGTCTGGTGAGTCGTCCTTAACTCTTGATTCAACTAGTGATTTGGATAAACCTATTGCTCAGAGGAAAGGTGTCAGGTCTTGTACCAAACACCCTCTATCTAACTTTGTTTCTTATAACTCTTTGTCTTTTTTCTATAGAGCCTTTGTCTTGTCTGTTTTCTCTGTATCTATTCCATAGGATTGAAGAGAAGCCCTTAGAGATTCCAAGTGGAAAGAAACAATGGTTGAAGAGATGAAAGTTCTGGCTAAAAATGAGACTTGGGATCTTGTCACTCCTCCACTGAGAAAGAAATTGGTAGGCTACAAGTGTGTGTTCACTATGAAATACAAAACTGACGGTTCGATTGAAAGATACAAAGCGAGATTAGTGGCTAAAGGGTTCACTCAAACCTACGGTTACACATAGTGGATTACCAAGAGACATTTTCTCTTGTTACTAAGATGAACACAATCAAAATCTTTCTTTTCTGTGCAGCCAAACTTGATTGGGACCTACAGCAGTTTGATGTTAAAATTGCCTTCTTGCATGGAGATTTGGAAGAGGATGTGTACATGAAGATTTCTCCAGGTTTTGATGATGAGAAGACTAAATGGATGGTGTGTAGATTAAAAAAGGCCTTATACGGGTTGAAGCAGTCTCCTAGGGCTTGGTTTGATAGATTCAGTAAAGCCATGCTTTCCTTTGGAAACCAACAGAGTAATGCTAATCATACCTTGCTTATCAAACACTTAAAGGTAAGATCACACTACTCATAGTCTATGTTGATGATATTGTGGTGACTAGAGATGACAAAGAAGAGATGGTTCAGCTAAAAAGGCTCCTTGCTCAAGAGTTTGATTTAAGAGTTTTAAATCAAAGATCTGGGAAAATTGTAATATTTTTTGGGAATTGAAGTTGCAAGATCAGAAGAAGGGAATCTTTATTTCTCAGAGGAAATATATCTTGGATCTCTTGGAGGAAACCGATATGTTGGGTTGCAAGCTTGTAGAATCTCTTATCAAAAGCAATCATAAGTTGCAAGCAGGAAATGGTACATCAGTTGACTTGGAAAGATATCAGAGATTGGTGGGAAGATTGATCTATCTGTCACACACTCGGCCAAACATTGCATATGCAGTTAGCTTGGTAAGCCAATATATGCATGATCCTCGTGAACCTCATTTGCAGGCTATTTTTTGCATTTTGTAGTATTTGAAGTCCACACCAGGGAAAGGTATTCTTTTCTCCAAGAATAGTTACCTTCAAATAGAAGCCTTTACAGATGCATATTGGGCTGGTTTTCCAAATGATAGGAGATCAACCACTGGTTATTGCTCGTTTGTGGGAGGAAACTTAGTCTCTTAGGGAAGCAAAAAACAAAATGTAGTTGCCCGATCAAGTGCTGAAGCAAAACATAGAGCTATGGCGCAGGGAGTTTGTGAAGACCTGAGCAACTATGGCTGCAAAAAATATTAAAGGAATTAAAGTTATTAGGAAAAAGGGTAATTTATTCTTATTCTATGACAGTAAAGCTGTCATAAGTATTGCTCATAATCTAGTTCAATATGACCGGACAAAGCACATAGAGATTGATCGACATATCATTAAGGAAAAGCTAACAGATGGCTCCTTGAGCATATTTCATGTGACTTCTAAAGAGCAACTAGCTGATGCGTTTACTAACAGGCTCAACAACAGGATCTTCCATACCATAGTCTGCAAGTTGGGCATATTTGATATTTATGCACCAACTTGAGGAGGGAGTGTTGACTAATCAAATTGATTAGGCCCTGATTTTCAGGGATATGAATAAATCTGATTTTTAAGGATATGAATAAAACTGATTTTCAAGGATATGAATAAGGCTGCTTTTCAAAGATATGAATTAGGACAAATTGTATATTTCCTTACTTATTCTTTTCTAGTTAGGATGCAATTTTTGTGTATAAATACATACTACCTTGTACATTGTTTGTAAACACATAAGAAAGAGACGGAATAAAAAAATTTCATCTTCTCCTAAAATTCTTCATTAATGTATAACAAATTGTTTACTCCCTTTATTTCGTTTTAAATATATAGCTTATTTTGTGCAAAATTATTCGTGGCTTGAAGTATTAATTGATATTTTTCTAATTTTTATTCTTTTAGTGCCATAGTAATAGCAAAAGGATTACGTAGTCAAGTCCTATTAATTCAGTACATTTATATAAAGTGATAAAGTGACAAAAGTCACTGATGCATCACTAGATCCGTAAAAAAAAGGAACGAAATCCAGACAAGTATTTAAAATTAGAGGTTGGTGAGATTCCTTATAATTTTTTTACGTGGAGTGGCTTTGCCAAGTGGTTTTAAATTCATAACTTTGTAAATCATTTTTCATATTAATATAAAAGGGTAAAAAAATATAAAAGGATAAATTAGTAAAATTGATGCTTGCTAAGGTAAAAAAGTGAGGTGTGTTTCTATTATTTTGATCTCGAGGTCTATAGGAAAAGCTGTGGACCCGGTCTAGATAAGATTTTTTAGAAATTTAGACCACATGAAGGACACAATGGAATAAAATAAGGATAGAATGGTCAAAATTTATGTTTTTAGCAAAAATTTTGTGATGTTTTGATCTCTTAAAATTTATACTTTTAAAACTTTGAGTTAAACATGTGCCAATTGTAGTATTAAATATAATTTGATTCAATATTTTTTTCACATTCTCACTCTCTAAAATTAAATATAGTAATTATATATGATAGTTTATTTTTTCTAATTTTGTTTATAACTATCAAACATCAATAAATAAATACAAAAAAATAAAAAATAGTGCTAAGGTGCAATTTGGTAATTAATTTGGCTTTTATTGATGGTGTGACAAATGTTAACAGTTGAATAGTGTAAAAAGGAAAAAATGTATATTGTTTTAGTTTAGGTAGGCAAAATATACTTAGAAGATAGTAAAATATTAATAAAAAATTATGTAGCTGATAAATAGAATGGTGAATTGTAAATAATTAATATGTTAATTATAGAGGATTTAACAGGTCATTATTAGTGTTGACCACAAATATGCAATAGAAATAAAAGCCAGTAAACTACTAGGTTTTCTTAATCATGGAGATTAAAAATAAAGGTTAGTAAAATTAATAGGTATTGTGATAGTAATATTGAGTTGTTTTATGAATTTAGTAGATTTTCTTTTTTGGAATATGAAAATGGTAACTTTTAATAAAAGAAAGAAATCGGGACAAACGTTGTGACAATAGTTTGTGACATGAATGTTCTTGAATCATTGTTAGTGACAGTAATAATGGTACAGTTGACAATATATATATATGTAAATGCATAGAAAATTCATAACAAAAAGGCTAACATAAAATAGGGTCATCTTATGCGCTCGTCCTCTATATTACCCTAGATAGGCTTTCTTTTAATAAATTAAAGATAGCTAGTAAAGCCCACCTGAAATCACTATTTCAATGTGTCGTGCACAAATAATTCTATGGGCCTAACAAGGAATTTTATAATGCAGTCAATAAAGCCAGCAGCGGTTCAACCCAATCACAAGTTCATATCCAATCCATTTAGCAACATTATAAAGCTCCTCAAGTGGCCCATCAAATAATTTATCCCCTATCCTATAAGTGATTGTCTGTTGTTATCGGCTTTCCCATCAAAGTGGTAGAGAATTTTTAGATTCTCTGCAAAAGCAAGGCTGTAATTTTAACGTCCCACTTTTGGGATGCACTCCTGGCGGTTCCCCAATATTAGTGTTGCAAAACTCATCAAGCCATCAATCGAAGGACCGAAAATTCAGACCTCAAACTTCTTGACATTGACACTCACTTTGAAACAAGCCATAGATTTTCTACCATCTCAGCACATGTAGGCCTAGAGAACATGTTCGTCATGGAGACAGAGAGATTGCTACAAGTGAAGGAGCTTCGTCACAAGGCCAGCGATCTCTAAGGCTAAAACTCCACGACATTTGTAAGATTTCATGATCATTAGACTGCTGGTTTGCTTCCTTTGGTGCAGTAGCACGAGTCGAGTCAAAACTGCTTGTTATTGTCATCTTTACCTGAAATGGTTTTTAGAAAAAAAATTCCACCCCACCGCTCCACCATTTTTTTAGATCTAAGATTTGTTCCTCTGTTTTTTCTTTTCTTTTTTTTGGATGCAATAATTTCATCATAAATTTAGAATAGCTACTAATCGAAGATGAAGTGTCGATGGACAAGGAAGGGGATGTGGCCGGGAGAAGGGGAAGGGAGCTGGCAGGTGAGGCGGATAGAGGTAAAGAGAGCGGGAGTAACGGGGAGAGGAGGTGGCGAGAAAAGGGGCAAGGAGAAAGGGAGGTGGAGGAAGGGGGAGAGAAAGTGAAAGCGAAGGAGAGAAGCAGAGGTGGCGGGAGTTATTTGAGAAGGGTGAGGATGGAACATAGGTGAGTATCAGTTAACAAATCGATAAATTAATCAAATAATTTGATCAAAATTAAAATAATAAATACTAAAATTATTAATTAATTTTAATTTTAAATTGAATTCAAAATTAAATTTGATTAACTAAATTTGAATTCGGTAATCTGTTTTGAATTCAATTACCACATACGTCAATCATGTTCATTAACATTTAAAATCCTTTATATATAAATTAAAAAGTCTATCTAAAATAAAATCTAATTAGCACTAAAATAGTCCATAACTCTATATCATCAAAATTAGTTTATATTTGAATGGATATATGTGATTTTTCTTAATAATTTATATATATATATGTGTGTGTGTTTGTGATTAAGACTTATATACATAAATTGTATACAAGTGTTTTCGTATTCACGTGTACATATATAATATTATTTGTGTAACTATATATGTCTCTTATAAGTAAAATTATAGTATTAGTTTATAAGACCATATTATATAAAAGTATGTTTACTTAAAAAGAAAATATAACATTGCAAGCCTTTAGCTTGCTCTAGCAACAATTACTAAACATTCTCCTAACGAACTGAAAGGTCCTAAGTTTGTCAAATACGGAATTGAATTTCGAAATTGGTTAATTCCAAATTCAAAATTCAATTCCGATTTCGTAATCGATTTCTAATTTAAAAATTCAATCAAACTAATTTATTAACCGAATTCCAATTAAGTAGTTTTGAAATTTGAATATGAAAGTGAAAACTGTCATGAAATTAATTGATTGGGTTCCTGCTCACCCTTATAGAGAAAGAAAAGGGAAGGGAAGGAGTAGGCGGTAGAAGGAATTAGAGTTTGAGAAATTTTATTTTAGTCAAAAACCAAAATTGGTAGAAAGGTAGTAATTATTTATTACTGATGTCATCAATGTGTTTAATGAAAACTAACTGCTAGTTAATAAACGTTTGAACATTTAAGGGGATGACCGTAATTTTATCAAATTATAGAAGAATTTTGGTACTTTGGTCAAAACTCAAGATAAATAAATGTAATTAACCCTTTTAAGTTTTTATGTTTATCTTATAGAACTTGAGATCTCAACATGTTGAATTTTAGAGGCTTAGACATAGGATATGTATCACTAAATTATGAGACTAAATACTCTTACAATCTTTATATGAGATTTTTTTTTTTTTTTTTTTTTGAGCTTATCTTTATATGAGTTTCATGCTTAACTATTGAGCATATAATTCAGTAGTTTAAGCACTAGATATGCACAGGTATTAGTTTAGGCATTTCACTACAAAAAAATTGCAAATTTCATGCGGATTTTTGCTACGGATTTTTTCCCAAGGAATTATATACGGATTTTACTGCAAATTTTAGTTTTCTAGATTTGGGATTAAAATTTTGCTACGGATTAAAAAATCCGCATCAAAATCCATACCTGTGCATATCTAGTATTTAATCTCATAAATTATCAACAAAAATCAAAGGAAAAATTAAGGACACATCTTTAATTGCTGAATATATTTCCGGCAAATTTGCTGCGGAAAATAAATCCGCAGCACATATGCTGCGGAAATAAATTTCGCATTGAAATGCAAATTTCTGCGGAAATTAATTCCTCAGCATAGTTGCTGCGGAATAAATTTTCCGCAGCACACTTGCTGCGGAAATTCCTGCGGAAAATTCCGCAGGAAATTTCAATTTACAGTGCAGAAACCCAGCACATTTTGGACAGATCTAATCGGGAAAAAATCACTTTTCCTCTTCATTTCCTGCACCACCAGCCACCATTCACCCTCCACCTTTCTTCCAACTACCATCCACTATTTCCAAACCTAAATTTCATCCCTTCTTCCTCATTTCTTTCTCTCCTCAAGCCATTTTGCTCCATCCTTCCTCTTGAAGAAGCCGCGTGAACTTGGTGTTCATCTTGGATTCCATTTGTCCAGCCACCATCTCCTCTAACTGCAACCGTGCACATCCTCAACCATTTCCAAGGTGATTGATTGATCTACCATTTCAATTTTTGTTCTTTTATCTTTTTTTTTTTTTTAATTCTTGTTATCCATAATTTTTGTGAGTGGTTTATTTTGTTATTTTCAGCTTTTTTTATTTTTTTTGCAGCTATTTGTTGTCAATAAATTGTGTAGGATTTTTGCTATGTTATTTTCATTTTTTTTATCCCTAATTTCTGTAGGATTTTTGCTATAATTTTTGCAGTTTTATTATTATTTATTTTTATTTTTATTTTTATTTTGTTTGTTATCGTATAGATTTTTGCTATGTTATTTTTGATTTTTTTTATCCCTAATTTCTATAGGATTTTTGCTATAATTTTTGCATTTTTATTTTTATTTTATTTTTTTTATTTTGTTTGTTATCGTATAGATTTTTGTTGTGTTATTTACATTTTTTTTTCAACTGTTTGTTATCCACCGCCATACTATTTTATGGTTTGAATGAGGGATTTGTTCATGTTATTTTTCCAATATTGCTTACATTGGTGCCATGTGAATTTGTCTTGCATATTCATGTAATTTTTCAAGAATCCTTATATTATTGCTATGTGATTTTGTATTTGAATTAATCAATATCTTACTTGGTTTCATTGGTTGTGTTGTAGATGGCTGATGCAGGAGATCAAGGAAGAGAAAAAACCAAAAAGACAGGGAAAAAACAAATGAAGGGGAGTATTACAGCAGCAGGCGTGTCAGCCCAAGTTCCTCGACCGCCATACTCCCAAGCATCACAAACTCAACAAACAAATGCCCACAATTCTGAGTTAATCCCCATTGTTAACCTTCGTGCCATGTGTCATGCTAGTCCATCCACATCTCAACAAAATCCTCAAGCTCAACAAATCCCTCAACCTCTCCTTTATACATCAAGTGTATCAGAGCAATCCCTTATTCGTATCCTCTCCGGCTGGTGGCCTTCATACAGCTGCCAGTTCTTCTAGTGCCGTTGGAAATGATGCTGATGACACATTGATTTGGATAGAGCCCGATGGAGATGGGTTAATATTATTCATAATAAATATAAAATTGTGATTTAATTGCTTACCCTAAGATAACGTGTTGTATTAATATTGTTTGCTTGCAAACTAGGTTTTGGCCTCACAAACCAGCAATTGAGGGCTTCGCTGCATGCATAAAGACCAAGTTTGAAGAAGGCAAACCCTCGTGGAAGAAGTTTTCTACGGCCACAAGAGACATGTGGTTTGAGGAATTTCAGGTATTATGGTCTATATTGTTTCAACGTATTAATTGACACATGTAATTATATGTTTCATATTGTTATATAAAAACTTATACACATCTAGATGTGTATAAGAGACAGATCTGTTATACCTATCTGGCCCTCTCTTCTCGAAATTCTCTCTCACAGCTGCATATTCAATGCCTTTGTTATTGATGACTTGAAAATATTTATTTCTTTTAATTACAGAAGGCTGAGAGGGGTGAAAACCCTAAATTCTCTGATTTCTATATCCGTACCCATAAGAAATAAGGAGGGAGATTGGGTTCATCCTCGGGCCCAAGCTGCTTATGTAAGTCATTAAGGCTTTATTACAATCTTTTATGATTTGTCCTTTAATATTCTTGTTTCCATAAAGTTGATCTTTGTTATATGACTTTTGCAGGATAACTTTGAGAAGAAAAAGGCTGAAATATCTTCTCAAAGTACTGTTGAGAATGATAATATCTCTTCTGATGGTTCTCAACACTCACAACATCTGCCATCTGATTTGGATATTTGGTATGACGCCGTGGGAGGAAAAAAGAAAGGCAGAGTTTCTGGGCTTGGTTCTTTAGGTAGGACCATGAAGGGTTATTCGTCCAGACCTTCACACCCATACGACCTACCTGAGGATGTTGATGAGAGGATTAGGAGCACAGTCCACTAAGTCCCTTAGTGCCGAACTACAAGCCCAACATGAGGAGAGGGGTAGATTGGAAAAGGAAGAAATGAAGAAAGAGCAAGGTAGGTGGCTGGACAACCTGAAACAAGAAACCAGTTGCATACTTTGATGGAGCGATTAGGCGTTCTTCCTGGATCCTCTCGCCACCAGCGTTCCTCACCCCTTGATGCAGATGATGAGGATGATGCAGATGGTAGTTCGGATGCTTAGACTGTATTTGATTGTTTACTTAGATAACTAAATGTTATATATGTATTGTATTTGAATTTGTTTCGTATTATATTTCTTTCAATGCGAATTGTTTTTTGAGATAAAATTGCTCGAATGTGACATGATGATCAATGCGAATTGTTTTTTGTGATGAAATTGCTGGAATGTGACATGATGGTACAGGGGGAAGAAAAAACCAAACAATACTAACAAAAATTTTCTGTGAAAATTATTTGGGGATTTTGCTGCGGAAAATATATGGGGATTTTGCTGGGGATATTTATATGGGGAATTTGCTGGGGATATTTGCTAGGGATTTTGCTGCGGAAATTATATGGGGAATTTGCTGGGGATATTTGCTAGGGATTTTGCTGCGGAAATTTACACAGGGATAATTTCCGCAGCAAAATCCCCATCAAAAACCCTTGTAAACATGTTTTTATGACGAAATTTTGCTGCGGAATTACCAGCGCAAAATATCCGCATGTATATTTCCGCAGCAAAATCCCCATCAAATTTAGCTGCGGATTTTGTAATCCGCAGCAAATTAGTATCCACGGCTTTTTTACCTGCGGATTATTTTTGGCACCCAAATCCGCAGAAATTCTAGTTTGCTGCGAATTTTTCATTATAATCCGCAGCAAAATATGCAGGTAATTAGCAATTTTTTAGTAGTGTTTGTTGGTGCAATTTTACGCTGAAGATTGAGAGTTGTTATTAACGGTTTTTGGCCACAGATGGTAAGCGTTTGACACCTTTTGGACAAGCACGATAATTTTTCATATTTATTCAATTCTTATTGTAATCTTCACATTAATAAATATTCATTGCTTGAAATTCCCGCAGTTAAATATAAAGGCAAACTATAAAATTTTCATTCGTTGGTTATGAATCAATATAATTCAAAAGGGAAAAAGACCTAGTTAGTCACTTATTTTTGAGATATCGATTAATCTGATTCTTTATCTATCAAAGCAGACTAATTTGGTCGCTTATTTTTAAAATAACTAATCAATTTAAGGTCTATGATGATAATTATGTCGATATTAGCCTATCATAGATGTATTGTCAATAATTCTATTAGTTTGTCTAGAATTTTTATCACAAGGTTTAATTTGGTTAATTTTTTAAAACATGAGTGACCAAATTGGTCTTGTTGAAAGATAAGGAGCAAATTGATGTTAGTTTGTCTAGAATTTTTATCACAAGGTTTAATTTGGTTAATTTTTTAAAACATGAGTGACCAAATTGGTCTTGTTGAAAGATAAGGAGCAAATTGATCGATACCTTAAGAATTAAAGGACCGAAATGGTCTTTTTCCCTAATTCAAAACTAGAATTTGTTATTATCTTTCTAATAAACAATGATTAAATACTTAATAGTAGTAGGATTTTGTTATTCTTTCTCTTTTTTTATTAAAACAAAAATATCCCGTGCAAATGCACGGAACTAAAACTAGTTGACTAAAAAGACAAAAATATCCCGTGCAAATGCACGGAACTAAAACTAGTTGACTAATATTTTAAAAGATGATTAACTAAGTTGCCTTGTTCAAATACATAAAAGACTAAATTGTAGCACACTCCAAATATAAAGTACCAAAATGGTCTTTTCCACGATGGACAATTTAGGGTAGTGATTTCATCAGTAATTCTAATTAATTCATATTCAATTACAATTCCATTTCATTTATTATTAAGGATTGAAAGCTACAAGTTGAATTACCCTAGAAATATTAGCCTAATATGAACTAATGATCAATAACTTGTCTAACTAAAGTACAGAGTATATGCTTATTCAATATTGATTACACTTGGTAATTACTAATTTAAAGTTCTCATGCATAGAACTACAAGAACTACACACTAATCATTCTAGATTTATCACAACGATTAATCAAAAAGCTACAAACATTAGCAACAAACAATTGTAATTATTCAATAAACTATTCACACAATGAATATAGAGAATAAACCATAAATTCATACTAAAATAATAATATAGTTAAATCATGAATATCAATAAAGAGGAACTAGGGTTCATAAAAACCCTAAACCGAAGTTAACTGCTTATGACAAATGAAATGAATACAACCTGTAATAATTGCACAATCCAAGACTAAACAGCAAATCCTTCCCTATTGTAGAGAAAATTAATAAATCTAGACTATGAAACGGAATAGTATGAAACTATGAGCAAACAGACACTCCAAAACGATTTCTAAATTAAACTAATAATGACGGTTCAACCTACTCGACTCTCCAAGCTATTTCAATGATGTATTTATAAGCCTAAGAAACTAAATCACACCACTGAAGAGACTTTACCTCAAAAAACATGCTCGTCATGGCCAACAGATATAGTCGCAGCCAAGAAAGCCTTGGTACTTAAATGAATTCTAATCACCACACTCGCCGCATTCACCATGATTCTCGTTGCATCCAAATAGCTATCTTTCTCACTTTTAATATAATAAATTGCTAAAAAAAAAAAAGTTTTAATTCTTCAATGCTACTCTAGTCGCTGTGGTCACCACGAACATTCATCGTGGCCAAGCTACTCGTGCAAATATAAATAAACTCTTCCAAAAAATACTCTTCTTGAATAATAAAATAATAATATAGTATTCCTTCTAATCGTAAAAAAAGCTTATCCTACCAAGGTGACCAAATTGCTCCAACTGGCTTCTCAATAGTTCACCTCTACTTCTCAATAGCTTCAACAACTTTCGACCCTTTCATACACATGGCAACACATTTATTAAGCTAACAATCATACTATATTCACTAAATAACATAAAACAACTAAACACTAAAAAACTTAAATACTACAAAAGTAAACTAAGAACCTACAATTGCGAAGAATGAAACACTAGTCAAGCATAATAAGAACAATAATAACCAACATTTGTACGATTATTAGTAATATATCTATGTGAATATAATTACATATATATATGTGGTTATATTTAGACTCCAAATTGAGCATACCCCTCTCCTAACATACCGCAGTTCCGATAATTATTATAATACCAACACATTTTCTGTCAATTTGACGCTTCAAAAAATGATCATTACTGTTTAATATCATGTTCAAGGACCAGTCTACACTTCATGGTTTTCAGTGTATCACTTGGACCTTCTCCAGTTGATCTACCTGGACAATTCTAATCATTCGATGTAGACTGTTTTTGATTATTCCATATCCATTTATGTTCATCTTTAACTTTTAATATCATTCCTATATATCTTTTTCTAACATCTAATGAACATTGATGCCTTCTTAGGCCGCATTATAGTTTTGGGTTAGTAACACGTGGACTGGAGTAAAATTGAGGGACCAAAGTGCATTGTCTTGAAGCTTATCTTCTTGTGTTTATCTTCAAGCCTATCTCCAAGTTTATCTTCTTGTACTTATCCTCAAGTTTTAAAAAGCATGAAGCTTATCATCAATTTAAAAGCTATGAACCTTATCTTTAAGTCTTAGAACACGTGAAACTTTTCTTCAATCTTTGAAAAATATGAAGGTTTTCCTCTCATCCTTGTTACCAACCTTATCTTTAAATCTTGTTAAGTGTGTTGTATATCCTCAAGCTTGAAGCAGGCACCTCCCTACCTATTTCTATCCTACAAACCATTTCCAAACTATTTTCCTCTCATAATTGTCCTACAACTTCTCTTACTTCATTTTTCAACCCTAAATTGATAGTATAGGAGCATTTCAAGTCTGATTTTCCAGCTTGATAGATAAGATTTGCATGAAATATTCCAAAGATTTTGGTAGGAAAGCTTTCAAGTTCTTCCAAGAATCGAACTTGTTAAAAGACTCTTATTGTTTGTATACTTTTTCCTATTACCAAATGTGTTCTTGAACTACCAAGTGTTGAATTTATGGTTTGAAACACTTCTATAACGTTTAAAATGAGAGTTTGAATTAGGGTTTGGGGCTGGTCATGAACAACTTTGTTGCATTCAAGTGTCTTAACTTGTAATTTTTGAGGTTTAAACTTGTTTTGGCTTGACTAGTTCAGCCCCTATATGTTTGTACTTATTTCTAGCCAAATTGTTGAGTGCCTGGGAACCTTTTTCACCCTCCTAAATGGCTGTTTCATGGCTGACTTGAGTGACCAGGCAACTTATTCGAGGTTGCCAGGAGAATGCCTAGTACCGATGTGCTCTATTTAGCTTATTTCGTAATCCGCAACATTCCATGCCCTGTTCTAGATTTTTGTTTTCACGTGAATTCTTTCTTCATTCAATAGTGTACCCCTAACCTTGTTGTAATGTGTGGTATTATTCTTCTAGGGTGTTGGATCAAGGAGGTAAGGGTGAGTTTTCAACTATTGAAATATAGGATTGTAAGAAGTGAATCTTCAAGGTAAGTAGTTTTTAACCCTCTTTATTGACTATACTGTATTTTACTAGTTTTGCAATGATATTTGCAATTAAATGAAGGTATGTAAGAATGATTATGGTGGTATATGTGGTGACTATGCTTTCAAGGAAAAAATATAATTTTAGCCCTCAAAATTTAGGTTGTGGTCTATCTTGGTCCCTAAAGTTTCAGGTAAAACACATTTAGTTCTCAATTTTTCAATTTCAACCAATTTAGGACAAATTTGAAAATTCTGTCAATTAGAAACAGAAAAACATGCGATTGTTAAATCTCAAGTTTCAAATGTGGAAAAATACCATTTTAGCCCTCAAAGTTTGGGTCATGGTCTATTTTAGTCCCCAAAGTTTCAAACAAAATGTATTTAATCCTCAAACTTTTTAATATCTTCCAATTTAAGACAAATTTGAAAATTCTATCAATTACAAATGGAAAAAGTTAAATTTTATCTTGGGTATAATATTTCCAAACCGATTTCAACTGATTTAACTATATTTTTACCTTTTTTCTTTGACTATTAATGCCTAACCATTCACCATTCTTGTCTGTACTATAATACTTTCCTACCGATTTTAGCCCATTTAACGACAATTTAGCAACGGATTTTTGATAAAATCAGTGCTAAACAATTCACCGATGGATTTGACGATGAAATCCATTAGTTGAAAAATGTCTCGTCAGTAAAATACAGCAATGGTTTTATCGATGAAATTTCAGTGACAGATTTTTCATATATTACACCAACTTCATCAAATATTTCAAAGATTAACCTTAATAAATTAGTCTCATTATACTGTAAAAATTGAATTATTATTATTTTATTATAGCTCAAAGATTAATTTTGAATTAAACTATTGTTTTAATCTATTAATGAATTATTATTGTGTTATTATTATCCTTTCTTTACATATAACTTTTCTAACACCAGATTAAATGGATTGAAATCAGTTAAACCAGTAAGAGAGGTGTTATAACCTAGATTAGACTTAACAGTCACGTACACGGGAAATAATATAATGTACATAAAAATAGTGACTGGTTAGATGTTGATAGTCAGAGAAAAAAGTGGAAGTATGGTTAAATGGGTTTTAAATAAGTTGGGAAGTGTTATATCTAGGATAGATTTAACAGTTACGTGCAATGCCCGTGACTTTTTCATTTGTAATTGACAGAATTTTTAAATTTGTCCTAAATTGGAAGATATTAAAAAGTTTAAGATTAAATGCATTTTATTTAGAAATTTAGGGATCAAAATAGACATGACCCAAACTTTGAGGGCCAAAATTGTTTTTTTTTTTTTTTTTTTTTACATTTGAAACTTGAGGACTAAATTGGTCTCTTACTAAAAAAAGCACGTGACTTTTTTCTCTTTTCCTAACGAAATTTTCAAATTTGTCCTAAATTGGTTGAAATTGGAAAGTTTGAGGACTAAATATGTTTTGCTTGAAACTTTTGGGACCAAGATGGACCATGGCAGTTGCACCCAAACTTTGGGGGTTAAAATTGTTTTTCCCAAGCTTTCAAATACTATGTCGCTAAGTTCTTAAGATTGTTTATGTCAATACTTGATATCATTTTATAATTTATATTGCATGAATGAGTATGAAGATTAAATCATTAGATTGATCATTAAATTGGAAATTGAATTGAAGTGCTCAAGAATGTAAAAGTTATCCGTTCATGGAAGCACTTTATCATGTCCAATTGTGGAAAGTTGGGTGTGAAGCATTCCACTATCACTTATTTTGCATGAGCTCAATCGGTCATTTAAGTGGATTTAGTTTTTGATTGAGTGTATTATAAATCATTGAGTACTCTATCTTGAAATTTTCCGGCCATTATATCAGGAAGACAAGTGAGAGACACTTTATAATGCCTTGTCTACTTGAGATAATAAAAGGTAGATCTGGATCTAGTACTGGAAGACTTACTTGGACCATGAGCTGAAATGGTGCGACTGTATAACATGAGCTTGACTTTATGTTGCATACTTTTGCACTTGAGCACCCTGTAATGGTTATATACCTATGTATCAATAATTTAGTTTAAGTGCTATTTACTTAGAATTGTTTTGCTCATCTCATGTTACTTATACTATTTTGCAGTTTGTGGATCCATAAAGGTTTTGCTGTTCTGATTGTGGAACTGAGTTGGTAGAGGAATTTAGTATGGGCCCTAGTTCTTGGAGCCAGGATATTGCTTAGTGCGAGGTTTTACCTATTTGCTTGACTTGTGAGCAAGTATAATTAGATAGGCATTGTTTTGCTATTTAATTTCTTTTTCGATGCTTTCAACCTCCGCTGCCCTTAATTGTCCTTGAGAATGTTTGTGTTTGTATGAAGAATGTTTTCATCTTGGTTTGTTTGTGTATCAAGGTTGGTTTATTAGTATGTGAAATCTTTGTTGAGATTATGGTTGTTAGATGTTCTTGATATCGAGCCTTACAGCTGGGGTAAGCCCGGGATACAATGCATCATAGTTGCGATTTTGGGAATGCAAGACATTCAGTTGCATTAAAGTATAGGTTATATGATCTTGTGTCTAGGTCATAAGATTAATTGGTATGAGCATGGTATTAGGGACTTGGACCTGCGAGTAACTTAAAGTCTAGACTTGATCAACTCAGATTGGGAGTTACTATGATTCCATGTTTTTAATGCCTAGGTGGGGAGTGGTTGAAGTGTGTTTAATATGTTATTCAGAGGTTAGTATGTGGTTAATAATTGATATTGGAATAACCAATTTTCTTTGAAGCATAAAGGTTCACGACAACCAAGGCAAGTGAACAAATATAGTCATTATATTAGAAGAAGAGATACAAGAGTATGGGGCATTTACTATGTATCAGCAGGTGAGTCAAATAATATTGATTTGAAGTTGGGGAAACAGGGTGAACTAAGGAAGCATCAAGCCAGGAGATCTTCTATTTGGACACAAAAATGTTCAACAAGTAACTAAGGGAGAATAACAACAATCACAAGCAGTGATGATTGACTACTCCAAGTTAGTACCAGTGGTACATGAAGCTGTACCTACCGCCATTAAATCTGCTTCAACCAATCTAGTGTTGAACTTACTGCAATAACCAGAGGTAAAGGATATTGATCACTACCACAAACTAATGAGAAGAATAGAAGTCTCAACCTCTAGTGGAAGATCACATCCTGATGAGGCAAAGAAGTGGCTAGTAAAAAAAAAAAAATTCAAGAAATTTTGGTAATACTAGGAGTTGTTGAAGCACTTAAAATTGGGGTAGTGAAATCCTATCTAACCGACGATGCAACAATTTGGTGCAAGAGAATTCTTCATGCAATTGCTTATGCTGGACCAATTACCAGGGATTCCTTTATTCGAGTTTTCCTATACCACTTTGGATAGGAATAGGAAAGGGAGTTAATGCAATAGATGAGGACATTACTGGAAAAATTGTGTATACTCCATTCCAGGGACCAATGTATGGACTTATGATGCCTTCAATTTACAAGCTACATTACCACCATCATTCACGGTGCCTCAATTCTATAGTTTCAAACTTGTACCATTACCAGTGAGGCCCCAACCACCTTTATCTATTTTTGGCCTTCTTGTGTCATCACAAAAGGTAATTCTTACCTATTCTTGTACCATCTAGGAGAACACCTGATATTCCTGAATGTGAATTTTGTCATTGCAATCATTCTGGGAAATATAGATAGAAATCTAAAGCATGTCTAACTTGTGGCAGTTTTGAGCAAAAAAGTTAGAGATTCCCAATTGCCAAGCCATCGCAGTAGCATGATTCCACCAAAAAAAAAAAACTGATAGTGACACTTATGGAACTGGTGGGTCAGATTGAACAGTGATAGGTACCATTTTAATTCAACATGGTGCCCATAGTAATTCATCTAATTAGGATATTATATATTATTTGAAGACTGTTTAGGCTTGGAACATGACACTTTACTGGCCTATTCTCATTAATAGTTAGAATAGTTAGCGACAAGACTCTTGAATTTAGATGGCTAGACATTATGGGGGCCAAGGAAACACAAGTAGAATAAATAATGTTGATGCAACTTATTATGCTTGATCTTGATATGATATTGAGTAGATTGATAGAATTAGTAGAGTAATCAACTTTATGGTAATAATTTTACAAACACAGAAGTTATTAAGAATAAGAAACATGGAGCAGTTCTAATCAAAGTGAACCATATTAGGAAAAAGTCTTAAGTTGGGAGTACTGTCGTGGTTTGGGACTTCTTAGATGTGCCTCATTAAGCCTTACCAGGGTTATTGCCAGAAAGAAGAAATAAAGATTCAACTATAGGAATTGTTTGACCAAAAATGCATTAAGCCAAGTGTTCCTTCATCAGGTGTTCTAGCATAAGTTGTGAAGGAGACAAATGAGAGCTTAGATTATTCACTGACTACAGAAAGCTAAATAAGGTTAGTATCATGCACAAGTGTTCTTTCCCAGGAAAGAGGATATACTTAATCAGTTATAAGGTACAAGAGTGTTTGCTAAAACAAATATGGGATTCGGTGGGTACCATCGACCAAAGCTTAGAATCAAAGACATTACAGAGTATTATCCATAGTAGTATGGCCACTATGAGATCCTGGTGATGACATTTGGGATGATTAATACAGTTGTAGCTGTTGTGGACCTGATGAATAAAGTGTTCACGCCTTATCTATATAAATCTATAGTAGTATTCCATGGTGACACCTGAACATATTAACCAATTGAAAAGGAGCATTAATCAATAATACTATAGATTTTGAAAAAATATGGATGTGGCTGACGAATGTGACATTCTTGGAGCACATCATTTTAGAGATTGAGACTCAGAAGATCTTGGGAAGACAAAGACAATCATTGATAGACTTGAACTAGGTATGGAGGAGGTTCGTGGCTCCTCAAGTCCGACATGATGTTTCAAGAAACTTGCAAAAAGGTTCACTGTCATAATAGTGCTATGGACTTGGCTTATTCAGAAGAAGGCTGAGTTTAAATGGGGTAAAAACTATGAGGTCAGTTTCTGGGTTAAAGTCTTAAATAGTAGATTGGGGTGCAATAGTATCAACATTGCCATAAGGGGATGGGAAACTTGTGATTTATAGTAATGGTTTTGGAAAGTGTTTTGGATTATGTATTCAGGAAGAATGACGGGATTGTAGTTCATACCTCAAGACAGTCAATGACTATCTACAACTACTCATAAGAGCAGGTATAGTATTTATTTTGAAGAACCAAGTGTACTAGCCCGTACAGGGAGTCAAGCTGAACCCATGAAAGATAAAAATAAGTATCAGGATGACATGATCAAAGGGTACTAAAGATGAGTTAAGTAGAAAAGCCTTCTTCAACCTTTATAAGAAAGTAATACTTCAAATTGAGATTTGTGATTGTAGTAAAGTAGTGCATTTGTGGGATCTATCAGCTGTATTGGGATTCTAGATTGTTTAGCACTGAAACATGAGTTCACAAAGGATTAAGGGCTCAGATAGAAAAGAAGTCAAATGGTCATAGGTTTTAGGAGCCAGGCAACCAAATCATTACTGGATTTGGACAAATGAGTAGTCAGATATTCAAATTTTAATCACAATTTTTGGAAGAAAATCTGAGCTCAAGAAGTTTTGCTGCATATTATGAGAGAGGTTCATTGTTGTCAGTTAGTAGTTCGACTAATTTTGGTTGTGACTTGAAATCTTGCAAGGTAACGCCCAACGGCTAGCCTTTCTTGCTCAAGTTAGGAACACATTGAGTTTTGAGGCCAAAACATCTTTTAAGAAGGGAAGAGTATAATACCCACATATTTTTCCTCAATTTGACACTCCTAAAAATGATCATTATTGTTTAATGTCATGCTCAATGACCAATCTACCCGTCCTAGTCTTTAGTGTAACACTTGGACCTTCTTCAGTCAATACACCTGGACTTTTGTAATCATTCCACGTGGACTTTTTCTAACCATTTCACGTCCATTTACAATTATCTTTATCTTTGCATATCATTCCAAGATATCTCTTTACAACGTCTAATAAACATTGAGGCCTCTTGCGTATTTAAATGAATTCTAGTTTTTGGATAATAAGTGACATAAGAGTAAAATTGAGGGACCAAAGCACAATATTGTGAAGCTTGTCTTCTTGTGTTTATCTCCAAGCTTGTCTCTAAGTTTATCTTCTAGTACTTATCTTCAAGTTTTAAAAAGCATGAAACTTATTCTCAATTTAAAAGGTGTGAACCTTATCTTTAAGTCTTGAAACATGAACTTTTCTTTAATCTTTGAAAAATATGAAGCTTTTCCTCTCATCCTTGTTACCAACCTTATCTTTAAGTCCTGAGAAGTGTGTTCCTCGTCCTCAAGCTTTAAGCAGGGACCTTCCTACCTATTTCTATTTGACAAACCATTTTCAAATTACTTTTTCTCTCAAAATTCTCCTTCAACTATTCTTATTTCAATTGTCAACCCTAAACAAGAATTGAAGATTTCAAGCTAAA
The DNA here is from genome assembly GCA_025175665.1 of Cinchona pubescens. Classification (NCBI taxonomy): domain Eukaryota; kingdom Viridiplantae; phylum Streptophyta; class Magnoliopsida; order Gentianales; family Rubiaceae; genus Cinchona; species Cinchona pubescens. Next base: position 171,783 of record JANKKI010000301.1, on the reverse strand, counting down.
TTGATACCATAGGAGTATTTCAAGGCTGATTTTCCAGCTTGATAGGTAAGTTTTACATGAATTATTCTGGTGCAAGGATTTTGGTAGTAAAGCTTTCAAGTTCTTCCAAGAATTAAACTTGTCAAATCTTCTTGTTCATAGACTTTTTACTGTTACCAAATGTATTTTTGAGCTACCAAATGTTGTTTTGTAGTTTAAAACACTTCTAAAATATTTGAAATGATGAGTTTGAATGATGGTTTAGGGCTGTTCATGAACAATTTAGTTGCATTCAAGGGTCATAACTTATGATTTTTGAGGTTTAACCTTGTTTTCGTTTTACTAGTTCAACCCCTATGTGTTTGTACTTGTTTTTATCCTAATTGTTAAGTGGTTGGGGACCCTTTTCACCCTCATATATGGCTGGTTCATGAATAGCTTGAGTCACCAGCCAACTTATTTAAAGTTGCCAAAAGAATGCTTGGTACCACGGCGTTCCAATAAGCCTATTTTGCAATCCTGCAATGTTCCATACCCTGTTCCAGAATTTTGTTTTAAAATTTTTATTCTTTCTTCATTTATTAATGTACCCCTACTATAGCCTGATCCAGTTTTTGATAGTACCCTCTTAGGGTGTTGGTTCTAAGAGGTAAGATTTCCGACCAGTAGAAATTAGGGTTGCAAGAAGTGAATCTTTAAGGTAAGTAGTCCTTAACCCTCTTTATTGATTACACTATATATTGCTAGTTTTAAAGTGATATTTTCTATTAAATGAAGGTAAGTAAGAACGGTATTGTGTATATCCGATGATTATGCAATCATATTCTATGTTGCTAAGTCAAATGCTTAAGAGTATTCATGTTGACCTTATGTTCGTGTCAATACTTGACATTATTTTATTATTTATATCATATGAACGAGTATGAAGGTTAAATCGTTAGATTGACCATTGAATTAGAATGCTCAAGAATGTAAATGTTATCTGTTCGTGGAAGCACTTTTTCATATCTAATTGCGTGCAAGTTATGTGTGAAGCATTCCATTACCACTTATTTTGCATGAGCTCAATGGGTCATTTAAGTGGATTTTGTTTTTGATTGATTGCTAGTGTATTATAAATCATTGAGTACTCTATCTTGAAATTTTCCACCCATTATATTAGGAAGACAAGTGATAGACACTTTTTGATACCTTGTCTCCTTAAGCTAATAATAAGTGGACCTGGATCTAGTGTCGGAGGACTTACTTGAACCATGAGCTGAAATGGTGCGACTGTATAACATGAGCTTGACTTTATTGCATACTTTTGCACCCGAGCACCCTACTATGGCCATATGCCTATGTATCAATAATTTAATTTAAGTGCTATTTACTTAGCATTGTTTTGCTCATCTCATATTGCTTATACTATTTTGCAATTTGTGGATCCATAAAGGTTTTGTTGTCCTGATTGTGGAATTGAGTTGGGAGAGGAATTTAGTATGGGCCCTAGTTCTTGGAGCCAAGATGTTTCTTATTGTTTAGTGTGAGGTTTTACCTTGCTGCATGACTTGTGTGCCAGTATAATTCGATAGGCTTTGTTTTGCTATTGAATTTCTTTTTTGATGGTTTAAACTTCCCCAACGCTAGTTGTTCTTTTGAATGTTTGCGTTTGTATAAAGAATGTTTCATCCTAACCTATTTGTATTTTAAGGTTAGTTGCCTAGTATTTGAGGTCCTTGTTGAGATTAAGGTTAATAGAAGTTCTTGATATCGAGACTTGTATATAATTGTTATCATCCTATACTTTTAAAACTTCATATTAAGAAATAAATTTGATTGAAATAAATTTATTATGCAATAGAATATTAGGAATGAGTTTTAGAAATTAAAGAAGAGTAGCTAATATTTTTTTGTATAGGTTTCAGAAATCAAGTAGTAATAAAAATATAAATTTTACTTGAAAAATAAATTTACATATTTTTCATATACTGTTAGATCCTTATAAGAGAAAAAATCGTAAAGAGATATGCACGAAATAAAAACTAACTTTTCGAAACTTCATTTAGAATTAAATTTTATTGAAATAAATTTTCTCACAAAGTAGAATTCTGAGATAGAATTTGAAATTGGAGGATGAATATTAAATAAAGTTTAAATAAGCTTAATTGAATAAAATTTCTCATTAAATAGAATTATGCATATAATTATTATTAATATATATAGGTTGCAGATACATTAATAGACTAGATAACATTTAAATGCAATTAAAAATTAATAGTTTATTAAAAACTATTAAAAGTAAAAGAAAAATTAGTTATACGAATAAAGTAAAAGAAGAAAATAAGTTTATTTTAATTTCAAAAAGTTAAATACTATTTTGACCATTCAAACTAAGCAAAAATTTAATATGACCTTTTAAATTGAGAAGGTCTCGATTTGATCCTCCAAATTGAAAAAATATTCTAATATAGTCCCCCAAATTCAAAGAGTCTCGAATGAAAATAATTTACAAAGCCACAATTCAAAGCCACTTTCAAAAGCGAGTTCACGTATCAAAATCTTATTGAATGTGCAACCGCCTGATTTTATATCTTTGGTCGGATTTCGTTTTTTCTTTTCTGGATTTAATCCTAACATATCAGTAGCTTTTGTTTGTCACTTTGTATAGATGCTCTCATCTCAATTTGGTCCTTAAAGCTAAAACGAATATCCCAATGTAGCCTTCAAAATTGAAAGATTATGAATTTGACCCTCCAAACTAAAATTCTATTCCAATTTACCCTCTAAACTATCTTCCGATACCTAAAAGTACCATTAATCTTTTAAAAGTACACAATTTTTAAATAAAGTGCATCTATACAAAGTGACAAAGTGACAAAAGCCATTGATGTATTGCTAGATCCAGAAAAGAATAAACAAAATTCGACTAAGGATCTAAAATAGGGGTTGGTGATTTGATATGACCTTGCCACGTGGAGTGGTTTCAGCATATGATTTTGCAAATGATTTTCCTTTGAAATTTACTTGCAATCTTAATGATTACTTTACTGTTAAAATATGATTTTTGTATAAAATAGAGAGTTCCATTTGGTATCTATTTTTCAAGGATGAATTTTAGAAACTACACAAGCATCATAGCAAATAAAACTTTTTTTGGATTAGAAATTAAGTTAAATAATAGTAGGGATTATCTTTTACCCAAAAAAAGTAGGACTTACCACGTATAAAACTTTTGAATTCTTTTGAGAGAATAATTTTGAAATCTTTTTCTATTTTTTATACAAAAAAAAGAAGAAAAACAAAAGAACAAATTAGACATAAATTTGCTTAAAAGGCTCAAGGCCATCTACACTTGAATTAACAAAGACATTATCCTTCATAGATATTGTTAATATTTTCACCTTCCTTGTGACAATGCCATTTATTTTGTATTTAATGTTGTTGTCTAGACTTTGTAATGATGAAAGAGATTCATTGTCAAGAATATGAAAAGAATTTGACTTCTGTGTGGTGCACAAAAAATAAATATATTGCAGAATCTATCCTTTCGATTATTGTTAAACTGATTGGATGAGTAAGAAAGAGGGTGAAAAATGTGATCTTTACCTATTTTATTTTTTTTAAAAGAACATAATCTTTATCTTTTGCAATTTTTCCTTTCCATACATTGAATAATTAGCACATATTTAATCTACGTTGCGTTTTTTCCTATAATCAAATATTAGTTCCTAAATTATATTAGCTAAAATTCATAATAGACAATTACTGTCCTCATACAAAAATTATTGTTGCTGTTGTTGTACCTGTAAATATCTAATGTTGAATATTAGAAACCATATAAATAACATACTAAAAAATGGGAAATTCAAATTAGTTACACATTACATTTTAATTAAAGTGTACTTTATCTAATAAAAGTTAAATATTAAATGTTTATTGTTACTTTTGAATTAGTACTATACAAGTTAATAGACACTATAATTATATATTGTTGATCTTAATTATTATATAAATAAAATTTATAATATTGAATATCTACCTCTCAGTTTACTACTATACAAGTTGATAATTTTAGTATAATAAATTAATCACTAAATTTCACATCGTAAATTGCTAAATAGTGGTAGATTATTTTTCATTTTTTCTCTAAGTTTTCATGATATAATTCCTATAGTTGTGAAAAATATATATTTAAGAGATTGAGCAAAATACACAAATGATCACCAAACTATTAAGTTGTTGCATACAAGATCATTGAATTATTTGTTTTACAAAATTTCTCACTAAACTACTTTAAGTGTGTGTCTGGAGTTACTAAACTATTTATTTTGCAAATGTAGTCACTAAACTACCTTAAGTGTGTGTTTCATGGTGACTGCTTACATATACTTAAAGTAGTTTAATAACCAAATTTACAATGGAGTGACTTCAAACACACATTTAAGGTAGTTCAATGACTAAGTTTGCAAAATAAATAGTTCAATGACCTTATATGCAAAATAGTTTGGTGACCATTCATGCATTCTGCTCTAAGATATTTCATTTCCTAAATTAGAAATTGTTATTTAGTATTTTCATACGAATGATTCCTTCATCAAGTTGGTTCCAAGAGAGGTATAGGGATTCAAGAATAATCAAATATCTTAATGTGCTTAAATCATGATAAATCCCAAATTTTTAGGATAGAACTTGAATAATTGAAGAGAATAAAGGTTTTAATAAACTCTATAAATTGTCAACATTTCTTAAGACTGCACTACCCTATTTGATTACTAGACTTACAGAATGAATATAATAACAAACTCTAATGGTAATTTAAACTTTCTTACTTTTGAAGTTAAATAGAATATCAATAAGCTCGTTGTAGAATAATTCAAAATGGTCTTCTATTTTAAAAATTACAAGGGTGATGTGTAATTCATAAGACACAATTATTTAAATTTTATGAATTTTTTTAGCTATTAAACTTAACAAATCCCTTATATTTCTAACAAAGTATATCTAAAGAATGCATAAAAATACCTGTGAACAAATATTTTTCTAAACTCATACGAGTTATAAAAAAATTCTTTTATTTAGTTAAATATTGAAACAAAAATTATATAAGAAAAAATTAAGTGAAATATAAAACCAAACAGTTAGTATCTCCAAACATGCTTTACTATCGATATATTTTAATTCATAGCAATAAAAATCAGATAATTAGTGTTTTTAAACGTGCAAAGCATATTCTCCCATACTAGTATATATAAGTAAGAAACTTTTCTCTTTGGTGTGATCAATTTATGCCACATTATATCAATACCAAAAGAAACTCTCTTTATTTAGTTTTCAAATTACCCAAATTAACTTTCCTCTCACCACGATCTTCGATATAATGACTTCCATAAACCAAACCTGTATGTACATTGTCATATAAGCACACAAATTGGTTGTACCAAAAGTACTAGTGTAAATAGTTTTTCATAAAGCCAAAGACTTATATATATATATTTTCGTATAAGTACACAAATAAGTTGTACCAAAAGTACTAGTGTAAATAGTTTTTCATAAAGCTAAAGACTTTTCTAGATAACTATGGTTGCTCTCAAATTCAGACATGTTCTAAAACAAAAATATGTTCATAATAGACAAATAAACACCCCCTCCCTCCCTTCCCCCGAAAAAAAAAATTGTACACTTCATACAATTGAAGAAAACATATGGATGAGAAAAAGTTCTGCCTGCCTTATTTCAATTTGACCTCTTAACTTGTATATGATTCTCACTTTGGATTTATATTTATTTTTTTGACATATTACACCCTTAACTCTCAAATTTATCATATTCACTCCAATTTTTCATACAGTTTAAAGTTAAAAGATGTTAAGTAAGTGCATACCACACACTTGTTTAGGAGGATATTGCATTAATAGAAGTAGTCATGCCTAATTCCACTTTACATCCCCTAACTTATGATTTATTCTCAATTTGTACCCCTAATTTTAAATTTTTTGATACATTGTACCTCTAACTCTTAGATTCATCCCACTTTAATTTAATTTTTAATAGTGTTGAAATATTTAACAAATGTTCCTTTTAGTTGTATGGTATGAACTGTTCGAACATCCGTTAATTTTGGTAACAATGTTAAAAATTGAATTGAAGTTAATAAATCTGAGTTCAAGGTGCAATATCTCATTGCAAAATATAAGTATAGGATGTAAAGTGATAATCGGGTACAAGTTAGGGGTATAAATTAGAATAAGCCCTATGCGGTTAACTGATTTTGTAACCATTTTTTAATTAATTTTGATTAATTTTGATTTCACTCAGAATTTGGTTAATTAGTTCAAAAGGATTCTTTGAATTTGGTTAACCGATAACCGAATTTATTAATTGAAAATAAATCTTCTTTATAATATGTGTCACACACACATGTACATACACATATATCATTGTGTCTTTTATTAGTTTAACAAAACATAAATAAATATAATAGTACATTTCATATATTAAGTAGTTTTAAATGTATTTTACAATTCAAATGATTTAACAAAATTTAACAATAAAGAGTATTAGTATACAAAGATAAATGTAGTTATTCAAATAAAATTATATTTTATTGATAAAGTATTATAATTAGCTTTAATGTGTAACATAATTCTTACCATTAAATCATGTACTTTTATATATATTTATATTCAGGTATACTAACTACATATGCTTATATTGTTAGTAACAAATTGTTACCCATAAATCACTTTATATAGTCTCATGATACTTATATTATTAATACCATGTTACATAATAATATATTGTTATATATTGCTAGTTATTGAATTAATAACATGATATAGTTTTTTTTGAGCAAAATGCGTTAATGGTCATCAAACTATTAGGTTATTGCATACAAGGTCACTAAACTATTTGTTTTACAAATTTAATCACCAAACTACCTTAAATGTGTGTTTAGAGTCACTCCTACTTCCATGATGACTGCAGGCATACACTTAAGGTAGTTCAATGATAAATTTATAGACGAAATGACTCTAGACACACTTAAAGTAGTTTAGTAACCAAATTTATAAAATAAATAATTCAACAATCTTATACGCAAACCAAATAGTTTGTGACCATTGGTGTATTTGACTCTTTTTTTAATCGGATCATTAATTAATAGTATCCACACAAGTACATCACATTATATACGTGTGATCGAATTTAAACAAATTAGAGAAAATTTATTTCAAAAACAAGTTTTGGTGTACACAATATCACCGTAATATCAAGGGCACAATTAATCCAAGTTGAATTTGGTTAAATGAATTCAAGTTGATTATCAAATTTAAATTTAGTTAATCAAATTTTTTACCAAATTGAATTTAGTAAGAACTAAAACTAGTTAAAAGTGTTAGGACTATTTTTTAAATTTTGACCGATTTCATAAATCGATTAACTAAAGCGTAAACCCATTCTCATCTTTACATGACATAGTGGAAAATAAGTTTATTATTCAAGATTTGAAAGTAAGGAATATATTTTAGTAAGAAATATATTTCTTAATATTTTATTCTAAAAGGTTCTTAGTGATAAGACTATTTTTGAGTTTGATTTTAGGTCACTCAATAATTATATGGTCACTAAAGTTTTAAAATAAGCGATTTTAAATCATTCTACTAATTCTAGACATTGACGAAGGAAAAAGGCTGAATTGCTTTTTGGGGATAATTTTGTTAAACGACCACCGCAACCCACCCAATACCCGCAGAACCTAAACCACTAGCACTTCACCCCCAAGCCAACCCTGTCGTAGCCTTTCAAATCTACCCCTAGTCACTCCAACTGCCCACAACCATCCAGCAAAATGAAAATGTTTAGTTCATATAGAAGAAAATGAATACAAAATAGATGTGAAAAATCTCCTTTTTGTAAATAGTTTTCCAAATGTAGAAAATAACGAATAAATTGATTAAAGAAATTTCATAGTTTTTGGAATTCTCTTATATTCTCAAAGTAAATAAAAAAACTTAAAATTGATATATGTGCAATCATTAAAAATTAAATAACAAGAGATCAACTTTACACACAAATTTTTGGAGTACAATTTTATCAAAACAAATATCAACATCATTTTTTTATTAATTATTTATAGGAAAAATGACCTTAATAGCCTATCACATTTAACATTTATACTTTTTTAATCTACACATTTAAAATGTTGTATGCATTTTAATTCCTCACAAATTTAAAATGCACGGGTATATTTTTTTTCTGAAATACTCACATGCATATCGAATGTAACATATTTAACAAAAAAATTAATAATACATAATTTTAAATACTAAATTATCCAAAACAATGAGGATTGCAGCTACTAGAGTAGGGTCAAGAAGGAAAATCGACGAGAGAAGGGAATCGATGTGATGATTATAGGTTAGAATTTTGGGTAGTGTTAAAGGATGTTTTAGGTAGTTTCATTTTGTATTCAAAATTTGTGTATTGTCAATTTTGCCATTAAAAAATGTATGTTACATTCGATATGCATGTGAAAATTTCAAGTCAAAATATGACCGTAATTATATTGAGAGATCAAAATAGTGCATTTTGAATTTGTGAGTGACTAAAATGTATTATTTTAAATGTAAGAGACTAAAAAAATACAAATATAAAATGTGAAGGACTATTAGCATTATTTTCCCTTATTTATATGATGAAATCTTTCAAAAAAGTAAATTGTATATATTTTTTGGATTCAAAGAACAAAATACAAATGGGATATAATTTCATAAGGTAAAATGTAATTAACCCTTGATATCATATATAAATATAATAAAATCAAAATCAAATTCTCTCAGCAATTCTCTTTCTTATGTGGTAAAATTTAACTGGAACGCGAGTATCACTCGCTCTTATGCCTCCAACAAATTTCTTGGACAGCAAAAATCTTATTGCCACATCAAATTTCTATCAAATGACAACACTACCCCTCAAGTCAACTTACCCCAAGCCCCTCTCTTCCGTCTCTCTCAGAACAGCCGCCCCTCCTCCATACAAACTCCGCCTCTGCCTTACAATCAGAATTGAACATGAAAAAATAAACCATCCCAATTAATCACAAATATGAAAGAATAAAAAAAACACTACAAAATTAGTAGGAAGATTCCATGAATCCCTTCTACCTCTAACTAATTTAAGAAAAACAAAGAAATTAATAATTTCTCAACCATGGTGGTTTCTTGGTCATCGGTTTCCACCACCACCGTTGGTATCGCAGTTTCTCTAGTGGGAACTTCACCAGAGATCTCACCAATCAGGTCGATACTATATCCTTCAAAGAAGAAGCCTACGCTTTCAAAGTAATCCACAGCATTTCCTTCAAGTACCCCTACATACCCTACTAAACCCCAACCCATTGCTTGCGGGGAAGATAGGTTTTTTGAATTGGTTTTTGCAGATGGGTCCGTCAAAATGTTCGATTTGATGATAAAAATAATTTGGCAGTTTAGATTTACCCAAAAAAAATAAAAATAATTTAGCAGAAAGGATATAATTGTAGCCAAGAGCAGGCGGCAGGCCTGCACAAAATGGGGTGTAGAGATGACACCCCGATGGGGATACACTTGAGATCGTGACTTGGAAGGGGCAGTATTGTCACTTGGTAGAAAATGTGCTGTACTAATGAGATTTTTGCTGTGGCAATATTATTGCCCAAATTTTATTCAGTTTCATACTTATTCATTTCTTTCTGTTGATTAAGTTTATCTTCTTTTCCCTCCAAACGATTCTTTATTTGTGCTTCTATATTCCATTATCCCACATTTCATTTCACTCATCTCCATATTCTCTTTACTTATCTTGTTCCCCTCCTATCCTATCCCTTTTCAATTTCAAAAGGTCCCCACCTTATTAATAAATCCCTTTTCTCTTTTTATTTTGAAAATCAAAAAACACCCCCTACATATATATATATAGAGGCAAATATTTAAATAAATTCGATTTTTAACTTTACTTATAAATTCTATGGTGTGGATAAATTTTAGAGAATCTATGACATCAGTTGATATAAATAAAAATTTTTAAAATTTAATTATAACCACAAAATCTATCGATAGAGTCAAAAATCAAGTCTAACTAAATATTTTCCATATATATAAGTCACTTGGAGTGAAAGATTATTTACCTTCAGTGGTTTTTTTTTTTTTTTTTCCCAATTGAATGTCAACATTTTCACTTGGGAGGTATGGAATCTACATAGTAGTAGTACCGATAGGTGCGGGGTGCATGTTATTTTCACGGGCGACGCTTAAACAGTAAGCCCTTTTTGCATTTGTTGAGTTTTAATTATCAACAGTAGACAAGAGAAATCATCACCCCTGTTCTAATCCTAAATTTTTTTTCTCTTTATATCCTAATTCTGAGATTTCCCGAGAGGGTTTTCAAACACTTATCCTCAAAATCCCAAACTTCCAACTCCCTCTCTCGATGAACTCCTATGTTGAATCAAAATGGAGAGGGTGGTTTTAGATTCGATCAATTATTCTTGGTCTAAAGAACACCAGAAGATCTATCAGTTTTAGTTCATCATTGCATTCCTTTTTTTTTAACTCAAATCAATTTATCTTCACTAAATCGTTATCTTTCTTTTTGTGGATGGCGATGGCCGCTTGACAAGAAATGATTCTACAAAATTTTTAGCCATGTCCAATTTATCTTGGCCTGAACTCAAGCAAGTAGTATATAATTCTTTTTTACTTCTATTTTCTAGAGTAATTTTCTAAAAACATTTTGTGTGATTTATATGCACAAATAAAAAGTGTTGGTTTTATGAACTTTGTTATATTACGATTATGTATTTGGTGTTTAATTGTATGCTTAAATTCAATCTAGAGTTCTTATAAGAGGATTTTTTTTTTTTTTTGTGTGTGTGTGTGGTAGATGTGCTATTATTGATGCTTAAGAAGGATCAGTAGTTTCAATGTAAAGTTGGTTAACAGATGAGGGAAGAGATTAGATATAAACGACCCTCTGTTTGTCATCCTATTTTTCACATTTTATCAAAACTTTTATCATATATTTATATATCTTTTTTACATCCAAATTCATATACACAATTATCCACGTCATCTAATTAATCTGTTCGTGTATTTTCTATTTTATTATATATGAGCAGAGCTTATTTCTTTAGATTATATTCTACAGCGCACGGCCTCATCAGAAGGTTCGAAACCTCTTTCCTCCACCTACCATTTCCCCTGTTCCTATATTTTTCTCAATCTTCTATTTAATTTTTCTTTAATTTTTATGCTAAAGACAAGGGTAGATTTACTTTTCCGATTTTGTGGACCTTGCTGGGCAATTTTTTATTCGATTAATTTTATTTACGCCACTTCATATCACTTGTTGGAATATCAAATTAATTTTAATATCATAACAACTGATGTTATCATAATCCGGATCTTTCATGTTTAATTATCAAGAATATAAATTAAATACTATATGCGAAAGCGTATCTGAATCCATAAGAATTGATGTGATTCTTGAATATTTGAATGAGATTCTTAAACTTACGGATTTAATTTTTGAATATTATGATTATTGATCTTCCAAATTTTAATTTTTTTGACATCTCATCGTCAGGAAAAAACGAGAACTCTATTCTCGATGAAATACTCTTCTACGCTTCTTCTAATATGGGTTTTGCGATTGATAATTTTGGCCTGGTTGGGTTTTGCAATTAACAAATATTTGATATTTTTCCAGAACTATCACAGGCATATCATTATACTTTTTCCATTATTTTTTTTTCAAAATTCTGTAAAAATGCAAATATTTACTCATTTATTTGCTCTAGTGTTTTTTTATCTTATAGTTTTCTACTTTTTATTTTTTATCAATTGTGAATAATTAATTTCCGTACATGTGTTTTTTTTCTCAGTATATGTATTCTATCATATATGCGTATGTATACATTCTCAGTTACATATATGTGTGTGCAAGTATTTCTATGTGCGTGTTGATAAGATTGTCGATTTTGCTAGACTTACTGTACTTCAGCCATGGGAGGGGGAATATGGTTTCTTAGTGAAGAAGACACTATAGGTTAAATGATCTATTATTATTGCCGAAACAGATTTCAGAAACTGGGAAAGGTTAAGGTTAAGTATACAAGTATGTAGGGTAGACAGTTGAAGGAGCTTAAAGGTCCGCTAATACAAGAGGTAAAAGTTTGGGTGCTTTTTTTTTTTTTTAACCACCTAAAAGTAGGGGGTGGTTACCCATTTATTAAAAATAAAAATTGTACCTGAATAAATGAGGAGATTAGGCCAAAATCTCCTAAAACAATTTACATCATACATATCTAAGGTGCCCTTATTTACTAGACCATGCATATTTGAGGTAAGTCCAAAGTGTGACATGTTATGGAACCAATTTTGAGACATGACAATTATGATTTCACTCAGATGACCAATCATACCTTAATTGATCTCAAAATTGGTAATGCTGTTGAGGAATACAACGTCTATATAGAAAATTGATAATCTTATTTAGTTCTTTTAATTTGGGATTATAGTTTATCCTTTTCTTTGGATTTTCTTTTCATTTTGTATTTCTCGTGGATTTTGTAGGTCATAGTTCCGATATTCAATGACAGATGTAGGCGGGGTAGGTATGACCAGCCCCCCGCTCCAAAGATTTTAAAATTTTTAATTTTTATCATAAAAATTTTAAAATTTTTATTTATACCCTTATAAATTTTAGTTGTTTCGCCCCATAAAATTTGAGAAATAAGTTAACCTCTATAAATAAAGACCACCTAAACAAATCTCACCCCCCTCAAGTCACAAATATTGCGTCCCTCCCTGTTGATATATATTTTGCCACTTTTTGTTAGTAATACTTTTATGTAGCATCTACAAGATACAAAGTTTGTGTGCTCTATTATTTGACCTGCATATTTTCTGTCTTGTGGATAGATGGACTTTGTTTCATGCAAGAAATTTCCCTTTGAAGAATAGAGTACTTTTGGTGTTGAGAGTGTATTTGTTCAATAGTGTCCATTTCATGTAAACTTGATCGACTAGGTCTGTTGTTGTCAAAACATTAAAGGGAAAAAATTTGTGTAGACTTTGCTTTAATAAACCACTAGAAACATAAAAAAGTGGGCCTTACATAGGGCCATGTAGACGACAAAAAATGTAAAAGTGAGCCTCACATTTTATGTATTTAGTGATCTATTAGACTAAATTTACACAAGTATTTAAAGATGTGGGGATGCTTTTTTCCTCTTTTGTTCTTTTTCTTCGAGATGTTTTCCTCTTTGGCACTTTGTCAATGGAGCTTTAATCTTTTCTGTTAATCATTCAATGTAGTATTCCTTCCTTTTTATACATAATATTCTACAGCATCCTAGTCTTCTTCTTTTCTTCAACTTTTGTGTTGCTTTTCCTTAGTGTATTTTGATTTTATTTGTTGTTATTTTCAATTTATAAAATTAAAACAAAAATAATTTTTCTTTCTTTTTCCTTTTGTCTTTTGTGGCTTTTGTTATTTCATTTTAGTTGTAGACACCAAATTTTGATGCACTTTTACTGTTAAGTACCAAATCGGGGTATTTTTTTTTTTTAATTTTTATGTTTTTCGAGATAATGTCCCAATTTAACAAAAAATATGAATTCCTAGGGTAGAGTAACCATTTTTATCACTTTTTGGGGATAGGGGCGAAATTTTCTTTTTACATCTGAGTGTTATTTTCTAATTTTTAAAGTTCCTAAACTCAATTTCATGTTTTTAAAGTCTTGGTAACTTTTGCAATTTATTTGGGACGATTTTAAAAAAGTTTAAATATTTTTAGTCCTGAACGCATGCTTTTCGACAATATCATTTTGGGTGTCATTTCAAATAAAAATTTTTATTTTTTAGATTTTATGTGTTATCGATAATTATTTACTTTTGATAAAAAAATTTGCACCTCTCAAAAGTAGAAGCTAGATCACAAGGTGGTTAAAAGATGGAATGATGCATAAATAGTCAAGTCAAAAGATGCAATGATGTAGAATTGGTCAAGTCAAAAGCATGGAAGCATAGCATAGGCTTCGTTTTGTAATCCTTTTTAGTTATCATGTAAACATGGTAGTGGCAACGATGGCAACGGCAATGATGGAATCCTCCATAAGCGGTACCGACTATTTTCCATTTCCTAAACTTCCTCCAACTCCACCTCAAAACCTTTGATCAACTAAATAAGCTCGATAGTTTTTCGTTCTTATAAGGTAATGTCAATTCATATTCGGGTTTTGTGCTAGTTTAGTCAAATATCGGTGATCTACAATCTTATGTCTAGAATCTCTTAGAACTTTCGACAAAAATGGACAACCTGTAGATGCTAAATTTTGATGCATTTTTGTCGTTAAGTACCAAATTGGGATTTTTTTTAAAAAATTTCATTTTTTTCGAGATAATGTCCCAATTTACCAAAAACTATGAGTTCTTGACATGGAGTAACCATTTTTTATCACTTTTTGGGGATAGGGACGAAATTGTCCTTTTACGTCTAAGTGTTGTTTTCTAATTTTTAAGGTTCCTAAACTCAATTTCATGTTTTTAAACATTTCAACAAGTCTTGGTAACTTTTGAAATACGTTTGGGAAAATTTTAAAATGTTAAAATATTTTTAGTCCCGAACGCGCACTTTTCGACATTATCATTTTGGGTGTTCTTTCAAATAAAAATTTATGTTTTTGAGATTTTATGTATTATCAATAATTATTAAAATATTTTCTCAAATTACTTTTTTATCGTTATATGAAAAATCGGTACAGGTTATACTATCAGGTAAAAGTAGTGAATCCAAAGTGTGCAGCCTTTTCAAAACTTTTTCATTGAAAGGTGCATGAAAAACAAATGTCAAATCAATCTTTATGAAAATAAGTTATTTGTTAGTTATTCTATTTTATTATATAATTATATATTATATTTTTAAAAAACAAAGAAAAGAGATGATTAGACCTTTATAAGGTCCAATAACATTTAAGCCACAACAATAATTCTACCCCTTCAACTCCCCTCTCCCCCAATCATCCCATCAGCTGAGGATCCCCCATCCTTTCTCCATTTTTTTGGCTTCAAAACCAAACACACCGAAGAATCACTAGCAAAAAACTCCGCACCCCTCAAACCATTTTTCCTTCAACTCCCAAAAACACCGAACCCCACTTACACGGTCAATCCTCAACCCCTCCTCCCTTTCATTTTGTTTTTGTTCTTGCTACTACTCGTACAACTTTTTTTTTATACTATTACACTACTAATTATCCTATCACTCCAGCACAATACAACACACATACACACACACCTCTTAAGAGCACACGCATAACTTCAAGTCACCAGAACCATTTCATCTTTAATATGAAGAGCACCACTACCAAAGTTGTCCACTATTTCACCGTGAACCTTTTTGGGAGAAACTATGAATTATCAAGCAAAGCATCCATTTTCTTTCCTTTTTTTTTCATCTTTTTTGTTTGTCTAATCTAACAATAAGATAAGAAGCTAAGAAACTCTATTGATTGCCATGTGGCAGCTGATATGGAGAGTTATGCTAACTTTTATTTTTGTTTTGTGAAAATTTCCAAAATATACCCTTTTTCCATTTGAAGGGTCTCAAATTGTGAAGGGATAAAATTGTAAACTGATTACAAAATTCCACTTTCTATCCTTCTTTTAGTGAACAATTTCATACTATACATTGGCATATTTGTAATTTGAATAAAAATAGAAGAGCTTGCTTTTTTGTCTTTCGTATCTCTAAGGCCGATTTTTAGGGATATTGGAGATAAATAATGGTTGGTTGGGATGCTTTTAAGATCTGAGATTTCATCATGTTGTGAACCCTTGAATCATTTGTCAAAGGTACTATTCTATACCTAATCCTTTCCTATCAGCCACACCAACTGCAGACTACTCCACACTAGCCCTTGCTATCATCCACAACCATCTTCCCACTGTAGAGAAAATGTTGTAGCCCTATCTATTTTCTTCAAATCTTTTCCCTACTCCATTTTTGTCTCTTTCTCTCTCTCTCTCTCCCTATTTTTTCCCTGATATATCAATTTCTCTCTTTTTATCGTTTGGTTTGATTTTAGTTAATTTTTTTCTCCTCACATTTTCATGATAGTGAACCTAATATTGTCTTCATTTATGTTTTGCAGGGCTATGATTGGGGTTTAAGGTTTTTTTGAGATGGCTCGGTTAGTTTTCTTCGTTTTCTTGCTTCAATTCTTAGGGTTTTAAGGTAACATATTTCAAAAGTTTGTGAATAGGCATTGTTCACTTCTTCAAAAGTTGATGAAAGCTTTCTTACTCACGGGTTTACACATCTAGATTGTGGAATTTTTTTCCTTTTTTTCCCCCTAAATCTTCATGCAACAAGAATATCAATCAAAAAACAACAAAGGAAAGGTACAGTAAACCAAATATATATATATATATTAATTTTTATAATAACCACACAAAAATTTTACTTTTTTTAGAGAAAGAACAAAATTTTGTAATAGATGTCCTAAGAAAGCTACAGGATGCATTTTATGGGAAACAATAGAGAAGAAGTTGATGCACAATTTTTGAGGATACAGTAATGAGTAAATCGTAACTCTGCCTGTGTTGAGTTTTTCTTAGCATAGCCGGTCCCAAACCCAGGTAAGGAGAAAGGTTTGTTAGGTTGACAGTCAGCGTAAAACTTTCTCAATCTTATGAGATGATTGCACTACGATATTGCGCTAACGCTAGGGCGTTCCCTATAAGCGATGCGTAGCATTGCCTGAGTGCGGTGAATATTGGGCAAGGGCCGCTACATCTCCATAGGGTCTGAGTGTAGTGATAGAAAATATGCAAGGGTCCTCACATAATAGGGGGAGGGTAGTGGAAGGATAGTGGAGAAGAAAAATGTTCTGGAGAATAGGAACTTGGAATATTGGAACTCTTATTGGTAAATCAATAGAGGTGGTAGATACAATGATTAGGAGAAGAATTAATATTTTGTGTTTACAAGAGACAAAATGGGTAGGAGAAAAGGCTAAACTATTAGATAATTCAAGATTCAAACTTTAGTACTCAAGAATAAATAGAACTAGAAATGGGGCAGATATTGTTGTAGATGGGTCAATGAAGGATGATGTAGTGCAGGTGATTTGGAAAGGAGATAGGATTTTGGCCCTTAAACTAATTTTATGACATAAAACTATTAATATCTTCAGTGTCTATGCGCCTCAAGTAAGTCTAGATGAATCCATTAAGGATAAATTTTGAGAGGATTTAGATGAGTTGATAGGTAGTGTCCCCCATTGAGAGCAAATTTTTATAGGAGGTGATCAAAATGGATATGTGGAGAAGAGATAATGAGGATTATGAAGAAGTGCATGGTGAATATGGTTATGAGGGCAGAAATGAAGAAGGAAAATCAATTTTAGAGTTTGGAATGGCATTTGACCTTTACATTATCAATATTATTTTCGAAAAGAGGGAAGAACATTTAGTTACCTTTAAAAGTGGTTCAACAAAGTCATAGATTAACTTTCTCCTCACAAGAAAGAGATATAGAAGGGTTTGTAGAAATTGTAAAATTATACCTGGAGAAAATTTAACCTCACAACATAGGCTTTTGGTGGTGGACTTGAGGTTTGAACATCACATTAGGTGAAGGAATCTACTTGGATCACCTAGAATTAAGTGGAGGAATTTAAAGAATGAAAAAGAAGAAATTTTTAAGGAAGAATTGTTAGGGCAAAGTATTTGGGACTTACAAGGAGAATTTGACACTTTAGGGAATGACATGGAAACTAGAGTGAGAACAATGGCTAAGAAGATACTTGTAGAGTCAAAAGATTATGTGATTCCTCCATGAACAAGGAATCTTGGTGGTGGGATGAAGGTGTACAACATAAAATCAAAATTAAGAGGGCTAACTATAAGGCTCTGCATAGTTGTAGAAGTTACGAAAATATTGAGAAATATAAGCTTGCTAAAAAGAAGGAAAAAAAGTCTATAAGTGAAGCGAGGGATAGGGCTTTTAAAGATTTTTATCAAAAATTAGAATCTAAGGAGAGGAAGCGAGATATTTATAAAATTACAAAAGCAAAAGTCTATAGGACGAAGGATATGACCCAAGTCAAGTGCATCAAGGATGAAAATAATAAGGTGCTATTAAGAGATGAGAAAATTAAAGAAAGATGGGTGAGATACTTCCATCAACTATTCAATGAAGGCAATAGAGACGATATCATTCTAGGAGAGTTAGCTAAGTCTAAGGAGCATAGAAACTGATAAGTTCATAATTGTGCTATATTTTATGTGTCATTTACCATGTTTTTATGTGTCATAAGCAAGATTTGAATTATCATAGTATTGAGCTCAATTTGGTTATTCTTAGTTTTTGTAGGGTTAAAGTGAAAAAGATCAGAAAAACATGGAAAAGATGAAAGAAAATGCTAAGGGTGGAACATGCATGAGTATGAAGCCATTTTATGCTGTTTCATATTTCAAGCATAACTTTTGAGTCAAAGCTCAGATTGAGATGATTTTGGATTATTTGGAAAGATATTGCAGATTTCTACAACTTTTATATTTTGAGTTTTCCATGATTCTATAGGCATCTTGTTCAAAATTGCAAAGTTGGAAAATGTGGACCGATAAGGAGTAATTCTGACATAGTTTGGTAGAGTAAGCATAACTTTCTTATCTAAGCTCTAATTGAGGTGATTCAATATGTTTTGGAAAGCTGAGACATAGAAATACAACTTTTGTGTTTTGAGTTTTGCCAAATTTGGTCTATATCAGGGTCAAAATTGAAACCCAAAGTGATGGCCCGGTGCACATGCGTTGGGTTGGTGCAGCGCATGTGTGTAAGACCTGTGACCCGAGAGGAAGTTCCAGCTCTGCCTAGGGCGTACACGTGCCCAAAATTGGAAGCGCAAGTGTGCCCAAAATAGCAGTATTGTGTATTTTTAAATTTTTGGTAGATTTCTTCGCCCAGTTGGACTCTTTTTCAACCGATTTCACGTTCTTATCCGTACATCTCAATTGTAACCCTAAGTACTCATTATAAATACCCCATTTAGGGTGAAAGAAAAGCTTCGACACTTTATTTCTAGTTTTATCTAGGGTTTTCAGCGGTAAAAAATTATTGTTCATTCTTCTATGGCACTTTGTGCCTAAACCCTTTTCTTGGTCGAGCGATTTGAAGCCATGGTCAATTCTACTATGTTGTGATACTTTTTGTTCTTGAATTTATTCAATTATATGTCAAGTATTGATTATTTTTCTGCAATTAATTTCATAGTTGTTCTTTTTAACTTGTTATTGCTGCAGAATATTAAGTTATTAGAATTAATCTACTGTTAGATTGTTTTAATGTCGCTTGTGCTTAATTCAATCTGTGAAGCAACTGAATTTGATAATTACTCGATTTCGTAATTGAATTTAGAAAAATTAATCAGCTAATTTGCATAATCGCGTGTGTTTATGTTTAATTAGTCTAATTGTTCTTACTGATTTAATGCTTCTATTAATTAATCTATGGCGTGTGTTTGGGTTAAATTAATAATTAGAGTTAATTGGATGCGTGTTGAAAATTAACCAGCTTTACAAAGAAACAAGAATTAACTTTGAATTGGAATTTGGTTAATTCTTCAATTAGTGCTTAATATGGAAATTGAATTACCTTGTGTGTCAAGAATCGACTAGTGAAATTGCTATGGTGGATATGACCAAAATCAAGAATTTCCTTACATCAAATTTTCTTTAGTTATTTTATTGTTTTAGTGTTTAGTTTAAAAACATTCAAAAACCCCCTTTTAATTAGTACTGGAATAAACTGCGTTCTCTGTAGAACGAACTTGACTCACCACTACTACATACCATATTATTGAAAGTTGTTAATTTTGGGTGCCTATGACAGCATTTCTACCAAATTTTTGGCGTCGTTGCCGAGGAGTGGTTTGAATTATTTTTGTGCTATTTATTTCAGTTTTTCTTTCCTTTTATTTTATTATTATTCTTCCGCTAATTGTGTATGCTAGTGACGCGATCTGCTGGACAAGTTCAATTTCAATTTGATCCGAAAATATAGAGTACGTTATGCAAATTGGGGAAAGAATTAAGAGAGAGACAGTTAGGGGAAGAACAGTTGTCTAATTTTATCTTTGCAGTTGATAGGGAACAACAAGAAAAGACGAACATGGTGCAACAAATATTGAGAAAATTAGCAGCGTCCATTTTAAACCAACAACCTTTATGCATTACATATCCTGAATTAGATGCAAAAGTCAATTTGAATTAAAAACTGGATTAATCCTTCCATTACCTTCATTTCATGGATTGGCAGGTGAAGATCCGAATAAGCATCTTAAGGAGTTCCATGTAGTTAATGCACGAGTATGAGACCCACTGGAGTGTCAAGGAGCATATCAAATTAAAAGCATTTCGCTTCTCGCTCAAGGATGAGGCAAAGGACTGACTGTTCGATTTACCTTCAGGCAGTATTACGACTTGGGAGCAGATAAACAAATTATTATTGGCTAAATACTTTCCAGCCTCTCGGACGGCCAATATTTGAAAGGAAATTTGTGGCATAAGGCAATTCAATAACGAATCCTTGTATGAGTATTGGGAGCACTTCAAGAAATTGTGTGCAAGCTGTTCACATCATCAGATAAGTGACTCCTTATTAATTCAATATTTTTATGAAGATTTGTTGCAGAATGAAAGGAACATGGTCAACGCCGCAAGTGAAGGGGCGTTAGACAATTTGACCATAGATGTTGCTCGTGAGCTTATATCGAATATGGTCACGCGTTCAAAAGTTCGGGACACGACGTGATCAACCTCTCAAGTGTGTTAACGAGGTAAATGTTTCATCTTTAGACCAACAAAGAAGTGCAAATTCCACCTGGCTAGTCTGACTTCTTTTGTATGACAATTGCCTTCAAAAACAGCATAGACAGCACAACCCTGCGGCATTTGCTCAAATAAGGGGACTTAATAGATATGTGTCCCATATTACAACAGGAATCCCAAGAGCAGGTAAATGTAACGGGAGGATTTTCAGGGTAATCACGACCAAATTATGATCCCTATTCCAACACGTATAATCCTGGATGGAAGGATCATCCTAATTTGAGATACGGGAATTCAGCACAACCTCAACCTCAACAGAATCGACAGAATTTCCAACCATACAGGCCGCCATTTACTCAAAGACAACAAGCTAATCCGAATGATCAGTTTGGTAAGTCTTTAGAGGAAATGCTGAATACTTTAAGGCTAATACTATGCAATTTCAATAGGATACCAAGGCCAGTATTTAGCAGTTGCAACATCAAATAGGACAAATGGCGACTGCAATCAGCCGATTAAAATTGTAAAGTTTTGGAAAGTTTCCATCTCAAACAGTTATCATTACCATTAACCCTAAAGAGAATACTAGTACAATTGTGTTGAGAAGCGGTAAGGAGGTTGAGGTGCCAACTAAAGTAGTTCCTGAACAAAATAATGCCAATGAGAGAGAAATTGAAGTGGAGAAAGAAATCTACCCCGTTCAAAAAGAAGAAAAAATTGGTAAGTCAACTCAGTGGCCAGCATACACACCTGACCTACCATTTCCTGATGCATTTAAGCAACTTGCGAAGGAGGACCCCAATAGAGACTTATATGAAACTTTTCGCAAATGTGAGGTAAATATTCCATTGCTGGATGCTATCAAACAAATTCCTCTTTATGCTAAATTTTTTAAAGAATTATGTATACATAAAAAGAAACAAAAACAAAGAAGGCTGAGAAGATCATGTTGAAAAAATATCAGCCATACTTACACAACAAAATCTTCCAATGAAATGCAAAGATCCAGGTATGTGTACAATTCCGTGTTCAATAAACAATACTAGAATTAAAGAGGCTATGTTGGATTTAGGAGCGTTCTATAAATGTTATGCCTTATTCAGTTTATAAATCCTTGCATATAGGGCATTTACTTGAAACTAGTACTGTTATCCAGTTAGCAGATAGATCAATGGCTTATCCTAAGGGTATAGTTGAGGACGTTTTAGTCCAAGTCAATGAATTAATTTTTCCAACTAATTTTTATGTACTTGACATGGAGAACAATGATGAGTCTGCTCCCATTTTGTTAGGTAGACCATTTTTGAAAACATCCAAAACTAAGATAGATGTAGATACTGGAATTCTTACAATGGAATTTGATGGCAAAGTTTTTCAACATAATATTTATGCGCCCATGAAGTATCCAGCCAAGGATAATTCTATTTACTTTGTTGATGTTATCGATTCATTAGTATAGGATGTTTTTGAAAAAGAGTTTGAAGGAGACCGAGATGAGCAAGCGGGAAGTGATGTTGAACAATCGCAAATTAGTAAATTATCTTATGTGACATCGAGGATCCTTATATGATACAATTTTGTCTTCTGTTTTGTAGGTGGCTGAGTCAGATTAAAGCCTCTTCCGAATCACCTCAAATATATGTTTTTAGGTGTTGGGAAAACTCATCCGGTGATAATCGCTAATGACCTAACCACTGACCAAGAAGAACGTTTGCTAAAAGTTCTAAGGGAACTCAAAACGGCAATTGGATGGACCATTGCAGATATAAAGGGAATTAGCCCATCAACATGCATGCATCGTATACTACTCGAAGATGGAGCTAAACCTGCTCGTCAACCACAAAGAAGGTTAAACCTGACGCTAATGGAAGTGGTTAAAAACGAAATACTCAAACTTCTTAAAGTAGGGATAATTTACCCTATTTCAGATAGCGAATGGGTTAGTCCTGTGTAATTAGTCCCTAAGAAGACGGGGATAACTGTGATGAAAAATCAAGAAAACAAAATAGTGCCTACCCGTATAAAAAATGGGTGGCGGGTTTGTATAAATTATCGAAAGCGTAATTCTCTTTCTCGCAAAGATCACTTCCCTTTACCTTTTATAGATCAAATGCTTGAAAGGTTAGCTGGTCGTGCTTATTATTGTTTTCTTGATGGTTACTCTGGAATTTCCAAATCGCTATTGCTCCCAAAGATCAGGAGAAGACAATATTTACATGCTTATTTGGAACATTTGCTTACCGTCGTATGCCATTTGGGTTGTGTAATGCCCCTGCTACTTTTCAGAGGTATATGGTTAGCATATTTTCTAATTTTTTAGAATATTTTATTGAGGTATTCATGGATGATTTCACCGGTTATGGAGATTCTTTTGATCAGTGTTTACATAATCTCACATTAATACTACAAAGGTGCATGAAAATAACCTTGTCCTAAATTCTAAAAAAATGTCATTTCATGGTTCAACAAAATATAGTGTTAGGTCATGTAGTGTCGTCTAAGGGGATTGAGGTTGATAAAGCAAAAATTGATATAATTCAATCATTATCTTACCCCACGAAAATGCGGAAAGTTCGTGCTTTCTAACCTCAGAGACTGGCCGTGCAAGATTTTTTCGAAAGTTCATCAAGGACTTCTCCAAAGTATCGGTACCTTTATGCAAATTACTGCAAAAAGATGTGGAATTTGAGTTTGGTGATGACTGCAATGTGGCATTTGGCAAATTAAAACAACTTCTCATGTGAACTCCAATCATCTAATCACCCAATTGGAATCTAGCATTTGAGATAATGTGCGATGCAAGTGACTCTGCGATGGGCGCACTTTTGGGGCAAAGCATTGGAAGGGTGCCTCATGCAATATATTATGCCTCCATGACCCTAAATGAATCGCAGAAAAATTACACTACCATTGAAAATGAGCTTTTGGCCGTTGTTTTTGCTTTAGAGGAATTTCGTTCTTATCTAATTAGTACTAAAATGATTGGTACTAAAATAATTTTTAGTACATTGAATACAAGCCTTAGAAAAGAGTAATTTGAGTACAAATTGACTATAGTGCCTTGTTGTATTAGTGTGAAGTTGTGAGTGCATTTCAAAGTTGAGAATCTTTGAGTTGAGTGATAATCTTCTATGAAAGTGTGGTTGTAAGTAAGATTCTTGGCTCAACTAAATGAGTTTTAGTGTGAGTAAGAACTTCCCAACTTTGTAAAGATTATTGGCTCACCAAGTGTGTGAAGCATTCTAGTGATTGAATACTTCAAGCTTGCTAGCTTGGAAGTATTGGTTGTTTAATTTTTCTCTCTTTACCTTACTGTTCTATTGATTTTATTATATCAGCATTTAATTTAAAAATCTCAATATTTCTGAAAGTATATTTTTAAGAAACCTAATTCACCCCCCTCTTAGGTTGCTTTGGGACCAACAATTGGTATCAGAGCATTGGTCTTTTTATTTTGCTTAAATTGCATTAGAGTAAAGATCATGGCAACCAATAATGCTTTATTTTTAGAGGGGCATTCTATCACTAGACCTCCCATGTTTAATGGCATTAATTTTGTTTTTTGGAAGGATAGAGTGAAAATTTTTGTTCAATCTAATGATATTGATTTATGAATTAGCAGTTGTATATTATTTGTGAAGGTCCTTTAGAAGTTAATATTTTTTATGAAAATACTCATAGATTAAGGCCTAAGACTAGAATGAGTTAAATGCACAAGATAAAATAAATTTATCTTTAAATGCTAAAGCCATTAATATTTTGTATAATGCTTTGGATGCAGATGAATTTTCTAAAGTAAAAGGTTGCATATCGGCCAAGGAGATATGGGACAAATTGAAAGAAATCCATGAAGGAAGTGAAGATATTAGAGAGCAAAAGAAGTCACTTCTTGTGGCTAAATATGAATCCTTCAAAATGGAACCTCATGAGAACATTGACAAGATGTATTGTAGGTTCAATGATATGGTAAAAGATTTGGAAGGTTTGGGTAAAGAATATTCCTTGGGTGAAAAGAATAGAAAAATTTTGAATGCTTTACCTAGGGAATGGGAACCTAAATCCATTGCCATAGAAGAGTCTAAAATTTTTAATTCTATGCCTATTGATTCATTGATCAATTCTCTAACTTGTATTAACCTCCTTTGAATTGAAGTTGAAATACAAGCTGCAAGATGAGGAGGCAAAGGAAAAAAGAAGCATAGCATTTAAAGCTTCATCAAAAAGGAGAAAAGACTCAAGGAAGCCTCACTTCAACAACTTCCAAATCACTTGGGATGATTGCAATTCGGATGGAGAGGTTGAAGAAGAATATGAGGAGGCTCAAATGACTTTTATGGCACTTGGCAATAATGAGGTATCCTCTAGTTGTGATTCTTGTGATGATTCAAGTGATAATGATAATGATGATGTTGAATCATTTATTTTTAAAATGCATGAATGTTTGAAAGAATCACATGCTAAGAACAAAGAGTTTAAAATTAAAATTAATACTTTATTGAGTGCCAATTCAAAACTTGTGCATGAAAATAATTCTTTGACAAATGAAAATGAAGTTTTGAAAGAAAAATTTGTTGGAAAAATCAAGATCATGGAAGAACAAGCTTCATTAAAGAAGAGATTAGATGATCTTGATGATATATCTTTGAAAAGAAGAAAGAAAATGTTTTTGAAAACAAAAGAACTAGAAATATGTTTTTGAACAAAAAATTTATCACCTTTAGAAAAAATGATTTGTGCTTTGTTAAATCTAAATCTTCTTTTTATGGCAATAAGAAAATTATTTGTAATTATTGTCATCAACATGGCCATATAAAGAAAAATTGTTATGTTAAAAGAAATGAAAAATTAGGAATAAATTCTATTTGGGTGATTAAGCATGTTACTAATCCAATTGGACCCAAGAAAGTTTGGGTACCAAAAGTTGTTGCTTAACTTTGTACGTAGGTATGTTTGGAGAACACCAAGAAATTCAAGATAGATTATCTATGAAGGGTGCTCAAGGCATATGAGCTAAGATCATATTGCAATGTGTAACATCTAAAGTTTTGTGTGCTTTCATTTATCAAGTTGAACTATGTTCTCTTGAATATTACTCATCTATATGTTCGAATTTGTTTAGAATGCTAGGAAATTTGTATCCCTGCAAATTTTGTCTATAATAAGTCACTACTTACAAAAGAAAGGGGGAGCATTCTCTTTTTTAAATAGATTTGTTTTTGCAAGAAATTGCATCACACAAGCTTCATTGTTTTGATGATGCTTTTTGGAATGAGCGAAAATTGTTTTGATCATAATTCTTTGCATGAATTCTCTCTTTCTCCATGTACTCATTATATTCATCTTTCAAGGGGGAGAATAAACTTAGGGGGAGCTTGAATTGCATTATTTTTCTTATGTTTTGATAATGCCAAAAGGGGGAGAAATAATGGACAAATTCTCTTGTGTTGTACTTCATATTTTATGGTTGTTTTTTGAATTATCCAATTGATTTGTCATCATAAAAAAGGGGGAGATTGTTGAACCCCAGTTATGTTAATCATATTTTGATGATGACCAAATCGCACTAATGGTTTGATAACAAGTGTGCAGAAAAACAGGTAGGTTTGGACGCAAATGATCGTCCGAACAAAACAACCACAAGACTTCACGGACGCAAATGACTGTCCGAATGACAGAGTTTCGGACGATGATAATCGTCCGACACAAAGAATTTGAAGCAAGTCTCGGACGAAGAACAGCGTCTCATCATATTTCCAAAAGACTTTGCTTCGGTTGGACGCATGTTCGGACGTATCCCCGTACGTCCGAACGAATACCCTCAGAGAACGGACGCAGTGTCGGACGCAGGGTTTAGCAGCGGCCGTCCGAACGGTCCAACGGCTAGTTTGTTCGGACGCACTCTTGCTGCATCGGCCGTCCGAAATGTCCTACGGCTAGTTTTCCAGTAAACAGAAAATAGCTATTGGGAAGTTGTTGGAAGCAGATATTTAGCAACTATAAATACCCCTAGGTCTGAATTAATTACAAAGAGACTTCTACATTGATTACAAATAATACTTGAGCTATTTGGGAGAAATAGTGGGTGCAAGTGTTGTAATAGTGTAGGTAGTTTTGTGAAAAGAGCTTAGAAGTGTAAGAGTTCTTCAAGTGTAAGAGTGGAATTGTGCTTAATGAGAGATAACAATTGTAACAAAGGGAGGTTGTGAGTGTAAAACTCTTGGCTCAACTAAAGGAAATTAGTGTGAGCAAGAGTGATCCTCATTTGTGTACAAGAGGTTATTGTCTCACCTACTTTGAAGAGACTTTTAGTGGCTAAACTTCAAGTTGTGAACTTGGTAGTTGCCTTGTAAGAAGCTCTTTATAGTTGTAAGGTCCAAGCTTGAGAAGGTTGGGAGTTTGGTTTGATTCTCTTAATCTCAATATTCTTATTTGTTCTTTAAGCTTAAATTGTTGAATATCTATTGTATTCATTTGTGCTTAAGTTTTTATTTGGTGCATAAGGTTTGAATTTCTATTAAGCACATAAAAAGGTTTGTTTAAGATACAACCTAATTCACCCCCCTCTTAGGTTGCTCTTTAGTGCCAACATGTTGTTCGTGTGATAATTGTCAAAGGACAGGTAACATTTCCCAAAAGAATGAAATGCCTCAAAATTCGATACAATTCTGTGAAATATTGTTGATGTTTGGAGCATTGATTTCATGGGACCTTTTCCTGTTTCATTTGGATATTCATATATCCTCCTGACTGTTGATTATGTTTTGAAATGGGTGGAAGCTAAAGCCACTCGTACTGATTATTTAAAGATTGTTTCAGATTTTCATGAGAGTAATATCTTTTCTAGATTTGGGATTCCGCAAACCATAATCAGTGATTGTGGTACTCATTTTTGTAATCGAACAGTGGGAGCTTTACTGAAGAAGTACCATGTGACACCCAAGATTTCCACCGCATATCACCCGCAAACCAGTGGACAAGCCGTGATATCTAACAGAGAAATTAAGTCTATTCTCCAAAAAAATGTTGAAATCTAGCCGTAAGGATTAGAGTTTATAGTTGCATGATGCATTATGGACATATCGCACTGCTTATAAGATACCTATAGGGATGTCCGCATATCGGTTAATATTCGGGAAAGCTTATCACCTACACGTAGAATTGGAGCATAAAGCTTATTGGGCAATTCTCACAAAAGTTTCAATATGGGATTGGATGTAAGTGGCAAACAGAGGAAATTACAACTGCAAGAGTTTGAGGAAATCGCAATAAAGCTTACGAGAATACTCACATATATAAAGCGAAGGCAAAGGCTTTTCATGATCAAATTATCATAAGGAAGGATTTTAAAGTCGGTCTAAGAGTCATTCTTTATCAGACACGTTTTCGTCTATTTTCTCGTAAGTTGAGATCTCGTTGGATTGGTCCGTTTATAATAACTAATGTATTTCCCTATGGTGCAGTTGAAATTCAAAATTTACAAACGTCCAAAGTGTTCACGGTCAACGGACATCGCCTAAAATCCTATTATGAAGGGTTGCATTGGGAAATGTGTGTGAAGAGAATTTGGAAGAACTGCATTATGATTGATTGGTGAAAGAGCATCAAGTCCAACCAACAATAGTAAACAAAGGCACGCATGGGATACAACCCATGTCCATTTGAATTTGTTCCGTTATTCAGTTTTTGTAACTTGAACCCCTATTTTTGCTTATTTTAGTTTAAAAGGACAACATATTTTAATTTCGTTGTTAATTGGGAAATCGATTACATTAAAAGGCTAAAATGATAACATGGTCCTTTGAATTTTTTTTGTGTTATGTGGGTGATTTAGGGTAGAAATTTTATGTTTTAAAGTTGTAAAAAAAAAAAAAATTAATTTTTGTTCTACCTCTCGCACACATGCGCGTTTAATTTCCAGAGCATGTGCGCTGACCTCGATTGGAAATTATGCTTCTTCCTTGCGCATACATGTGCACTGAGCTTACAACGCATACATGTGCGTCGTGCACGTGAAGAATTATAAGGGTTGAAACCCTTCTACTTCACCCATAAGACCGCATACCCTTCCTCCTCTCTTTCAAATTCCTCTTAAGCCTCCAACTTCCTCACTCCTATCTCTTCCTCAAATTGCCCCAAATTCATCAATTTTACACCCAAATTTTTTCTTTTTCAATAAAAAATCAAATCAATGTATGAATTTTTCACTACTCTTTCTCCAATTTTTCCTCATGGGTTTCAATTAATTTTCAAGAATGTGTTCCGTTTTTTTATGCTTTGATTGAATAAATCTCATATGGATTGAATTTTAAACGTAAATTGGAGTAATTATTATTTGGATTGTTGATTGAGGATGGATTGCATGTTTATTTTATACACAAAAATTTCCTCTTTCTCTATGCATGCCATGTGTTCAATAAATTGTCTCAATGAATAAACATGTTAAAACATAAGGCATTGATGCATGAATTCAATCTCTAGAATATTGATTATGCCATGTGGTATCTTTTTGATTATTTTCATGCATAGAAATCTTCTTGCAATGTATATAAGCCTTAGTTTTAGACATTATTTTGCTTGAATTTTCATGTATATTCTAAGGTTTATGATTTGAGAAATGGCTTTTTACTTAAGTGTGGGGTGTTACAATTGTTTGTTTGGGAGTAATGATGCATGTTTATCTTTTATAGGAATGGGAAAAACGACAAAGAAACAAATAGCCACAGGCAAGAGTACCGGAGAATCCTCATCATCGGAGGCTCAACAACCTAGAGTAGGTGGAGGTATCAGGTTTTTAAATGCAACAGCCCAACATAAATATGAAAATGATATCTCGAAACGAGCTGCAATTAAGAAAAGGGGCATACAAGTTCCATTGGCTGGGGTCCAGAAATCAAGTTAATCATTCGCAATCGTGGATGGGAGCTTTTCACCTCAACCCCCATAGATTCAGTCATCTCGGTGGTGCATGAATTTTATTCTTATTTTGATCATTATAGCTCCACCAAAGTATATGTATGGGAAAAGACGTAGATGTCTCTGCAATGAAATCAACAGAGTTTTGAAGGTCAATCGCTTTCGTAACGATGAATGGCCCGATACCCATAATGCCAACGTAGAGCTACAACAGATCACCAGTGTTCTTTGCGATGGGAACGTGGGATGGACTTACACGACAGATAGCACCATGCCTAGGCATTTCATCGCTAATAAACTTAAGCCACAAACTTGGTTTGTCTGGTTTAAGTTTCTTTGTGGCCGCCTTCTTCCGGTAAACCATCTTGCCCACGTCACTATGGAAAGGGCCAAACTTTTGTATTGCATTGCTACCGAGAAAGCCATAGATGTCGGTCAGCTTATCCGCCAACAAATCTGCTACTCCGCTACTAATAAGCAATCGGGTTATGGTTTGTCCATCTGATTACTGCTTTGTGTTTGGAAAGTGGTGTGGTGATTGATCATTCAGAAGAAAAATTGAAGCCACAGTTAATTGCAGCGGAGGGTATAAGAGCTCCGATTAAACGCACTCGATCTCAGGCCTCTACTTCACACGTAGATGAAGCTGATTATTCAGACGATAAGCCGATACCTACCCACAGTAGACTTAGAAGCTCCTATCAAATTTTGGCAAAGCAACAACGAATGAGCCAACGTTTTGCTTAATTTATGCAATACCAGTTTACCTGGCAGCAGACCATGGAAGCTTGTTAGATGGCCAGAGAGTGAGGAGAGGTGGAGAGGCTGCCTACCCATCCACATTCCTACATTTTTCTCCTTTCTCGCAGGATTTGGGGCCCCATGCTCCTTGAACTTTTTCTGCCCTATGTGTTAGGCCGCTTTCTTTATTTGATATTTATGACAATTGATTTCCTAGACAATTTTTGTTGCTATTTTATTAGACATTTTAGTAGTTCTCTGTTAGCCAGGTTTTATTTTCGTCATGGTCTTTTCATTATTTTTGGTCTTGTATTCCCTTAAGGGAGTTAGTTTTTTCTTGGTTATTGTATGATTATTTTCTACAATATTCTTGTTTTTCTTATTCTCGAAATTGAATTCTTTGTTTTGTTCTGTTTTGTTTAGTGTTCTCTTCGACTTTCCTATGCGACAAGGGGATAATTATAGTGGATACTGTTCTAAACACGAATTCAATCCAGAGAAGCTTTTCTTTTTCCCATTTTATGATTTTATTTTTGCATTGAGGACAATGCTAATTTTGAAGTGTGAGGTGGGGTAGTTATTTGAATTTTTAATAATGTTGTTTGGTATATTTTGCTCAATTTTTCTGCAATATTTTAACGTTTCCTTTGATCTGAGAGCTTGTCGAAATTTTTGTGGATTAATTGACCATTTTTGAATTTTTTTTTAAAGTTTTTGCTTAACATATTTCCCCATTTTTCTGCATAATAAATCATTAATTGAACCATGCATGAATGAGTAGTTGGTGTTGATATTTTCTATTCATGATTTTCAAGATTTTTTAGCACTAAGCCACACTTTAATTTTCGATTTGGATATTTAGAGAAATTTATGTAGACTCAATTATGTTGCATCACAAAAACTCA
Organism: Cinchona pubescens; assembly: GCA_025175665.1. Classification (NCBI taxonomy): domain Eukaryota; kingdom Viridiplantae; phylum Streptophyta; class Magnoliopsida; order Gentianales; family Rubiaceae; genus Cinchona; species Cinchona pubescens. The sequence goes on along the minus strand of JANKKI010000301.1, from coordinate 140,392 downwards.
CTTTATTACATTTTCGAAATTAATTTTAGATGACCCGATTTAGTTTAAGTATGAGGGTAGTGTCTTCTTTGTTTGTTAAGCCTTTCTAACCAACTATTTTAACAATTTATTTATAAGTACCTTATTTGAGTCTTACTCTTGTGAAAAGAAACATCATTCTCCTTCTTTCACTTAAAATCAACTTACCTACCCTTATGTGAGCTTACTAATTCTTTTAATTGTTTTATCCTAAATTATCCCTTTAAGAATTTTATGGTGCACATTATATGTTAAGAAGATATAAGGGTGAAAATTTGTGAGAAGTGAGTAATGTACATTTTTGTAGCGAAACAGGGTATTGGAAAAAAAATTGTTAAAAAAAATAAATATGGAAGTTTCTGTATTTGCAGGTAGTGCCCATCACTGGTAACTACGTGTTTTTGATATTTGCAGGTAGTGTCCATCTCTGGTACCTACGTGTTTATTTGTTGTGGGTAGTACCTACCACTGGTACCCGTACTGTGAGCGGACATAAGAAAATAAAATGATGATGTGATGTATATATGTCCGAGGGAGGTTGGCATGCTTGGTTTCGAATTTTTCATGAGTGTTTGTTACTCAAGTGTAGGGTTGTAGATGTATGATATTTCATAAGGGAAGAGAAGTTTTATTTTAATGTGTGGCCACCATTATTATAAAGCTCTTGTTTTTATTTGTTTTATCATCTCTCCCTTCTTTGGCTAATAAATATCCTAACCTATATTTTGAGCTAAAAGTCCTACCTAATTTAAATAGAATCGGTTGTCTAGATTAGTGGAGGGGTGTAAGAAGAGTGAACTATGGGGTGTTTAGAAAAAATTTTGAGGGTCTTCATGATTTAATTTAAATATTTTCAAATCTAACTTTTTGAATGGCTATACACACATACACATGAATTTCATGTTTTGGTTTTTCTTAACATTTGAATTCTTTGGTTCTTCGATTACTCTGATTGGTGGATTGATTATTGATTATTCATGTGGATATTTGAGGGAATATATAAAGTGGAATTTTGTTCTGCTTAAATTTTTAATTTTATGTTTGATCGAGGACAATCAAAGGCTAAGTGTGGGGTAATTTGATAAGTTCATAGTTGTGCAATATTTTATGTGTCATTTACCACGTTTTTATGTGTCACAAGAAAGATTTGAGTTATTATTGAGTTTAATTTGGTTATTCTTAGTTTTTGTTTGTAGGGTTAAAGTGAAAAAAATCTGAAAAAGATGGAAAAGATGAAGAAAATGCTAAGGGCGGAACATGCATGAGTATGAAGCCATTTTGGATGTTGTTTCATATTTGAAGCATAACTTTTGATTCCAAGCTCCGATTGAGATGAATTTGGATGATTTGGAAAGCTAATACAGAGTTCTACAGCTTTCATGTTTTGAATTTTCTATTATTTTATAGGCATCTTATTCAAAATTGCAAAGTTGGAAAATGTGGACCGGCAAGGAGCGATTCTAACACAGTTTGGTAGAGTGAGAATAACTTTGTTATCTGAGCTCCAATTGAGGTGATTCAAAATGTTTTTGAAAGATGAGAAATATAACTACAACTTTCTTGATTTGAGTTTTGCCAAATTCAGTCTGCATCATGGTCAAAATTGAAGCCGAAAGTGATGGTCCAGTGCACATGCATTGGGTTGGTGCAGCGCATGTGCGCTGTGACTAGACGAGGAAATTCCAGCTCTTCCTAATAAAGGCGCACATGCGTCCAAAATAGGCAGCGCATGTGCGCCCGAAATACCAGTATTGCATATTTTTGGATTTTTGTTAGATTTTTTCGCCCGGTTAGACTCTTTTTAAGCCAATTTTACGTTCTTATCCGTATAGCTCAATTGTAACCCTAAGTACTCATTATAAATACCCCATTTAGGATAAGAGAAAAGCATCGACACTTTATTTTCTAGTTTATCTAGGGTTTTCAACAGTAAAACATTATTGTTTATTCTTCTGTGGCACTTTGTGCCTAAACCCTTTTCTTGGTTGAGGGATTTGAAGCCATGGTCAATTCTACTATGTTGTGAGACTTTTCGTTCTTGAATTTATTCAATTATATGTCAAGTATTGATTATTTTTCTGTAATTTATTTTATGATTGTTCTTTATAACTTGTTATTGCTGCAGAATATTAAGTTATTAGAATTAATCTACTGCTAGATTGTTTTAACCACTTGTGCTTAATTCAATCTGTAAAGAAACTGAATTTAGATAATTACTCGATTAGTGTTATTGAATTTAGGAAAATTAATCAACTAATTTGCATAACCGTGTTTGTCTTATGTTTAATTGGTCTAATTGTTCTTATTGATTTTAATACTTCTATTAATTAATCTTTGGTGTGTGTCTGGGATAAATTAATAGTTAGGGTTAATTAGATCTTGTGCTGTAAATTAACCAACTTTAGAAAGAAACAAGAATCAACTTTGAATTGGAATTTGGGTTAATTCTTCAATTAGTGCTTAATATTGAAATTGAATTATCTTGTGTCAAGGATCAACTAGTGATATTGCCTTGGTGGATATGACCGAAACTAAGAATTTCCTTACATCGAATTATCTTTAGTTATCTTATTGTTTTAGTGTTTAGTTTAAAAGCATTCAAAAAAACCCTTTTAATTTAGCATAAGAATAAACTCCGCTCTCTGTGGGACGAACTTGACTCACCACTATTATATTATTATTGAGAGTTGTTAATTTTGGGTTCCTACGAATCACAACATTTCTGTCAGAAGCGTAATATATTATCGAAGGATTCAAAAATCAGAGATGGAGGAGACTTTGAAGAAGATGAAGAAAGGAAAAGCAGTTGGGTCCGATGGTATCCCAATCGATGTATGGAAATGCTTAGGAAAGAAGGGCATAAGTTGGCTTACCAATCTTTTCAATAAAACATTAAAGAGTAGAAAGATGTCTGACAAGTGGAAGAAGAGTACTCTCATACCCATATTCAAAAATAAAGGGGATATATAAAATTGTGCGAATTACAGAGGGATTAAGTTAATGTGGCATACGATGAAACTTTGAGAGAGAGTGATAGAAAGAAGGTTAAGAAATAAGACTAAGGTGTCAGATAATCAGTTCAGTTTTATGCCAGGGAGATCGACTACTGAAACCATACATCTCTTAAGGAGACTTACCGAGAGATACTGGGATAAAAAAAAAGATTTACATATGATTTTTATTGATCTTGAAAAGGCATACGATAAAGTCCCTAGAGAAGTTATAATGTGGAGATTTATAGAAAAAAGAGGAGTTAGAGTAGCATATATAGAATCAATAAAGAAGATGTATAGGGATGCGGTTACAAGTGTGAGAACATCGGGAGGGTTGACACAAGAGTTTCCTATAAATATAGGTTTACACCAAGGTTCAACTCTAAATCTGTATCTATTTACATTGGTCATAGATGAACTTACAAGGCACATACAGGAGAAAATACCATAATGTATGTTATTTTCAGATGACATTGTGTTAGTAAATGAAACAAAAGATAGGGTTTATGTTAAACTCGAAGTTTGGAGAGAGACACTTGAGGTAAAAGGATTTAAATTAGTAGATCAAAAACAGAATATACGGAATTTATGTTTAGTAAGGGTGCACGTAGGAATAGAATAGGGGTTACTATCAGATATCAAGAGATACCCATAAGTGAAAATTTAAAATATTTAGAATCAGTTATTCAGAGTAATGGTGGGATAGATCAAGATGTTACACATCGAATACAAGCAGTAGATAGATGGACTAAATGCAGAATGGCATCGAGAATATTATGTGACCGCAAAATTCCTTTTCGACTAAACGGTAAATTCTATAGAACAGCAATTAGGCCAGCGATGCTCTATGGGTCTGAATGTTGGGCAGTGAATCACACACATGAGCAAAAGATGAGAGTAGCAGAAATGTGAATGTTAAGATGGATGTGTGGGTACACTAAAATAGACAAGATACGGAATGAGCATATTCGTGAGAAGATTGAAGTAGCATCTATTGACTAGAAGATGAGAGCAACACGCTTAAAGTGGTTTGGTCATGTGTTAAGACGACCAATAGAATCGTCTGTCAGGCGAGTAGATTTTAAAGAGAGTAATTAACATAAGAGGAGTAGAGGAAGACCAAAAAAGACTTGGTGGGTAACTTGTAGGAAAGATATAGCCCATTTAAGAATTGAGGAGGATATGGTCCATGACATAGCGCAATGATGTAGTAAGATTCATTCAGCCGACCCCATTTAGTGGAGATTAAGGTTTAGTTTGTTTTGTTTGTTTAGTAATGAGTAAATAATCCAAGATGAATTTCAAAAGTAAGCACCTTCTTCATGGTATATATATATACTTACTCTATAGTAGCACTTGGAATTTTCTTTCTTGGTGGGCTCTTTTTTGGGTATTTTTTGTTAAATATATATTTTTTATGGGATTTATGTGTTCAGTTATTAACTTAGTGTATTGGATTTAATCTTTTTCCCTAATTTGTTATTTTAGTTTTTTATTTTTCATTCTTTAAATTAGTTGCGATCCTTAAATTGGATCATGCGCATTTCCTTGGCATTTAATGTTTCATTCTTGCAGATCTTTTACTGCACCATAGTTTTCTCAGTAGGACACAATGATATCTCCTTTGTTGTTGCATCTAGATATAGGTCTTTTTGCTCCTTCTTTTCCACGTTAATTTCGTAGGTTCAAGGGACACTTTGTATTATATCGGGATTATAGAATTTAAGCAATGTAATTATTGAAACAATTTAGCTTATATTCTAATAACATAACTTTCTTTAGCAGAGCTAAGCTTAGCATTTATTAATTTTTCCTAATTATACTTTAGAATTTAATTTTGTCATGATCAATAGTATATGATATTATGTTTTTGTTGTTATTTTTGAGTGACATACAACCGAAATGAATGTTATAATTTAGGAATCAGTTGATTATATTAATAAATATAGAAAAATGAAAGAGTTGTGAATAATTGTCAGACATCAGGTAAATGAGATTTGGTATTAACGGAAGTGGGTTTAATGTATCCTATTAATAAATTTTAATATTGCAAGGTAAGTCACAAGTTGCATACAAGATAATCTGAAATGAAGATCCAGAAGAGGCACCGAGGGTAAATGTTTTTCCATTTTCATGATTTGTTTGTTTGTCTAGTAATGTGCATGTTTTAGCACTGACTTATTAGTCTACAATTTTTTTTTTTCAAATAAAAAGTGCCATGTTTGCATTAATTTTTATTTAGCTTAATCAACGTAAATGATCTTAGACTTGAATTTTGATTTTTAGGGTGCATTAGATTTGTAATTCTATTTTGACTTGGCTGTTGTCAGCTGAATCAGTAAACCTTCATGTAAAATGCCAAAAAAGCTACCTCAAATCTGAATATTTTCATTTCTAAGATGTTTTTATTAGACCTTTTATTAGGGTTTGAATGGTAATATTTTGCAGCCTGCAAGTGTATTTATCGTTTTAAACAGTTAAAACTTAAGTCTCCACTCACTAAAATCAGGGAAATCAAATACTCCTATTTAACATGTGTTTTAGAAGTGAAGAGCATTGCTTTTCTACTTCAGCTCTTCTAAAAATTGTACAATAAAAATATTCATTATCTGGTGTAGGTCTCCTTGCTGAGATAAATTTGTTGTGTTCAAATAAAGAAGCCTAGTAGGTTCATGTTATTTGTACTAGAAGATAATCTTGAGCATGTGAGAAAATTTATACTGGAATGAATCTTTAATAATTTTGTTTCAAACACAAATTTTTTGGATGACATTATGATATATTTCCTTTCAAAGAAAAGTTCAATTTTCAGGACTTTCTTATTTTGCAGAGGATAGCTCTCTTCTCTCTTCTACACATGCATCTCAATTTAATGGGCTATATTACATGACATGGGATTCAGACATCAGAGAGAGATCATAGTTACATGTTGCCAAACATAATTTGAAATTTTTTAGAATAGGGCCTTCAGAATTTGTTCCAAACTATCATGTATATTTTTTGTTATTTGAATAGGAAAAGTGTAAGTTTAGATCATCTTATTGTCTCAATTTTAGATTATGTTGGAATTAGTGTGTTTTTCTCCATATGGACAATCTTATTTTTTATATTTGTATGTTTCGAATCAACAAGCAATTACTATATTATATTAAAATTGTTGTCCTACGAAAAATAGTGAGCATTGACTATATCTTGTATGGTCAGGTTCTATTAGTAGTTTTTATAAATTTTTAAATTTCATACTTTCTTTGTTTTGTTTTATGAGTGTAAAATGTATTGAGGTATTTCCTTTGTTTGTTTATTTAATATTACGTCCATGCATGTGTACATATTAGACTAAAAATGGTGATAATTCTATGGGCATGCCGACTGTTTGAAATATTTCCCCAATGAACACCTTAATGCTAAATGGGGAAACTGTGGTTTTTGTTTGTGGGAAAATCGCCGAAATAGTCTCTCAACTTTTTTACTTTAACTAAAATAGTTTTTCAACTTTTTTTTAGCTAGAATAGTCCTTCAACTTTTATTTTTTTAGCCAAGATGATCCTTTTATGATGGAGCTACCACAAAATTCTTTTCTTTTTTTGATAAATTCCACATACACCCCCTGAGACTTATTTATTTTTCACATAACTCCCATATAGTTTAAAATGGGAAAAATAAGAAAGAAATTAATTTGAAGGGGTGAAAAACGAAAAAAAAAAATGTAACATTTATTTTTTACCAAAAAAAAATATTAAAATCCTAACCCTTCCTTCTTCCCCTTCTCTCAGGCGAAAGGCCTTGTCACCTATCCAACTCCAGAACCACCCTTCAGCCATCCAAGTGCCTCCTCCCACCCACCAGACACCAATCGCCACCCACTAGCCCTACCGCTAGATCCCTTTAGTTAACAACTAGGTCTTCTTTTGCAAAAGTTGATCATAAAGTTTTGTAAAATTTTAAATTAGTCTAATGTGGAAAACAACTAAACTATAGGGGTTGTATGTGATTTATCAAAAAAAGAAAGAGCTTTTTGTGGTGGTTCCACCACAAAGGACTATCTTGGCTAAAAAATAAAAGTTAAAGAACTATCCTGACTAAAAATAAAGGGTAAGGGACTATTTCGATTAAAAAAAATTTGAGGACCTATTTCGACCATTTTCCCTGTCAAAGATATGGAATTATCATATTATGGTCTATAAATATTTGATTGATGTAATTACTTTAATTGTTCCCCCAAATTAGGTGATTACCTTATTAGTTTGATTGTCTTGATTATCAAGACTTACCATATATCCGATTGTCTTGATTATCAGCAAGACTTATCACGTTTATATTCTCTTGTAAGCCTATATAAAGGCACTCTATGTACCAATTATATTGAGACTTGATTTATATACATTGTAATATACTTTCTTTTGTTTCTAACATGGTATCAGAGCCTCCGCATGTAAATATATTTTGAGTTTCTGCTTATTTGAGCGCTTGTAAATATATTTTGCTCAAATTCTACTCCGATTCTTTGTTTTCAACCTTCGGGTTTTCTTGGTTTCAACCTTCGGATCTCTTGATTTTCGACCTTCGTGTTCTCCTGATTTCAACCTTCGGGTTCTTAATATTTTAAGTCTTTTTGTTTTCTCATTTTCGACTTTCGGGTTCTCTCGAAGGTTGATTTTTTGGATTCTTTCAGTTATTAACCTTCGCTGTCTCTTGGATTTCAGTTTTCAGATTTTCAATCGGTTTCGGTTTTGTTTCAGTTTTGGTTCTTAATTCTTTTGTCTATTCGGTTTTGATTTTCTATTCTCAAATTTTGTTTCAAACTGAACAATTTGGTTTTCCATAACCATATTGAGTTTGAGAGGGGATGTCAAAGATATGGAATGATCATATTATAGTATGTAAATATTTGATTGATGTAATTACTTTAATTATTTCCCTAATATTAGTTTGATTGTCTTGATTAGCAAGACTTACCATACATCCGATTGTCTTCATTAACAAAAAAAAAAAAAAAGAGACAATCGGATGTATGGTAAATTTTGCTAATCAAGACAATCAAACTAATAAGGTAATCACCTAATTTAGAGGAACAATTAAAGTAATTACATCAATCAAATATTTACATACCATAATATAATAATTCCATATCTTTGACATTCCCTTTGTTCGTTTCGTGTATTGTTCATATGCTAGAGGTGTTTATTAGTTGCTAATGACTGATCTTAAGCCATTAAAATGGAGATTTAAAGTTTGATAGCACGAATTTTGATCCCATAAGAGGTTCATGGATTCTTAATGTTTCCTTTTTCTATTCGTCTTTTTTTTTTTTTTTTAAAACGCTAATTTTGACTCCATATTTATGTTCTACGTGAAAATTTGAGTAAGAGATTCAAATTTCTATGATTTCAGCTTAATTTGTGTTAGTTATAAAAATTGAAGATTAAAAAATGCAGCGAAAACAAAACACAGCCACGGTTTAATCGCGAGATTGAAGAAGAATAATTTTTTATTGCACTTTAGCCTCCAAGTTTTTCGTAGTTTCCAATTAAGCCCCGCAGTTTTAAACACATCCAAATTGACCCCAAAAAATTCAGTTACAGTTTTTTTCCATTTAAATACATGTAGTTAATTGTTCCTGGACTCCAAAACCTTTTGTGATTTATGTTTGACCCCTAAAGTTTTGGAAAATTATAATTTTATCCCAAATAGTGTTCTCTAGTTTTACAATTGGATCAGAAAGTTTTTAAATAAGTGTTGTAGGACCAACAGACTCCTTAAATTTAGGGTAAATTACTGCAAACGCCTATGTGGTATGTCGTTATAACCCATAACTCTTATGTGTTTCAACAAAATATACCTTAAACTCCTATATGGTTTGGGTTAAAAGTTTAAGTGACATAAATCATCCAATTTAACAGAATTTGACATGCACTCGCGCCTTGTGCGAGTGATTAACCGAAAATATTTTTTTTCTCAAAAAAATATTACCTTATATGACTAAAATACCCTTAGCATTTCTACCTTTTAAAATCAACTACCGCCATTACCACCATCTTCAACCACTACCACCCACCACCAACACCACCCGTTCCTCTTTTCTCTTCTAGAAACACAACATCACCATGACTTTTTCAACCTCATTCAGCATCAATATTTTCAAATGATAGAAATCAACTACTAAACCTGTGACTATGTTTAGTACAAGCCAGATATGTTGAATAGCTTCGAGTATGTAGCACACTTTCCTTTCCTAAGCAAAGTAATTTCTAAATGAAGAACTATTACACATGATGCCAGTATGTGTACTACATAACCATATCCGAAGCCCTGTACTAAATGAATTTGTGCTTCAATTGTTTAATCACAGTAAAACCAAAAGACAGATCTAGAATATCTAAGAATAACCCCGATAAAAAGGTCAGATTTTACTACAATAGCATGATGCTATTTACTGAATAAATTTTAAGCTAAAGGGATTTATTTTAAGCCAAAGAGATTTGTATATAATCAGATGACTCAATCCATTAAAACGCTACTCCCAAGTAACAGATTTTGTTCTTAAAAAAAAAAAAGGAAAAAAAGGATATAGTAATAGGATTACTTGATCCTTTTTTTATGGTGGGTTTTGGTCTTTTCCTGGTGGGTTTTTATTGTGATTGGTTGTTTCAGGCATAGATGGTTAAAGAATGGTTGGGGACAGTAGTGGTGGTAGCAGCGGCGGCGGTGGGAAGTCAAGGGTTAAGGAAAAAAAAAGGTCAAGATAAGAACTGTGAGGATGGAGTAGGGCTCTAGAAGTAATTTTAGTAAAATCCGATAATTTGGATGATTTCCTTCCATATTACCTTTCAATCCAAAATACATAGTAATTTACTAAGTAGATAGATTTTCAAAACATGGGGGTTAAGGGTCCAAGAGCCATACCACATGGGGCTTATGATAATTTACTCTTAAATTTAGGATTTTTGAGTTTGAATGTCATTTTAAATCACAATTATGCCCTTTAAAGTTTCTAAGTTTTGCATTTAAGTCCCTAGAATTTTAGATTGGTTCCAATCAAATTTCTTTTTCTTATTAGTTGTTATCGTAGCATTATGATTTTATTGTTTCTTGTGTTTTTGCCCTTTCAATTGTTTAGAAATATTGTAATTTGATCCCTAAAGTTTAGATTTTGTTTCAATTAAGTCCATTTCCTTTCAATCATTACAATTTATGCTACTTTTTCAATTAATTGGCATGATTTTAGCTATTTCTTTTTTTATTTGTTATGTGATAATATTATTTTGGTTGTTTGAGTGTTACTTATATTTTCATTATTGATTGGTATCATGATCCGTTTGTTCATGTCTTGAACCAAAATAGGAAAATTTTGCTCTTTTAGGTACTTTGAGAGGTATATTCAAATACTTTCATGTATTAAGTGTTTTATATGATTTTGTGTTCTAATTGTTTAATTATTTTTCTTAGTTTCCTCCATTATTATTTTTTCTATTATTACCATCATTATTTATTGTAATTTATCTCACTGTAAAAAGGCTCATGCCTATTGTAATAGATAGGATTTTGTGATATGTATTTATTGCTTTTGTTAGGATTTGCATGCATATTAACATGTCTCTGCTTTATGTGTTTGCGTACTGACAAATAACACAAAAAATGTGTTTTATTCTGTTGAGTACATTTATTTTCGTAAATAGCTTTGGCTCACATTGTACACTAATCCAATGTTGGTGTAGAAAATTTTCCCTCTTGTGTTAATCCAACACTGGTGCAGCAAATTCCCGTTGCCCATGCTTTCTATGAATGTTTTACTGTGCATTTGTTTTAATTTTATTTTCATCCAAACTTGATACATATTTGGGTTAAATTATAGGAATCATGAATTAAATCAGATGCAGCTAGTTTACCGGGGATGAAAGGATACCTAGATTACCTATAGAGTAGTCTAGCCTTCTCTTTTCTCAATAGGACTCCCAAATCCTTTTCTTTTATTTTCGTAGAATAGCAATCATCTAATATAGGGTTTTTAATTTTTAATTTTTAATTTTATCTATTTATTTATTATTTATTACATTTTTAAATGATTTAAACTTTTTTTTATAGAACCATTAACCTTTAGGATTTTTCCCTTTCCTTTAGGTTTCGGTTAGTGTCACGATGCACTTCACATGCCGAGTGGCAACTCTATTATTTATTTGTTTATTTTTACCCTATTCCAGATTATTTTTGGATTTTCAAATTTTCACATTTAAAGTCCTATTTTAGACCCTATTTTGTACTAAAATTATACCAATTTATTTATTTCTTCTTCAATTGTATTATTTGGTTTTTCCTTGTTGAAAAATGGGGTGCGACAGCTTGGCGACTCTACTAGAGATACTAGAGAGTCTGAGCACTCATTTGTAATCATGTTTAGTATATCTTAACCTCTTGTTATGTTGAGTTTGGATGTTTATATGTTTATCCTGTTTTCATATTTGTATTTTATATATGTTTTGTTTAGTCAATATCTGCCTATATATGTTACATATTTGTTGGATTTATTTTTTCTTGAGCTTTATATTCTGTATCTCATGACATACATTCATTTGCATTATCCTTTTTGTGGGTGTTGTCCCCACACACTTTACAGGATTAGAATGAGATCCGTCTAAACATGGGATCATGGCGCCTCGCGTATGTAGCGGTGTTTGGGGGATTACTTGAACCACCAAGGGACCCTTGGAATTGCTAGAAATGCCACTTTTGGGTCCCAAAGCCTGAAGATTTAGGAGCCTTAAACCTTGAATTTAGGATGCATTAGTGAGCCAAACTCCATGAGCATGTAGATAGGTATACTTGTTTTCATATTCTTGTACATTTGATTGTTTGATATTTAATTCACTTATGTTGTATTCTCCAATTTATGTTATTACATATTTTAATATTTTTGAGCACTCTCTGCTTCATATAAATGTTGGGTAATTTAAATCCTTCCGCCTCCAAAAGATGCATCTCATTTGCATAACCCAGTGGGCATTTTCCCTCTTCCTTATTAGGATTCTGACCTTAGATAGGCGTGCCGGTACAGGATATGGTGTGCTTGTACTGGTGTTGAAAAGGTCCAGCTCGAACCACCAACCAGGGACCCTTTGAATTGACGAAAATGCTACTTTTTGAGTCCCTCAGTCTGAAGTTTCAGGAACCGTAAACCTGTGTAGAGTCTAGATTGTATTAGTGAACCCAAACTCATGCAACATGATACGGGTTGATGTCCAGGGTATGTAGAACTTGATCACAAAATGCTAAAGATCCCAACTTTATGATTGAAAAAAAAGGACGGCCTAGGTTTTATATGCACAAGCGAAAGGTAGTTGTTAATAGACCTCCTTGATTAGCCACAAGGCAATCTTTTAACTATGAGCAAGGAATTGATCCAAAGCCTAATTGGCAGAAAATCAATACCTGGTGTTGGTTATAACCTCAAGTGCTCAATCTTGAATCCCCAACTAGATTCCTAGTCTAGACAAGACTAAAGAGAAATCTAAAATTCTAATTCACTCGTATGAGAGGAAAAAGAAAAACTGAAATCTTATTGCCAAAATTCATTCCTTCAATTGTGTACAAGACCCCTCTATTTATAGTTGAGGGTGGAGGATTCTAGAACTAAATTATTATAAGGGACAGCTAGTTAAAACTAGCCAATGACTTGGACGTCCATTACTAAGAACATCTTAGACTCTTTAGTGGATTTCATCTCCAAAAGGTTTGTGAGCTCTTCTTGATCTTCAACAACTTCAACTAAGCCCAACATAGCTCTATTGAGGTTCTTAGCTCTTGATCTCGGAATTGGACCTTGTGGAACTTGAAGTGCGGATTCTGTGAGCCTATATCGAGCCTTTGTGGACAATTGATCACCATCAAGTTCTTGTATAAGAGTATCATAAAGATGAATCCCCCTTAGCAAGATTCGTCCACGAATATTGGAGCTAGACAAAATCTAAACTTTAAAGAGCAGTGATTGAAAGTTTCAAGAACTTGATAGTGATCCAGGTAAGTCCAGCTTGTATGCGTTGTCGTTAATGCGAGCCATGACTTGGAACGGTCCATCACCACGTGAATCTAGCTTAGATTTTTTCTTGTTGGGAAATCTCTCCTTGCGCCAATGAACCCATACCCAATGTCCAGGTTCAAAGACGACCTTCTTGCGACCCTTGTTTTGCACCTCAGCTATCTTAGCATTTGCTTCCTCAATGCGCTTGTGGGCCTTCTCGTGCAACTTCTTGACCATTTAAAGTGTATTGTGGAATAAATTGGGTACTAAATCTGTCTCTTATAAGCATCTTGATGTTGTATAAGAGACCTCCCCAAAAGCGAAGATGAGATCGTAATCAATTTCTGTATGACTGTTGAAGGGTAAATTTTATAGCTGTGGCCGAACTTAGGTCAAAGAAGACTAATGAAAGGGAGTTTGCTAAGTCTAAAGCGGACAATGCATTTATTACAGATTCACAACATCAGACTTCATGTGGGGCCAATGAAAATGCTCTTGAAGTGTGTGCAGTGTCTTTTCGATGCCAAAATGTCCCATCAACCCTCTCCCATGTGATTCCCTAACAAGAACTTCACGTAAAGAACAGGCAGGAATACATAGCTTAGTCTCATAAAAAAGGTAACTTCGTGAAGATAGAACTTTCCAAATTTCCCATTTAGACATGCAGTATAAGTATCAGAAAAATCTCTTAGTTCATACAAAGATTTAATATGCTCAGGCCCAAAGAAATTATATGCAATGTGTATGATCAAGGTGTACCTACGGGACAAAGAATCCGCTACAATGTTATCCTTCCCACTCTTATATTGAACCACATAAGGAAATGACTCAATAAACTCACTCCACCTAGCATGTCTACGACTCAATTTGTTTTGGCCCTTTAAGTGCTTTAGGGACTCATGATCAGAGTGAATAATGAATTCTCTAGAGTATAAATAATGACTCCAATTTTCCAAAGCACGTACTAAGGCTTAAAGTTCTTTGTCATAGGTGGAATAATTTAAAGAAGCACCACCTAATTTCTCAGAAAAATATGCAATAGGTTACTTCTTTTGTAACAATACAGCTCCTATACCTATGCCAGATGCGTCACATTCAATCTCAAAAGGAGTATCAAAATCTGGCAAAAGTAAAAGAGGAGCAGAGGTTAACTTAACTTTGAGCGTGACGAACGCCTTTTGTTGAGCTTCTCTGTGATCTAGTAGCTCGACGTTGGAGATGGCAATGAGCAAAGCTTCTAGATTATGCTATGATTGCAAAAGTCCTTCACGAACCTCCGGTAGAAACATCGCAAGCCCATAAGCTACGCACTTCAGAAACACTGGCCGACCCCCAAGAGTGTTTCTGAAGTGGGTTTGGTTGTTTGTCCTCTTGGGGTATCCAAGTGGACGAGTCCAAACCCAAGAAATCAAGGACTTGTCCAAACAAAAGTGGCATTTCTTAAAGTTAGCATACAACTTTTCTTGTCTTAAAACAAGCAAAACAGCACGAACATGTTCAATATGCTCATTAAAGCTTTTACTGTAAATCAAAATATCATCAAAATAGACAACGACAAATTTACCAATGAAAGCTCTAAGAACATGATTCATAAGCCTCATGAATGTGCTCGGTGCATTAGTGAGACCAAACGGCATGACTAACCACGCATACAAACCATGTTTGGTTTTGAAAGCAGTTTTCCATTCATCACCTTCACTCATCCTAATCTGCCAGTATCCACTTTTTAAATCTATCTTAGTGTAAATGATGGATCCATGAAACTCATCAAGTTCATGTCATCAAGACGGAGAATAGGATGGCGATACTTTACCGTGATTTTATTGACGGTGCGGCTATCCATGCACATCCTCCATGAACCATCAGGTTTAGGTACTAGTATTGTAGGCACAGCACACGGGCTCATACTTTCTCTTACACGGCCTTGACTAACTAGTTCTTTGACTTGCTGTTGAATCTCCTTAGTCTCCTCAAGACTAGTTCTATAAGCAGGACGATTGGAATCAAGGAGGTCCAACTCAAATTGTAAGTCATGCTCTATGCCTCGAAGAGAGGCAAACCAGGTATGTCTTCGGAAAGACATCACTAAACTCCTGCAAGAGAGCTTTAAACATACTTGGCGAGAATCATCTAGATCAGTGGTAGAGAAATAAACATCCTTATACACAAGCAAGACCATAGACAAATTACAGTTCTGTACTTCTTTAAGTTGCAGGGTTAATTTTCCATCTTCTTTCACTTTAGACTTAGCAAACTCCCTTTCATTAGTCTTCTTATGACCTAAGTTCGGCCAAAGCCTTGTTATGCTCATCAACATTCTTTTTAATTTGATTTTGCTCTTGAAGGACTTGTTGGGGAGGTAGAGGATGCAACACAATGGTTTTACCATCCTCTCAAATCTAAGACAATTAGTATGACCATCATGTAGTGTTTTTCTATCAAATTGCCAAGGGCGTCCAAAAAGTAAATGACTTGTATTCATAGGGACGACATCACACAACACTTTGTCATTATATTTGCCTAAGTTAATTGAGACATGCACTTGCTTAGTTACTTTTAGTTCACCATTGTCATTTAACCATTGCAGTTTATAAGGTCTAGGGTGTTTAAACGTTGGCAAATTTAGCTTATCTACCATGTATTGTGAAGCTATGTTCACGCAACTCCCATTATCAACAATTAAACCACAAGTCTTACCTTGGACATGACATTTGGTGTAGAATATGTTCTCACGTTGTACCTTAGTAGGGTCGTCAGTGGCTTGAGCCAGAGACAATAGTAATGGACATCTCAAGCAATTGAAGAGTCTTCATCACTTAAATCAGGAAGCTAATGGTGCCATCTCATTCTTCGCTTTCACTCAGGGAATATCATCAGGGTGAGTGTATAAGACTTTTCTTATGAGCACAATTGTTTTGTGTATAAGAGACAGTACCAAAAGAATCCTTAGCCCAAATGCTGATGTTCTAAGGCTTATGAGACCTTGGTGGTTTGGGCCTTTGGCTTTGCAGAATGGGGTTTGCTGGTTTTCTGTTCCTGTCTCTTATCTGTCGGTGGTTAGTCTTATACACATGTAGATGTGTATAACCTGTCTCTTATTTACATCTAGACGATGTATAAGAGACAGGCAAACAAGGTAGTTTGCCCTTTGTAATGACTCTTTATAGTCCAAGTACTCGTGAAGATCAACCACGTCAGCAATCTCTTTGTTGAGGCCGTTGATGAATCTCTCCACGGTGGTCTCTTCATCTTCATACTGGAAGTGAGCTTTGCTCATTGCCATCTCCATCTCTCGAGCATACTCCTCCACAGTCAAATTCCCTTGTCGGAGAGATTGGAGCTTCCTTAGCTGTTCCCTGTGATAATGAGCAGTTACTAACCTCTTTCGAAGAAGGGGTTTGAGGTTAGTCCAACGAGTTATAGGGTAATCACCTAGAGACATGTAGATGTGTATAAGAGACAGGACAAAAGGAATCCTAAGGGGTAGTCGGAAAAGCAGATACAACCAACTTATATTTCTTTTCGTTTGAATAGTCATAACAATCAAACAAAAAGTCTACCTTTTGTTCCCAGTTCAAGTATTCTTCAGGATCGGCTTTACCTTGGAACGTGGGCATGTTTGGTTTGAGAGAGCCAATTTGCGTGTCCCCTCCCTTGGTTCTCGTCGAGGGTTATGCCTTGGAACTTGCTCTCTTCTTTGGATTTGTCGTGGACCACGCCTCCTATCAAAAGACAAATTGGTTAATTCATCATAATCTAAATCATAATCAGACTCTCCTTTGTCTTCTTGAGTATTGGTTTGGCGTGTGGTCTCTCGATTTGGAGTAGTTGAAGTAGATGCTTGTGGTTTGCCTCGAAGTTGTTGAATTTCAAGACTCATAATGGCAAACTTCTCATCAAAGTCTTCCATCTTATTTAAGATCCTTGCCATTACACTTTGCACAGCAGTTTCTTGCATCTCCTTGTTCCTTTGTTGCACGACCTTTTCTGTGCCATAGTCACAAAACAAAGACTAAAGAGAAGGGGTAAAAAAAAGGTTAGTGATAATCAATAAGAGAGGTTTCACTCTTTGGGGAGTAATGCACTCAAGTCCTCACTTTGGGTTTTATCACTCTTAATGATCTCACCTTACTCTTTGAAAATCTCACTTCACTCAAAGATTCTCTTATGAAGCCTTGTAAAAACTATGAAAATAGCCAAAGGGTTCCAAAAGTTGATCCTCAAAGCAACCAATCGTATTGATTGGAAATAATGTCCAAAAGGATCTCGGATCAATATAGTTTGAAAATTTAGGCTAAACCTTTCGGATATGAGTCAAGGCAAAA
This sequence comes from Cinchona pubescens, assembly GCA_025175665.1. Classification (NCBI taxonomy): domain Eukaryota; kingdom Viridiplantae; phylum Streptophyta; class Magnoliopsida; order Gentianales; family Rubiaceae; genus Cinchona; species Cinchona pubescens. The sequence goes on along the minus strand of JANKKI010000301.1, from coordinate 123,044 downwards.
ATTCGAAAGCAAAAGGACACAAAGAAAAGCACAAAAAGAACAATAAGATCACAAAATTTAGTAAAGAGAGTTTACTAAATTAAAGAAGATAATTTCAAAAGAAAGAAAAGAAAGTAATATTTTTTTTTTTTTTAAATGACCAGACTGTGAACGATGCGGTGAAAAGAATAATGAACGAATGGCGGTGAGCAGATGATGAACAAGACGGTGAACAGTAACGATGAACAGTCCGGTGACCAGTATGATGAACAGTGTGATGAACTTACAATTTGAGTTGGACCAAAATTCTAGCCAAAGCTCTGATACCACGATGATACGGGTTGATGCCCAGAGTATGTAGAACTTGATCACAAAATGCTAAAGATCCCAACTTTATGATCGAAAAAAAAGGACGACCTAGGGTTTATATGTACAAGCGAAAGGTAGTTGTTAATAGACCTCCTTGATTAGCCACTTCTCTGTAAGAGACTACTATAAGAGACAGGTCTTGTAAAAGGCTGTCTCTTATACACAGCATATTGTGATCAAGAGACATTACCACTGTGGGATAACTAGTATCATCGTGGTATCAGAGCTGTCTCTTATACACATCTAGATGTTTAAACCCAATTCTTGATACACTTAACTAATAGCCGAAATACATGGCCCAAAAATAAATAATTACGTCTTGAAACCAGCCCAATTAAACACACTAACACTTAAAACAATTGGGCTCAAAATAAAAGACTAGAACAACTAAATAAAAGAATATTCCATGGCCGAAATAATGAGGCTAAATACTTTGGCACTTTAGCTTCTCATCCTAGGCTTGATCTTCAATGACTTGGATGTCCATTACTAAGAACATCTTAGACTCTTTAGTGGACTTCATCTCCAAAAGGTTTGTGAGCTCTTCTTGATCTTCAACAACTTCAACTAAGCCCAACATAGCTCTATTGAGGTTCTTAGCTCTTAATCTCGTAATTGGACCTTGTGGAACTTGAAGTGCGGATTCCGTGAGCCTATATCGAGCCTTTGTGGACATTGATCACCATCAAGTCCTTGGGATGTATCACAACATATAGATTATCTATAGGATAAAGCATCTTAGAACCCTAATAGGACACTAGGCATGAAGGAAGGGATGGTACTTGTGTATATTTTTACGATATTCTAATTTTCTATATTTTTTTATTTATTGTTTTTTGCTTCTCATAAGCCTTAGAACATCAGCCTTTGGGCTAAGGATTCTTTTAGTAAGTCATTTTCGATTTCCCAATTTTGTACGTTTAAATTTCTGTTGCCCTGTTTGCTACTACATCTCATATCCCAAGGATCAAAATAGCGTCATAGTTTAATTTTTGTAATTTCAAAAGTTTAGATATGTTACCCCTTAGGATTCCTTTTGTCATCTCTTGTACCCTTACATCGAGTTGTACAAATGTGAGTCTTTTTTTAAAAACTTTGTACATTTCAAGTGTTATAAAGTTACCCCTTGAAAAAAATATTTGTCCCTAACTCTTGTTTGTACCCCATAGGATTATTTCTTTGTAGATTCATGTTTGTATGTGATGTCATTATGACTATGGTACATCACATTTCATTTTAGTGATATTTTGATTTTCACATTTTTTTTACTTGCTTTGATAACTGACATCATGCATAAGCCATAGAGGGAATACCATTTATGATATCCCGTGATAAAAAAAAAAAAAAAAAGCCATCCATTTTGTCTTGGTTACATAACCCTATTAGACATGCATGTTTAAATTTTTTGTATCACCCAAAAGGGTGATGTACAAGTTAAAGACCCAAATCCAATCCTAGATCTACTTTAAAGTCAAGTGGCATGAGAGCACAAGTCAAGTACCAATTTAATCTACACAGAATATGAGGTTTTGACAATCATCTTTTTGCCATCATAATAAAGTCGGTAAAATCCCAAGCACATGTTCAAGATATGAACAAACGGATCACAGTACCAATAAATAATAAAAATATATAAGTAACATTCAAACAACCAAAATAATATTATCACATAACAAAAAAAATTAAATAGATGAAATCATGCCAATTAATCAAAAAAAGTAGCATAAATAGTATTAACTAAAAGGAAATGGACTTAATTGAAACAAAATCTAAACTTTAGGAACAAAATTGCAAGATTTTGAAGCAATTGAAAGGGCCAAAAAGACAAGAAATAATAGAATCATAATGCTACAATAACAACAAATAAAAAATAGAAACTGGATTAGAACTAATCAAAACTTCTAGGGACTTAAATATAAAACTTAAAAACTTTAAAGGGTAAAATTGTAATTTACAACGATATTTAAAATATAAAAAATCCTAAATTTAAAGAGTCTATTGGTCCTACAATGCTTTTTTAAAAACTTTCTGACCAATTGTAAAACTAGAAAAATCTGTTAGGGATAAAATTGTAATTTTCCAAAACTTTAGGCGTGAAAATGTAAACACAAAAGGTTTTTGAATCTAGGAACAATTAACCACATGTATTTAATTGAAAAACAACTGAAAGTAAGCTTTTTGGGGTCATTTGGATGTCTTTAAAACTATTGGGGTCTAACTGGAAACTAGGAAAAAACTTGTGCTAAAGCGCAATAAAAACTTGGGAATGTTTGGTTTTGAAGCCAAAAAAAATGGAGAAGTGTTGGGGGTCCTCGATTGATGGAGTAAATTGGGAGGGTTAAAGGGGTAGAATTATTGTTGTGGCTTAAATGTGATTGGAAATCATCAAGGTCCAATCACCTCTTTTCTTTTCTTTCTATATATATATATAAATACAATATAATAACTAATGAATAATTTATTTTAGATAAAGATTGATTTGACATTTGCTTTTACACACGCCTTTCAATGCAAAAGTTTTGAAAAGACTGCGCACCTCGTGTTTGACTTCTACCTGATAGTATAATTTATACTTATTTCTCGCAAAACGATAAAAAGTAAGTTTGCAAAAATTATATGTTGCGTAAGTTTGAGTTCACTAATAAAATCTACACTCCGCACAAGTTTACGGTTCCCAAACCTTCAAACTGAGGGACCCAAAAAGTCATATTTTTGTCAATTCTAACGGACCCAAGTCGGTGGTTTAAGTTGGACCCATTCAACACTGGTACAGGCACATCGTATCCTATACCAACATGCCTACGTAAGGTATGAATCCTAATAAGGAAGTGGGATGATGCCCACAAGGTTATGCTGATGAGATGCGTCTATTGGAGGTGGATGGATTTAAATTACCCAACATTTATATGAAGCAGAGAGTGATAAAAAATATTAAAATATGCAATAACAAAATTGGAGTATACAACATAGATCCTTAGTGATTAAATGTCAGACAATCAATTGTGTGCTACTTGTTAAAAAATTGGTGCAGAGTGTTCGCAATGCCCTTGAATTTGATCACTTGGTATATTTCTTAGAGTATAGGCATCAAATTCCTATTGCGCCTACATGGAAAGACATCACACCAACTTTCCTACGTTTTTTCAATGTGGAAGTTGGAATAAAAATATAGGAAGATTTAAGTACAACAAACAAATTCACAAGACAAACTTTGAATGACCAAATTAATTTTTAATTTTTTTTAATAGGAGACATTGACAATAACACCAAAAAACATAATATGAAATAAAATAATGAAAATGCTAAAAATAGTGATCGGACTCTAATTGAGCTGTCTACGTATCCCACCTTGGGAATTAGGTCAAACGTAAATCGGACTACGAACTACAATGAGAAGCCAGTAACTATGAACAAATATTTCAAAATTGAATGGCGAAAAGTAAAAAGGCAACCGAACTCTGATTGAGCTGCCTATGTATCCTTTCAACATCTTGGGAATCAGGTCAAACGTAGTCATACTCAAAAGCATTTGTATCTAAATGACGAGAAATTGAACAACTGAAAAATAAAATAATTACAATTCATATGAAAGGAAAATAAAAGGCTTATGTGTTACCCAACCTATAGTGGGTCTTGAAACGATTGCCCAAATTATGGTAAGACTTGAAAGGATTGCCCAAACTATGGTTTATGGTGGGATTTGAAACAATTGCCCAAATTATGGTGAAACTTGAAATGTTGCCCAAACTACGGTGGCTCTTGAACAATTGCCCAAATATGATGGGTCTTAAATGAATGCCCAAACTATGGTAGGGCTTGAAATAAATGCTCAAACTACGATGGGTCTTGAAATGATTACTGAACAGAAATTGAAATAATTTTGAGATTTAAATGCTCAAACTGTTGAACTAAAATTCTAAAAGACTTTGAAATTTAAACAAATGAGATGACAACTTGGGATACTGGTCTCCTAATGGACGAAATAGCAAGCAAGGGATACTGTTTCCCCGATGGACGCAAACAACTTAGAAGCTTAAACATTCAGATTAATGAACTGGAATTTTAATAACTTAAACAACTTGGGATACTGTCCTCTTGCAAGACGAAATAACAAGAGATATTGTCCTCCCGATGGACGAAATAACAAGGGATACTGTCCTCCCAACAGACGATTTACTTAAATGCTCTGGCTGCCAAACTGAAATTGAAATAACTTTGAAATTTAAATACTAGGCTGCTGGAAAGAAACTGACAACTCGGGATACTATCCTTCCGATGAAAAAAATAACTAGGGATACTATCATCTCGATAGATGAAATAACAACTAGGGATACGGTCCTTCTGATGGACAAAATAACAAGGAATATTGTCCTGCCAATGGACGATTCAATTAAATGCTCAGGTTGCTACGCTGAAAATGAAATGACTTTGAAATTTTAATGCCCAGACTGTTGGACTAAAATTGACAATTGGAGATATTGTATTCCTGATGGACAATTCACAATAACCTAAATGCTCAGACTGCGAAGCTGAAACTAACATGATTAGGATTTTAATATTCAGGCTGATAAACTAAAATTGAGATGACTTTTAAACTTAAGTGCCCAGGCTGCTGGAATAAAATTGATAATGTAGGATATGGTCCTCCTAATGGACAAAATGACAACAAGGGATACTGCCCTTCCGATGGACGGTTCATTAAATGGTCAAGCTACTAAATTGAAATTAGAATGACTGTACTAACAACGTTTAGGTAGCTGGATTGAAATGACTAAAATTTGAATGTTCATGCTGCTGAACTGAAATTGAAACAACTTGAAAATAAATACCCAGGCTTTTAGACTGAAATTGACAACTTGGGGTACGGTCCTCCCAATAGACGATTAACATAAATGCTTAGGATACATAAATGCTTAGGATGCTGAGCTGAAATTGAAATGATTATGAAATTGAAATGCCCAGGCCACTAGATTGTAAATTGAAATGACTTTAAAATTTGAATGCCTAGGCTTCTGTACAATACTAAAATTGATAACTTGAAAATATAAATACTCAAATTAAAATATCGGAATTGAAATGACTTTGAAATCTAAATGTTTGAATCAACGAACTGGAACTTATACCACAAGTTTGAAATCTAAACATTGAATTGATAAACTAGAATTGAAATGCTTTTAAAATTTAAACGTCCAGGTGCTGGATTAAAATTGAAACAAATTTGAAATTTAAATGATCAAACTATTGAGCTAAAATTGACATGACTAAAATTTTAAATGTTCAAATTGAAACACTGGAATTGAAATGACTTTGAGATTTAAACAACTCTGAAATTTAAACGTTCAAATTAAATGACTGGAATTGAAAGAACTATGAAATTAAAACAACTTGAAATCTAGATTTGCCACGGTATAGTTGGGTACTTTCTTTAGTAGAATCGAAAATTGAAATACCACCTCTGTAGAATCGGGTGTATTGTCATGATAGGGTCAGGCTTTCTTTGATAAAATCGGGGATTGAAATGTGACCTCAATAAAACGAATTGGGTAATAGCCATAGTAAAATCGAGAATTGAAAATTCTTAACCACGGTAAACTTGGGGAGATTGCCATAGTATAATCGGGCATTTAAATTCTCAACCACAATAAAATTAGGGAGATTATCACTGTAGAATTGAGCATAAATAATCTCAACTACAGTAAAATTGGGAAGATTTTCACGGTAGAATCGGAGATAAACTTTCAACTACGGTAAAATTAGGGAAATCTGATTCTCGCCTCAGTAGAATCGAAAAGATCTGATTCTCATCTCCGTAAAGTCGGGCGATTCCCATGGTAAAGTCGGGTTATTTGATTTTTTTCCTCGATAAAGTTGGGCGGCTCCCACAGTAAAGACCAGGATTAGATAATCAAGAGATAAAGAAAATAAGTTTTTGAAATCAAAAGATTAAAAAAATGCAACTGAACATTCTTTTGAAATTTTTACATTCAAGAAAAGTTTATATTTTTGGAAATAGATTTGAAAATGATTTTGAAAATTAACAAAGCTTTATTGTGAAAATGAAATCGATTGAAACCTTGAGAATTGAGAATCAATACGTAAGCTAAAACAAAGTACTTACTAAACAAAAGGATGTGAACATCTGACACCAAGCATCCTGAAGAAATTCGGAATCTTGTTACTTGACTTGATACGGCACTTTACTCATTCTTCAGTGAATCACACCTATACAAGTTTGGGGAATGCAAAAATGCCATTTTATTTTTCAAAATAGGAATTTGAGTATAATGGGATGACCAAAATCCAATTTATGGTAAAAGTTTGGGGGTGCATTACTCAATTTTCAAGTATATCCCACAGATTCACCACAGAATCTCATCTTGATCAACTGAGCATAGTCTCGTGAATGGCTTCAAAAAAATTTGCTCATGTTTATCATTGAACATTTGATACTCAATTTCAAAGAATTGCCCCAGTTTTCAAATCTTGTTTCAGAATTAAAATCTGGATCCAGTTTTTTTGCTATTTGCATTAAAATGTACTCTAGTGTCGACATTTATAAACTGCAAGACAGGTTTGTTGTTTAAATCTTAAGATAGTTCACTCTTGATACCACCAAAAGAAAACTCCATGCTTATGTAAAGCAAGATGTGTAAAAAAGATATGCATCAAGAAACATAAACAAACAAGGGATTCACTTATATTGATTTATTTTTTTAAATAAAGGGGAAAAATAAACTTTGCATGAAAATATTGACAAATATAAAAAAAAATTATTAGAAGAATCACATCATGAGATTTTTAGAACAAGACGAACTATGATAATTCGCTCCCTTACCAAGGTCAGAGTTTAGAAAATGAATGGCATTTCTTGTCAACTAATCCTTATAGATCAATGAGGTGGACTTAACAAGGGCTGCAACATGGATGAGAAAATGACAATTTGAGATTTTAGCCTTTTGGACTATGTTAGAGATTGTATCAACCATGTGACCAATCTAATTCTAGTCAACTCAACACCACATCTCGATGAAAGTAAACAGATTTGAACCTCTATTTGCTACGAGAAAGTAGTCAACAAATAAAGCTTATAATTGGCTTGTAATGCGGCTCGAAGAGATATTCCAGTCATTTAATTTAAAAGTTTAAATTTCAAAGTTGGTTAAATCTCAAATTCATTTCAATTCCAGTGTTTTAATTCGAACATTTAAAATTTCAGTCATGTTAATTTCAGCTGAGCAGCCTGAGCATTTAAATTTCAAATTTGTTTCAATTTTAGTCCAGCAGTTTGGCCATTTAAATTTCAAAATCATTTCAAATCTAGTTTATCAATTTGATGTTTAGATTCCAAAGTTGCAACATAAGTTCTATTTTATTGATTCTAACATTTCGATTTCAAAGTCATTTCAATTCCAATATTTTAATTTGAGTATTTAGATTATCAATTTATCAATTTCAGTCCAGTAGCCTATGCATTCAAATTTTAAAGTCATTTCAATTATAGTCTAGTAGTCTGGGCATTTAAATTTCATAGTTGTTTCAATTTTTCATCCATTCGGAGGACGGATCCTAAGTTGTCAATTTCAATCCATCAGCCTGACATGAGGCATTTAAATTTCCAAGTTGTCTCAATTTCAGTTCAACAGCATGAACATTCAAATTTGAGTCATTTTAGTTTAGCAACCTGAACGTTGTAACTTTAGTCATTCCAATTTCAGATCAGCCTCCTGAACATTTAAGCGAACCTTCCATCGGAAAAATAGTATCTCTTGTGCCATTTTGTCCATCGGAAAGACAGTATCCTATATTGTCAATTTCAGTTTAGCAACCTGGGCATTTAAGTTTAAAAGTCATTTCAATTTTAGTTTAGCAACTTGAATATTAAAATCTTAGTATGCCAGTTTCAACTGAGCTGTCTAAACATTTATGTGAATTATCTGTCGGGAGGACAGTATCTCTAGTTGTCAATTTCAGTCCAGTAGTCAAGGCATTTAAATTTCAAAGTCATTTCAGTTTCATCTTGGCAGCCTAAGCATTTAAGTGAACTGTCCGTTAGAATGACAGTATCCCTTGTTATTTCATCCATCGGGGAAGACAGTATCCGTTGCTATTTCATTCATGTATAATCGGGAGGACAGTATACCTAGTTATCGCTTCGTCCACCGAGAGGACAGTATCCCAAGTTGTTTTGTCCATCGGGAGGACAGTATACCCAGTTGTCAATTTCAATCCAATAGCCTGGGCATTTAAATTTTAAACTCATTTCAATTTCAGCTTAGTAGTCTGAGCATTCAAGTAAATTGTTCGTTGGGAGGACAATATTCCTTGTTATTTCGTCTTATGGAAGGATAGTATCCCTAGTTGTTTAAGTCGTTTAAATTCCAGTTCATCAATGTGAACCTTTAAGTTCCTAAATAATTTTCATCCATCGGGAGGACAGTAACCTTTCTACTATTTCGTGCATCGAGAAGACAGTATCCCATTTTGTTATCTTGTCTGGTTTAAATTTCAAAGTCCTTTCCAATTTCAGTTCAGTAGTTTGAGCATTAAAATTTCAAAGTTGGTTCAATTTCTGTTCAACAATCATTTCAAGACCTACCACAGTTTGGGCAATCATTTTAAGTCCCATCTTGTAGTTTGGGCAATCCTTTTAAGTCTCACCGTAGTTTCGGCAATTGTTTCAAGTTCTACCCTAGTTTGGGCAATCATTTCAAGACCCATTACAGTTTGGACAATTGTTTCAAGACCTACTGTAGGTTGGGCAACACATAAGCCTTTTATTTTCCTTTCATATCAATTGTAATTATTTTATTTTCTAGTTATTCAATTTCCTATTATTTCATCCAAATGCTTTTGAGTATGAACTACATTTAACTTGATTCCCAAGGTGGAATATGTAGGCAACTCAATCAAAGTTCAGTTGCCCTTTTACTTTTCAAATTTGCTCATAGTTACTGGCATCTCATTGCAGTTCATAGTTCGAATTACGTTTGACTTGATTCCCAAGATAGGATATGTAGACAGCTTAATTAGAGTCCAGTCATTGTTTTTAGCATTTTCATTATTTTAGTTCATATTATGTCTTTTGGTGTTATTTTCAATGTCTCCTATTCCAAAAAAACAGTTTTTGAAAATTAAGCTAANATTTGGTCATTCAAAGTTTGTCTTCTAGCTTTGTTTGTTGTGCTTAAGTCCTTCTATGTTTTTATTCTAACTTCCAAATTAAAGAAACATAGGAAAGTTGGCGTTATATCATTCCATGCAGGCACAATGGGAATATGATGCTTACATTTGAAGAGTATACCAAGTGATCAAATTCAAGGGAGTTACGAACACTTTGTGCCAAAAACTGAACTGTCAAAGATTCAACCGGACTTCTAATAAAAAATTTTGCACCTCTCAAAAGTAGAAGAAAGATAACAAGGTGGTCAAAAAATGGAATGATGCAAAAATAGTCAAGTCAAAAGATAGAATGATGCAAAAATGGTCAAGTCAAAAGCATGGAAGCTAGTATAGGCTTTGTTTTCTAATATTTTTTAGTTATCATGTAAAAGTGGCGGTGGTGACGATGATGGAACTGGCAAGGATAGAATCATCCATAAGCGATACCGAGTCTTTCCGATTTCCTAAACTTTCCCCTACACCACCTCATTGAAACCTTTGATTCACCATAGCTTGATAGTTTTCTGTTCTTATTAGGTAATATCAATTCACATTTGGATCCAATCTAGTTTGGTCAAAATTCAATGTTTTACAATCTTTATCTAAAATCTTTTCGAGCTTCCGACAAAGAGGGACAAGCTATAAATAATGAATTTTAATGCATTTTTGCCGTTAAGTACCTAATTGGGATATTTTTTAAATTTTTATGTTTTTCGAGATAATGTCCCAATTTAACAAAAAAAATATGAGTTCTTGGGATGGAGTAACCATTTTTTATCACTTATTGGTATTAGGGTGAAATTGTCTTTTTATGTCGAAGTGTTATTTTCTAATGTTTAAGGTTTCTAAACTCAATTTCATGTTTTTAAACATTTTGGTAAGTCTTGGTAACTTTTAGAATCTATTTGGGACAATTTTAAAAAATTAAAATATTTTTGGTACCAACATGCGCTTTTCGATATTATCATTTCGGGTGTCATTCTAAATAAAAATTTATAAACTATATTTTTGAGATTTTTATGTGTTATCAATAATTATTAAAACGTTTTTTGCAAACATAATTTTTTATCGTTTTGCGAGAAATCGGTATAAAGTATACCATAAGCTAAAAGTCAAACCTGAGATGCATGGTCTTTTCAAAACTTTTTCATTGAAAAGTACATGAAAAGCAAACGTCAAATCAATCTTTATGAAAATAAGTTATTTATTAGTTATTATATTGTATTATATATTATATACTATATTTTCTTTAAAAAGAAGAAAAAAGGTGATTGGTCCAAACACATTTAAGCCACAATAATAATTCTACCACTTTAAACCCTATACTAGATGACTCCTAGTCTATAGAAACAAAAGAAAAGAATTTTGGAATCTTAAACCCTATACTAGGTGCCTAGGTTACTCTTTAGGTAACCTAGGCATCGTTTCACCCTCAGTAAACTGGTCGCATGATTTAATTCATGTTTCTAATAAATTAGCCCACATTTATATCAAGTTTGGATAAAAATAAGTTCGAATGAAGACAAATGAACAGTAAAACATTCATAGAAAGCATGGGGAACAGGAATTCACTGCGCTAGCATTGGACTAACATAGAGGGAAAATTTTCTACATGAGCATTGGACTAGTGCAAAGTGTGAGCAAAAGCTATTTACAAAAATAAACATACTCTAAAGAATAAAATAATAAACATATAAGGACATAATACACGCAAACACACAAGGCACCATATTATTGATGCAAATCCAAACAAAAGTAATAAACACAGTACAAAACCCTATCTATTACATTAGGGTTGAGTCTTTTTACAATAAGATAAATTATATTAAATAATTATAGTAATAAAGAAACAATAATAACGAAGGAAACTAAAAAAATGTAATTAAATAATTAGCACATAAAATGTGGCGCGACAGCTTGATGACTTCACTGTGGACACCAGAGAGTCTAAACACTCGATTTAATAATGTTTACTATATCTTAACCCCTTGTTATGTTGAGTTTGGATGTTTATATATTTATTACAGCCTATTTTCATATCTGTATTTTGTATATGTTTTGTTTAGTCAATATCTGCCTACATATGTTACATATTTGTTGGATTTATTTTTTTTTGTGGGCTTGATATTTTGTATCTCATGACACACATTCATTTGCATTATCACTTTTTGTAGGTGTCATTCCTGCACACCTTGTAGGATTGGAATGAGATCTCCCTAAACATTCGGCCATGGCGCCTAGCATGTAGCAGTGTTTGGGGGATCACTCGAACCACCAACCAGGGACCCTTGAAATTGACAAAAATACTATTTGTGGGTCCCACAGTCAAAAGGTTTGGGTGGCTTAAACCTTGAATTTATGATGCAAACCCTATGAGCATATAGAAAGATATACTTGTTTTTATATTCTTGTACATTTGATTGTCTGACATTTAATTCACTTATGTTATATTCTCCAATTCTGTTATTGCATATTTTAATATTTTTCAGCACTCTCTGCTTCATATTTATGTTAGGTAGTTTAAATCCCCCACCTGGCTAGGAGACGCATCTCATCTACATAATCTAGTGGGCATTGTCCCACTTCTTTATTAGGCTTGCTACCTTATGTAGACGCGCAGGTACAGCACACGATGCGCTTGTACCGGTGTCAAACGGATCCAACTCGAACCACCGACTTAGGACCCTTAGATTGACGGAAATGCTACTTTTTGGATCCCTCAATCATAACGTTCGAGAACTATAAGCCTGTGTGGAGTCTATATTGCATTAGTGAACCCAAACTCGTACAATATTTAGATTATTTATAGGACAGACCCTCTCAAAACCCTAATAGGGCACTAGGCAAGAAGGAAGGGACAGTACTTGTGTATGCTTTTACGATATTCTGATTTTCTGTTCTTACTTTCGTTATTTATTGCTTTTTGCACCTCATAAGCCCTAGAATAAGAGCCTTTAGGCAAAGGATTCTTTAGTAAGCCATTTTTTATTCCCCAATTTTGCACATTTAAATTTTTGATTATTGCATCTCGTGTCCCAATATTCAAAATAGCATCATAGTTTATTTTTTGTAATTTCAAGAGTTTAGATATGTTGCCGCTTAGGATTCCTTTTGTCACCTATTATACCCCTAGATCGAGTTATACAAATGTGAGTCTGTTTTTAAAAGTTTTGTACATTTCAAGTGTTGTGTAGTTACCCCTTGAAAAAAAAAAAAATTGTGCCTATCTCATGTTCGTACCCCATAGGACTCTGTCTTTGTAAATTCATGTTTGTACGTGAAGTCATTACGACTATGATACATCACATTTCGTTTTAGTGATGTTTTGATTTTTCACATTTTTTACTTTCTTTAATAACTGACATCATGCATAAGCCATAGACGGAATACCATCGAATATCCCGTGATAAGAATAAGCCATCCATTTTGTCTCTGGTACATAACCCTATAAGACATGTACGTTTAATTTTTTTTAATATGGGAATAGGACCAATTTAGTCCCTTATCTTTAGGGTATCAACCAATTTGATCCCTTATCTATCACAACAGACCATCATTTGATCCTTAATCTTTAAAAAAATCAATCTAGGAACTATGATGAAAATTATGGACAAATTAATGGACACGTGATAATCATGTGTCCATTAACATGCTATAGATGTGTTGTCAAAAACTATTAGTTTGTCCACAATCTCCATTACAAGCCTTAAATCAATTACTTTTTATAAAGACGAGGGACAAAATTAGTCTTTTTGATATATAAGGGACTAAATTGATTGTTACTATAAAGATAAAGGACCAAATTGGTCTTTTTCCCTTTTTATATCATTCAAAAGGGTAGTGTACAAGGTAAGGGCCCAAATTCAGAATCTACTTCAAAATCAAGTGGTATGAGGGCACAAGTCAAGTACCAATTTAGTCTACCTAGAATATGATGTTTTGACAATCTTCTTTTGGCTATCATAACAAAGTCGGTAAAATCCCCAAGCACATGTTCAAGACATGAATAAATGGATCACCGTACCAATAAATAATGAAAATATAAGTAACACTCAAACTGTCTCAACCAAAATAATACTATCACATAACCAACAAAAAAAAAAAAAAAAAAGAAGCTAAAATCATGCCAATTGATAAAAAAAAAAAGTAGCATGAATAGTAATGACAGAAAGGAAAATTTAATTGAAACAAAATATAAACATTAGGTACCAAATTGCAAGATTTCTAAAAAAGTAATATGGAGAAAACACAAGAAACAATAAAATCATAATGCTACAATAACAACTAAAACGAAAAAGAAACTCAATTAGAACAAATCTAAACTTCTAGGGACTTAAATGCAAAATTTGAAAACTTTAAAGGGCAAAATTTTATTTACAACGACATTCAAACTCAAAATCCTAAATTTAAAGAGTCTATTGGTCCTACATGCTTATTTGAAAACTTTCTAACGCAATCGTAAAACTAGAAAAAACTGTTATGGATAAAACTATAATTTTTCAAAACTTTAGGGGTCAAAATGCAAATCACAAAAGGTTTTGGAGTCTAGGAACAATTAAATGCATGTATTTATCTTCTATTGGAAAACAACTAAAACTAAATTTTTTGGGGTCGATTTGGATGTCTTTAAAATTGCTGGAGGCTAATTGGAAACTTGGAAAAACTTGGGGGCTAAAGCGCAATAAAAATTCTTCTTCTTCAACCTCGCGATTAAATCGTGGCTTTATCTTGTTTTCGCTGCATTTTTTTATTTTCTGATTTTTATAACTAACTCAAATCAAGCCGAAATCATACGAAATTCAAACCCCTTGCTCTGTTTTTCGCATATAGCATAACTTTGGAGTCAAAATTAGCAAAAAAAAAAAAACAGGACAAAAGCAGAAAATAAGAATCCATGAACCTCTTATGGGATAAAATTTTGTCCTTTTGAACTTTATATCTCCATTTTAATGGCTTAGGGTCAGTCATTAACAACTAATAAACACCTCTAGTATATGTACAATCCACAAAACGAACAAAAACCACAGTTTCACCATTTAGCAATAAAGTGTTCATTGAGGAAATATTTCAAACAGTTGGCATGCCTACAAGACAAAGAAGTATCACCATTTTTTGTCTAATATGTACACATACATAGACGTAATATTACAATAAACAAACACAGGAAATACCTCAATACATTTCACACTCATCAACAAAGAAAGTATGAAATTTAAGAATTTATAAAAACTATTAGACAAACAAAAAAAGATGAAAAAAAAAAAAAAGGAAATAGATGCTTTACTTGATAATTCTTAGTTTCTCCCAAACAGCTTCATGGTGAAATGGTGGACAACTTTGGCAGTGGTGCTTTTCATATTAAAGATGAAATGGATATGGTGACTTGAAGTTGTGCATGTTCTTGTGTGAGTACATGTGTGTTGTATTGTGTTGGAGTGATAGGAAAATTAGTAGTGTAGTAGTATAAAAAAAAATTGTAAAAGTAATAGCAAGAACAAGAACAAAAACAAAATGAAAGGGGAAGGGGTTGAGGATTGGCCGTGTAAGGGGTTGTTGGGTGTTTTTGGGAGTTGAAGGCAAAAAAAAATGGTTTGAGGGGTGGGGTGTTTTTTGCTAGTGATTCTTGGGGGAGTTTGGTTTTGAAGCCAAAAAAAAATGAAGAAGGGGTGGGGATCCTCGGCTAATGGGGTGAATTGGGTAGGGTTAATGGGGTAGAATTATTATTGTGGATTAAATGTGTTGGACCTCATAAAGGTCCAATCGCCTCTTTTCTTTTCTTTTTTCTAAAAGAAATAATATCTAATATCTAATATACAATACAATATAATAACTTATTTACATAAAGATTGAGTTAACATTTGCTTTTCACACGTCTTTCGTTAAAAAAAGTTGAAAAGACCACATACCTCAGGTTTGACTTTTACTTGTCAGTATAATTTATATCGATTTCTCGCAAAATGATAAAAATATTTGCAAAAAATATGTGTTGCATGAGTTTGAATTCACTAATGCAATCTAGACTCTACACAGGCTTACAGTTCCTGAACATTTAGACTGGGGGACTCAAAAAGTAGCATTTCTGTCAATTCCATAGGTCCCAGATTAGTTGTTCGAGTGGGATCTGTTCGACACAAATACAAGTGCATTGTATCCTATACCTACGCGCCTACGTAAGTTCCTAATTTTAACAAGGAAGTGGGATGATGCCACGGAATTATGCAGATGAGATGCGTCTCCTGGAGGCTGAGAGATTTAAATTATGCAACATTTATATGAAGCAAAGAGTGCTCAAAATATTAAAATATGCAATAACTGATGTGGAGAATACAACATAAGTGAATTAAATATCAGACAATCAAATGTGTGCTTATGATAGGGTTGAGTGGCTGTTTTTAGCTAAAGTTATGAAAAAAATTGGGATTTGTTCTATTTGGATTAATTGGATGTTAAAGTGTCTTTCTACTGTCTCTTATTCCTTCAATGTTAATGGCAGGTGCCTTGTTTTATTAAGTCTGCTCATGGAATTAGACAAGGAGATCCTTTATCTCCAAATCTTTTTCTTATTTGTTACAAAGGTTTAAGTAGCCTTTTAACTCAAAATGTTCAAAAGAAAGATATTACTAGTATGAGGGTTTGTAGAGGGGGGGCCTAAGATTTTCCATTTGCGCTTTGTTGATAATACTTTGCTATCTTGCAGAGATGATGTCTAGGAAAGTAAGTGCACTTTAATATCCTTCAACAATATGGGTTTTATTCTGGTCAATTTGGTTAATTTAGAAAAATCCTTTATTTGTTTTAGTAGGAATACTAACTCTGATCTGCGATCTCAAATCTGTGTTACTTTAGGGGCTGGTTGATAAGGTTAGTTCTAAATATTTACATCTTCCTATGTCTATTGGTAGGACTGAAATCAGATACTCTCATTTATGAAACAGAGGGTCCTAAGTAAAGTGAATGGGTGGAAGGAAAAGTTTTTAAGTCAAGCAATAGAGAGAGGTGTTAATTGATGCGAACTATGTACGCAATCAAAATTGATGCCGCACAACTCAACAATCTAAGTAGCACCAAGGGATGGATCGTTAAAATCTAGTCACAAAAGTAGGACAATAGAGTTGCAGATTACGAATGACTCAACGAAGATAAAAAATATCAAGAAGTATGCAACTGACTAACCAATTTAGTCAACCCTTACTATTAGCCAAGTAAGAATCAACTAGTGTCTTAAGAGTCAAATATTGACCCGATTCTGAGAATTAGCAGGAACCAATATTTTGTATGGTTAACACACTCACAAGTAACTTGAACCCCAACAAATAGTCCATTCAAAGACTAAAGGAAAAATATTAAAACTCACAAAACTCAAGTTTTTATTATCAAAGTTGTTGATTATAACACAGTTATAAAGGCCTATTTATAGGCTTATAAATCCTAAAAACTAGCAAAAAGGTCCTACAATTTAGGGCAAGAAAATCGGCCAAGCATCCCCTAAAAACCCTAACATGTTTCTTGCTAAACGAATACAAGAAACCCTATTAGTACTAACTCTAAGGTTGACCAAGGGCTCCAATTTTGGTCAAATAGGTCTTATTAAAGGCTAAATAATCAAGTTTAAAACTATGAATTAAACCACATTTAAGACCTACCAGCCCAATGTACACATCATTTAAACTAGAATTGGGCTTTACAAGATAAAGACCAAACTAAAATAAATTTGAAGCAAAATCCAGCTTCTTGCACTTAAAGGATCTGGCCACTTGTACTTCAATCTTGCATGCTCGACTCTAGGATTGCTCCAACTTTCCTCTCCTGAACTTGACACATCTTTAGCGTATCTAGTTTGTATCATTCCCTTCCTCTTTGAAACGATTCATCCTCGAATCAAAGCCATCATGGTAATCCAAGTGATACGATAATAAAAAGTTGAGTTTTGTGAGTTTTAATAATCTTCTTTTATTCTTTGAATAGACTATTTGTTGGGCTCCAAGTTTGAACAACTTGTAAGTGTGTTAACCAACACAAAATATTGATTTCTTACTAATTCTTAGTATCGGGTCAATATTTGGCTTAAGACACTTGTTGGTTCTTTCTGGGCTAATAGTAAGGGTTGGCTAACCATCTAGTCGGTTGTACACTTGTCTATATTTAGTCCATTAATCTTTGTTTATTTGTAACCTATAGCTCTATTGTCCTACTTTCGTGATCAAATTTTAATGATCCTTGGCTTAGTGCCACTTAGATTATTGGGTTTTGTAGCATCAATTCTAATTGCGCACGTGATTCACATCATTTGGTATCAGAGCCAGTCCAAATTTTGGCCGACTTTTGTACATAAAAATCATATCTTTCTGCATATTTCTTGTTTTGTGTTATTGCGTTCTTCACAAAAATCTTTTTGTTTCTTATTGAATTTTGTCCAGATCAATTTCGATCATATCCGCATTCAATCAGTATTGTTCATCGATACTTTTTATCAGTACTATTCATCAGCATTGTTCATCGGTTCTGTTAGGATAAAAAGATTAAAAGATTAAAAAATAAAAAAAAATAAAAAAAAGAAGAGGTGTGAAAAACAAAAACAAAAGAAGAAGCATAAAAAAAAAGAAGGGAAAAAGAAGAAGAAGGATGGTTGCATTGAGGAGGAAAAATTATTAAGATTTATACAATTTATATCCTACTTGAGTATTTATATAGGCAAGTGTTTTCTTGTTCTAATCTAAGGATGTGTTAGTTTTCTAATCCTATTCCCAATTGGATTTGGTTCCTAATCCTAATCCCAATTAGATTTGGTGCCTTACTCTGATCCAAATTGGATATGGAAAAGTAATCCTAATTCCAGTTGGATTTGAAAACGTAATCCTAATCCTAGTTGGACTTGAAAAACTTATCCTAATCCGAGTTGAATTTGGAAATCTACCCTAATCCAAGTTGAATTAGGTAATCTGCCAAATTTTCAAACTTTTTACAAGTGCTTCTAGCTTCTTTAGTTTTGTAACTTTCCATCTTTTCAGCTTTGTTCCTTATACGCGAACATTAGTCCTAAATTATGCTAACTCAAGGTCAAGCTTGAGGAGCTAGACGACACATTCCCCAAGCATATTACAATGATGGCTTCTATTCGAGGACAAATCCTTTCAAAAATGGAGGGAATGATATGAATCTAGTTAGGCTAAAGATAAGAGAGTGTCAAGCTGAGGAGATGAAAGGTGGAGCAAGTCTGGATTCAAGTATGCCAAGATTGAAGCACAAGTGACTAGATCCTTTAACTGCAAGAAGGCTGAATTTTACTTCAAGTTTATTTTAGTTTGGTTTTTATCTTGTAAAGCCCAATTCTAGTTTAAGTAATGTGTAAATTGAGTTTGTTTAAATGTTAGTTTAATTCTTAATTTTAAAATTTATTATTTAGTCTTTAATAAAGTCTATTTAGCCCAAATTGGAGCCCTTGGCCGACCCTAAATTTAGTACTATTAGGATTTCTTTGACTTACTTGTTTGGCAAGAAACAACTTAGGGTTTATTGGAGCTGCTTGGCCAATTTTCTTGCCCTAAATTGTAGGACTTCTCAACTAGTTTTTAGGACTTTTAACCCTATAAATAGGCCTTTATAGCCGTGTAATAATCAGTAATTTTGCTAATAAAAACTTGAGTTTTTTGAGTTTTAATCGTATTCTTATAGTCTTTGAATGCTTATATGACTATTTGTTAGGCACCAAGTTTGAGCGACTTGTGAGTGTGTTGACCAACACAAAATATTAGTTCCTGCTAATTCTTAGCATTGAGTCAATATTTGACTTAAGACACTAGTTGGTCCTACTTGGCTAATAGTAAGGGTGGACTAAATTGCTCTTTTATCTCTTCATGTTTGTGCTATGTCCTGTTTTAAGCTTTCTCTTAGCTTATGTAATCGCTGAATAGTACTCTTTCTAAATTTTGGTAGGGGAGATTCGTATGATAATTCTGTTATTCATTGGGCTAACTGGATAAAGTTAACAGATATTAAAAGCAATGGTGGATTAGGGCTTAGAGACTTCTATTCCTTCAATTTGGCTTTGTTGGTAAAACGGGTTTGGAGACTTTTTTTCTATGCCAAATTTGTTGGTCAGTCGAGTTTTGAAAACAAAGTATTTTCCAACTCTTCTGTTCTCCAATCTTCTGTTAAGCTTTCTTCTTCTTGACTGTAAAAGAGCTTGAATTCCAGCCATACTTTATATCTAGTTAAAGGTTCTAGGATTTCTATTGGTGATGGTAAGAGTACCAAAATTTGGGAAGATTCATGGTTCCTAACACCTTATACTTTTCAACCTAGAAACTATAAACCAGATTGTTGTCAGATGGAGTTGGCTTCTGATTTGATGAGTCTTAATGGTGGTTGGAATATTAGTCTGGTTAGAAGTCTATTCAGTAAAGAAGTTATTGATGTTATTCTTCAAATTCCTACTTCCGTTTTGGGCTATCTTGATAGGAGAGTTTGGCATTTTACTGAATCTGGGGTTTATTCTGCTAAATCTGGGTATGTCTTAGCTAAATCTAGAAAGTTTAGAAGAGATGATTTGACACAACACTTACCTTAAACCAGTACTTATGCTCTTCGACATAAAAATTGGAATTTGTTGTGGAATTTGCCTCTTAAAAATGAGATTAAACATTTTATTTGGAGGTGTTTATATGGGGCTTTGGTGTAAGGGGTTCTCTATCCGTTAGGTCCCACATTCAGGATAATAGATCGAATTAGTGAAATCTTTAGAACATCTATTTTTCCGTTGTTATTCTGCACAGTTGGTATGGAAATAAGCCCCAATTTCTTGGTCTAATATTCAACATCTACAAAATAACTTTTTGTTATGGCAGGAAGATGTTCTTCATAGCCTTGCTTTTGGGGATATGAAGGACCAAATTTGTTTGACTGCTTTTCTCTTGTGACAATTATGGAAATCTAGAAATAGATGGCTTTCTGATTGTGATTGGATCCCTGAATTTGATGTTGTGACTAATGCTTACAATGAATAGTTGGAATATCAACAGGTGTTAATTGGATCTGTTTCAGGATTAACAGGTCATTCACAGGTTGTGGAAGATGTCAAGTGGCAATGTCCACAACATGGTGTTATAAAGCTCAACACCGATGAAGGAAACTGCAAAATCTAGAATTAGTGTTATTGCTAGGAATTCATAAGGATCGTTGCAGGCAGCTCAGTCTTCAAATTTGTATTCTGCTGTGGCTGCGTAGAAGTTAAAATGGCTGAAACCTTTGCCATTCGGTTCACTTTCATTCAGGCTCAAAGGAACTCTTGGAATCATGTTCAAGTGGAGTCTGATGCCTTGAATGTTATTTTGAAGTTGCAACAGCTGAATCCAAATGATGTGTTGGTGCAATTTTAAGTAACATTTTATTGTTAGCTTTTACTTTTTTTTCTTGTTCTTTTACCTTTGTTAAAAAGGGTAGGCAATAAAGTTAATCATAATTTATCTTCTGATGTTTTAGGTATTTATAATATGATGAAATGGAAGTGTACATACCCTTTATGACTTCAATTTGAAGCACAAAATAATGTAGGTCATTTGACTAATAATGTTTAAGTAATACATATATGTTATCGTATTTGTACCAATACTCCAATATAATTTATCACCATATCAATAAAGGTCCCTCGGGTTTTGCCCAAAAAAAATACATGTATGCCATCATTTTGGAAAAAAAAAAAAAAAAAAGAGTTTACCAGACCTGCATACAAATCATGTTTGTTGCAGGATACGGATTGTCGATTTTAAAATTCATTATTTATTTTTTCAAAAAAGTAATTTGGGACATAGTTATTAAACCTGACCCGACCTGACGGTTCAATTGGTAAACTTGATAAACTGACCTTGACATCAGGGTGGGTTGCTCAAATGACCAGACCAGACACGGAAGGAACTCATCGAGTTTTATGCAACACGACGGTTCAATCGTAAACCTAAAAACATGGCTAGGTTTGGGGACCTTGAGGAAAAAACTAAACTAAACTAAACTGTAATTATCAATTTTTGAACCAAAGACCTCTTAAATAGAGATAAAGAATTTTACTACATAACCATGTAATTTTTTGTTTATTATATGCCTCTTTTTTATTTGAATCTTTCAAAATTTAATTTTTTATTTGTTTATATATATATATATATATATATATAATTATATATCTTATAGTCAATATTTTTCAATTATGTATATACAATAATTTAGAGTTAACTATTCTCATTCTATTTATTAAATTTGTGTAGAGGAACGAATTATTTCAAATCCATTTATGCTTAAAATTTTTAATAAATAGATTTTTATCAATATTTTTATTATATATCTTGTATTTAATAATTTATAGGTATTATATATTAATAAAAAAATATATCTGAGTGACCCATTATTTGAACCAATAAGTCATCGATTGAACTAATAATTTATTAATTCACCTCTCTTGCCAAGTTCCTTATTTGATCGGATTTAATAACTATGATTTAGGACTTTGCGGAACCAATAGGCATTTATGGATCCCGTCAGTTACAAATTAACCCTTAAACAAATCTGGTAAATAACCGCATTCTAGTTCACCCCGTTGTTTATTCTTTCTCAGCAAAGCACGCCAACCCCAGACAAGACTACTCGCAATAATTATGGAAAATTAAAAAAATGGACCAATTACATTGTAATAGACCATGGAACATATCCATGGAATGTTTATTCAATCGGTATTTGACTTTTCGAATTTGTTTGATTTTCAATTTAAAAACGTCAAAATCAAAATCAAGTCATACAAATACAAAGTTAATTAAAGTCGAATCGTTTAAATTCGATTTATTCGACCGGTAAGCCGAACATAAATTTTCTTCCATTGCATATTCTAATTCTAAAATTTAGTACATTATCTCACAAGTTTTATATCATTTCACAAATTCAAAATATCACATAGTAGAAATACAAGATAATACAAGTTTATAAGATAATACCAAAAACAAAATACAAAACCAAATTATAATCATATCATTCAACAAAGTGTGTGTACCAAATTGTAATTTATATAATATATATATATATATATATATGTATGTATGTGTATATATATATATGTGTGTGTGTGTGATTATCTAATTCTATCTATAATAACAGTAAGTTAATAATGCATTTAATATACTAGTAGATAATAAAAATGTTACTTTAATAAGTTCTGTAGTATAAATATATAAATTAAATGTTATGTAAAATATAATGCTAGTTTTTATTACAAATATAAGTTATATAAATTTTAGTATTTGAATATCAAAACATTCATGTATAGATATATTATATATAGATATTTTAATAAATGTTGAAGTATATATAATTATTTAACTCTAGTATCTCTATGTATTAAAAGAAAATTAGTGATGCATTTCATTAGTTATTGAAGAAAAATATATATTAATTAGTTGTACACTTATACTAATATATAAATACATAAATTATGTGAAGTATTATTAACTTATTAATATATTTAATTGTTAAGAATTAAAAATATTAGGTATAACTATTATGTGCACAAATATATTAATATATTATTATTATAATATATGTTAAAATATCAACAAAAAATCTAATTGTTTGACTTATTTGACCGGTATTTGACCAACAAAGTCGAACGACTTGTTTGACTAGTAAACCATTCAATCTATAGTTCAGTATTCAACTAATAATTTGACTTTATACACATCTAGTCAAAGTTGAGTCGAGAAGTCATTTATGATCACATATAATTTAACTTTAACTCAAAATCAAGTCGAAAGTCGAATAAGTCAAGTCAAATTTTTTTAAGACTTGATTCAATTTGTTAATTTAATTTACTGACTTTTGAACACCCCTACTTATCCACCCAAAAATCTCACTATAGCTAGCTTTGTCAAAACTATGTGAGCTGGTTTATTATAAGCTACAAATTGCAAATTTGTTATTTTATCAAGAAAAAGAAATAACTCCTATTTGTGTGTTAAGTATACCCTCCGTCCATTGAAAGTGTCATACTTTTCATTTTGAAATGTCTTAGAATATTTCTCATATTAACAAAGTCAAAGAAACCTTTTATTTCTTTTTCCAATACTATCCTTCCTTTACTTTTGATAATGTTACATTCAAATTCAAATTTAAAATTTAAGGCAAAATTTAAAAGTAAAGCACTAATATCATAATCAATTCACTATTGGTAGTAATAAAATTCTAAAAATTAATTAACTTCCAAAAATTAGTCATTGATAGTTTTAGATTTAGAAATTTATATTTGCATCAAGGGCGGAGCCACAAGTAGGGGTGTTCATGGACCGGATCCTGGTCCATGAGTAACAAAATATAAAAATTTAAATAATCATAGTTAAGCAAGTTAATTTCACAATTAAGTCAACAACAATTAAATCTAAATTGCAAAATACAACCAAATATTACATCCCAATAGTAACAAACTCTAAAGTATCAATAGGCCAATAGCAACATCTAATGAGCTTCCAGACATATAAGTTACAGTGAGAATGAGAATGATGATTGAGGCGGAAATGAAGGAAAGACAAGGAATTGAAAAGAAATCTGATAAGTATTTACTTTTAATGAATTCTTATTAATCAAATTTACAAAATTACACTTGAAATGGATCGGGTCGAGTACTACACATCAGAGATGTGACCCGACCCTCTACCCGACCCGCTTTCACCCGTTCGGGTATGGTCTTTTACAATCGGATCGGATCGATTCGACGCATTTTTCGGGTCAAGGGGTGCGTTTCCAAGATGAACACCCCTAGCCACAAGCAAGTTTGGGAGTTAGTTGACCCATTCAAAAATTACAAAATAGGTAATGAAATTTTGAAAATTTTAATTTGATCCTATAATTGCAATCCCTAAATTTTGTTAACTTTTCCCTTTTCTTAACAATGCCCCATAAATAATTGAAACCCTTAAATAACACAATAAAAATCATGAGATATTCAAAAATTAAGAATAAGTGTCTAGTAGAAACGTAATAATGTGAAAGACTTTTGTAATTTAATGCATAAATTAATATTTAATTTCAATTTTAAACTAATATTTCAAGTAGATGTTATATAGAAATAGGACATTGTGTAGATTTGTCAGTTCTAGAATTATCTATTATACTAGATTTTAGACACGTTCGTTGAACGGGAATAATTAAGGTTAATCCCGTCTTTGTAAATAGAATATACAATATGTATAAAAAGGATAACATACATTTTATATAGTACAAATGTCTTAATTTTTTTTTGTTGCTATTATTGTGAACAAATGAATAGATGTCTAAAAAATAATTAATGTATACTCCATAAAATAAAAATTGTAATTCAATGAAAATAATCACAACTTAATTACCTTTTTTATTCTTTACATGACAAAGTAATCTTGGGGCAAGTATGGCATAAAAACATAACATAATTGACTCTTTTTCTTTTTCTTTTTTCCTGGGGAGAGAAAACACAAAATTCATTCCATTAGAGCTCTTGCATCAGTGCAAGAAACTTTACATACAAAGTTTGGGAAATTGTCCCAAAATACTTTCCTACAACTGATACTTATACCAAATTTTGCAAGTACATGTGCTGCAACCTGCAACGTTACCTTCCTCGCTTCACATGGCTAGTCCTAACACATTTGGAAGTCTGAAACAGAAGTTTCAAGTGCTGGATTAAGTGTCTATACTAAAGTACTCTAAAATGCCATTTTTCAGCATGTTCACCACCTGGAGATTATCCCCTTCCAACACCATGTCTTCAATATCATTATCCATATTGCAAATTGCACACCAATAAGTAATGCCATGATTTCTGCCCCTTTAGCATCAGGAGTTCTTCCTCTTTGCTAGACAAAGCAACCATAATCTCTCTTTGATCATCTCTAATAATTATTCCAACAGCTGCCTTGTTCTTTATCCCATGCCCCATCTACGTTCATCTTCAGCAGACCTTTGCTTGGCTTTTTCATTTTGCAGCTGTAGCTTGGATTTTATTTGTAGGACCCAAGTTATATTCTTGTTCATGTCTATGAACTCCCCCAAAATTGATCCTACATAATTCACTACATCATTTGGTTTAAGAAACTTACTGTCGACCAACAGCTGGTTGCAATCAAACGATATCAACCACAAAATCATTGCAAAAGATTCTAATTAATATCATATTCTATATTAACATTGCAGCATCTCTTCAAAATTTGCAGCCTTCAGTTGTCTTGATTCCTTCTAGTGCCTATCTTCTTCCAAACTTCAATCGCAAAGTCACACTGAAAAATATATATGTTGGTCAGATTAACCGACGTCGTAAACATTCTTCATCATAGCTCTTTATAACATAGATGACTTGAAATGAATGTAATCCAGATACCTACATAAAGCCTTTGTCCCAATTAATGTTGAAGGCACTACATTCATATCTTTTCAAAGAGAACCTGCTTGTGGACGTATATATAATTCAGAGCCTAGACCAAGAATTATTTAGAGAAGGCTATTAATCCAGAAAAATAAAAACAACCATTTTATCGATTTCATTGACTAAACAAATTATATAGAAATATATGCAAGAACAAATTTTTACAGCGATAACTGCAGATATATGTAATGCAGAGTCACTCTCGATAAAAATGACATAATTCCTCCATTTTGAGTAGTTTCAAGAAACAACTCAAAATAGAATTAGACAGCAGTCAAACATCAAAATTATAAAACACACAAAAATTAAGATAAATTAGTTATATTTGAATAGGAGAGCTCACTGGAAAGCGATTAGACAGGAATCGCCGTCATACCCAGTTTTGGAAAAAAAAAAATTAGAAAGCGCGAAGAGATTAATCAGGGCTTCTAGAGGCAGATGTTCACCAAGAGTATGGAGTTTTTTTATCGAAAAACAACATTCTACCTATGGACATTGCAGTCCTTTTACGTCTAAAGTTTTGCCACCACATTTGATGCCATAAATCAATAATAATGATTTCCTGCTCACTTTGCAATTGTTAAACTCGTGAATATCAAACAACGAATTTTCTAATCATAGGACTCCGAATTTGGTAATCAAGAATCATTGAAAGTCGGGAATTAAGGTCACCCAGGCAATACATCAAATATCTAGTGCTTAAAAAAATCCACAAGATATGCATGCAAATAAAATTTATCGAATTAAACAAAAATTGGTAAATGCAATAACTAAAATATATCAACTTACAATCATATCTAATTTAACAATGGAGGTAGTTGACATGTAATAGTGGCCTGAAGCTCCAAATCGGAATTTAACCCAGATTCAGTGATATATACTTTACCATCAGAAATTAAAAAGAAAATATGAATCATCAGATTTTGTGTTCATACCTCATATCGCCTCTTCACTTGGTTAAGAAAATAAAGCTGCTAAAAAAAAAAGGAACAAAAAATATGCTTAGCAAAACAAAACAGATAAAAGAAAGACAAAGAATAATTAAAAGGAGATTAATCAAACCTATAGTAGTTAAAGAACAAAGGCAAAATGTATTAAGAATCAACTTATGTAGTTGGAAGCTCAGAAATTGACGTTGTTCCACTAAAGCTCTACATTCTCAACAGATTAACATTATCCACCACTTCCCTATGACATGAGATCTTTGACATCTCCACCTCCTTCAACCAAAGTCATTATCCTACTGTAATTATTAGTAAATTAAAAATTTGTACATAACAATGAATCTCAATCTCTATTCTTATTCAATTATCAGCAACAAAAAATCAAACGAACCAATTACTCATACACAACTCCATCGGAAAAACGTAAAAAATAGATTATATTATGTAAGATTTAAGCTATATTAAGGGATCAAACTTAAGGATAAAATCAAGTGGCCCGATTTTAGGTATTTGGTTTTATCACAATAACTGTAAAACTTATCTGTTCGGTTACTTGATGGACGTACCGGATTAAAGTCAGATATTTTATAAATGATCCTCCTTCCACCTATTAGGGTCATACAGAAACATTGGTAAATTTTATTCCATCATATCAGAGTGTGTAGCAGAAAAGAAGGTCAGGGAGAAATCAATTTCAGTTCCTCCAGTAATCACAAAATGACTAATTATGACTCCGCATCAGGTATGTCCATACTTTTGCAAAGATTGTATTGTTCTAAAAATCTTGGGCAACTCTTTTGTGCAATATTGAAATTTAATTGCATCGATTATATAAAGAATATTTAAGTTTATATGTGGTATCAGAGCCATTGGTTAAAATTTATGACTTGTAAATTAATAATGCCATATTTTGTTCATGATTAGTTTTGTCCATTAAATTTAGGACAAGATTATGTTTGTTTGAACAAATTTGTGAACTTGATTTGCTAGACTCACATAAGGCCGTTGCTATTTAATGTTAAGATAACGGAAATAAATAAAACAAAATAAAGTTGTATTACAACTTGGCGGCTTAAACTGCAAATTAGACATATCAATGACATATATAAGTTTTGGTTTTCCAAAGTAGTTCCGGCGGTGGTTGCTTGTTGACCATTATTGCATCTCTAGACTAATAGTCTTATTTGTTTTATTAAAAAAAAATAATAATAATAATAAATAAAAATAAAAAATTGAACATACTGTGAATTGCTTGTTAGCCACACAAAGAATCTGATTCTAGCATTAAAGATATCATGCAATGATAGTTGCAAAAAAAAATATTGTGGATTGCATGACTTTGATGAATTAGATTAAATTATGATGTCAAGATTTAGTTGACTTTATCTTTATTGTATATGTTGAATGAGCCATAAAATATTCAATTCGGCAGTCACTTTTTTTTTTTTTTTTTTAAATTTTAATTTATCCAGTTTTATGATGGCTATATTTGAGTACTAATAGATGAATGACTATACTATTTATAGTATAACATATTGTACTAATTGATTTTTAATTTATATGTGAAAAGAATACACATTTATGGAAATATCATTATATTAAAATGATATAATAATAAAAAAATTAATCTTTTAATGTTGAATATTTATTTGATTTGATGTCTAACATGATGCATAATTTTTTAGTCACCAAAGTGGCCAAATTAGAAAATTTTTATGGATATCGATCATATAAAATTGTCAATATTCATATTATTAATGAAATGCTTATAGTGAAGAAAGGGATAAATTGACTGTCACTATTCATTAGAACTTTAGGATTTGCCCAAAAGTAAATTATTTATTCAATGAATTGTGAGAATTATGGAGACAAAAAATTAATATTTTGTTAGATATATCTGGATGTCCAAAGACAACATGTGTATTTGATAAAATATTTTATTTGTCTACTGAGTTTAATAGCATTTAATTTAGCAAATGATAGTAGATCATAATATCTACCCAAAGGAGAGCTATGGTATACTTGATTGCTTGGTCATCTGAATTCATAAAGCAAATTCAATATTTTGAGCAATTATATATTTTATTTTTGCATCCATTTCGCTCCATTTGCATGCTTCATCTGTTGCCGTATTCAATGGTTTGAACTTCTCTGAATGGTGAGAACAAGTCGAGTTCCATTTAGGCATTTTGGATCTAGACTTGGCACTACTGAAAGACAAGCCTGCTGCTATTACTGATTTAAGCAGTGAGGAAGAGAAGTTATACTATAAGGCATGGGAGCGGTCAAACAGATTGAGTCTTAAGTTTTTGCGAATGACTATTGCCAACAACATTAAGACTACAATTCCACAAACTGAAAGTGCAAAAGAATATCTTAAGTTTGTGAAGAACGTTTCTGTTCTGCGGATAAGTCACTCACTGGTACTCTAATGGCACAACTCACGACCATGAAATTTGATGGGTCAAGAGGAATGCAAGCGGAACATATCATTGAGATGAGCAATGTTGCAGCAAGGCTAAAGTCCTTGGGGATGGCAGTGGAAGACTCCTTTTTAGTGCAGTTCATTTTGAACTCACTACCTCCGAATTATGGGCCATTTCAAATCAACTACAACACTATTAAGGATAAGTGGGATGCTAATGAATTGGCTAGTAAGCTTGTTCAGGAGGAGGCGAGATTGAAAAGTCAAGGAAGTCATTCCATCAACCTTATGAGTCAAGGAGTTGGGAAAGGATACAAGGTGAAAACCAACAAGTTTAAGAAGAAGAAAAATATGTCTACTAATATTTCTCATATTGAGAAAAAAGGAACGGACGGCAGATAAATGTCACTTTTGCAAGAAAGTAGGACATTATCAGAAAGATTGCCAGAAACATATAGCTTGGTTCGAAAAGAAAGGTAAAATCTATTATATTTCTGTATGTTTCGAAACGAACTTAATTGAAGTTCCTAATAATACTTGGTGGTTTGATTCTGGTGCTACTACATATTCATGTATCCAACATGATGCAGGGATTCCTTACGATCCAAACCACAAACCCAAATGAGGATTTCCTATTTATGGGGAATTGTATGAAGCCTCCAATTGAAGGCATAGGGACTTATCGTTTTGTCTTGGATACTGGCTATCATTTGGACCTATTTCAAACTCTATATGTACCTTCAGTTTCTAGGAACCTTATTTCTTAGTTTCAAAACTTGATGCTTCAAGGGTTTAACATTAATTTTGGACATGGTTGTTTTAGTTTATTGAAGAATAATAATGTTATTGGTTCTGGATTTTTTATTGATAGTTTATATAAATTGAAACTTGATAATAATTTTGCTGAATCCTTACTTGTTGTTTATGGTAACATTGGAATTAAGAGTGGCATGCTAAATGATAATTCTGCTTACTTGTGGCATAAACGTTTGGGTCATATATCCAAAGAAAGGTCAGAAAGATTAGTAAAAAATGGGATTCTACTGAATTTATATTTTACTGATCTCGGTGTATGTGGATGGATTGCATTAAGGGAAAGCAAACCAAACATACAAAGAAAGGTGCCACAAGAAGTATCCAACTTCTTGAAATAATACACACTAATATATGTGGACCTTTTGATGCTCCATCTTTTAATGAAGAAAAATATTTTATCACCTTTATAGATGATTTTTCACGTTATGGTTATATCTATTTGTTAAACGAAAATCTCAATCGGTAAATGCCCTTGAAGTATACATCAATGAGGTTGAAAGGCAATTAGATAGAAAAGTGAAAATAGTAAAATCAGATAGAGGTGGTGAATATTATGAAAAATATACTGAATCAGGACAATGTCCAGGTCCATTTGCAAATTTTCTTGAAAGTCATGGCATATGTGCACAATATACTATGTCGGGCACACCTCAACAAAATGGTATAGCAGAAAGGTGTAATCGGACTTTGATGGATATGGTTAGGAGTATGATGAGTAACTCCTTATTACCTATATCCTTGTGGATGCACGCACTCAAAACTGCCGAGTTACTCACACACCTAACCATATCCATAAAGTCCCTACATGTTTCTGGTACACCATTTTGTTGAGTATATAATCCACATGAAAGAAAATTAGATTCTCGAACGATAAATGGATACTTTATTGGCTATCCAAAGAAATCTAAAGAATATAGGTTTTATATTTCAAATCACAGTCCAAGAATTGTAGAAACTGGTAATGCTAGATTTCTTGAAAATGGTGAAGTTAGTTATAGTGCTTCAAAACAAGTTGTGGATATACAAGAAATTAAAGTTAATTTTTCTATACCATGAATATTTGTTTATCTATACAGGCTGTTTTCAAAAGTTGTTGAGTTAATGCGCGGTCCTAATAATGCTTCAACACATATGTGTTGTCCAGCACCCTTATTAGCTGAACGTGTGGTGCTCGTGAAATAGGTGATTGAATGCAAAATCCTACTTACAATTTACAAACATAAATTACCTACTTACTATTACAAATTTAAATGAATCACCTATTTACTATTACATAACGGGCCTTTAATGCGACTATGAATTGAACAATCTAAACTTGGACACAAAAATACATCAAAAATTTAAAAGAAAATAAACCTTAGTTTAGATTGAGTCCGCGTAACTCAAGAAAATGAGTTCGAATCTTGGGATGGATTTGGCGTGATTTTATCGCGTTTCTCTTTTCAATTTTAGTATTCATTATTGTCGGCTTTGTAGCATACGTGTGCTTTGAGATAGTTTAAAAGTAATAAAATATGTACATGTTAATGAGGAAACGAAAATAAATGGTAAATATTAACACTGACATAGATTTGTCGCATTGAGCTTGTAGTGCCTTTAACTGCAAAATAGTCATTTATCATCGAAGTTTATTTCTAGCCCAATTTTATATTATTGATACAATTATTAAGTCCGGGTTAAATTGAATTTGATTCAAACACTTAAGTCTAGTTGTGCAACTAATCCAAAATTTGTCATCATAATTGTAAACAAGTAATATAAGGAGCTAAATATAATATTGAGACCAACACACATTAAAATAAAACACCAATCACAAAATCAATTAATCCAAAAAAATGTGCAAAGATCAAAGTCTATTTACAATTAAATACTCATAGTAATTTCACAATCAAAGGGTAATTAAAACATATTAAAATGCCAAAAAATCAAAGTAAAAAATGTTAATATTTACCATTTATTTTCGTTTCCTCATTAACATGTACATATTTTATTACAGATGTGTATAAGAGACAGCCTGCAGCAAAGTATTTTGCTTAATTTTTCTCCAAATGAGGGCCAAAACGCAAATAAAATTTTCTGAAATTTTGGGAAATTTTTTTGAGATGCCACGTTCGATGACTTTATCGAAGGGCCTAAATGTAATTTAAGAAAATATCGCCAAAAATCTACAAATGTTGTTCCAATAGCTGTTACAACTTTTATTCTTTTGAATATCCTGAAAAAATAATAGGCTGTCTCTTATACACATCTAGATGTGTATAAGAGACAGGTCTTAAAAACTTCTCATTGTAAATCTTAACCCAGAACCCTCTACAATTTTTCTTCTTTGAGTTTAGTCTAATTCTCTCCGATCGTATGGAATTTTGGCTCAAACTTAGAAGAAACTTTAGACTGATTTTTGTGCTCATTCCTTGTCAAGTGCGATAGAACTTTTTATTTTTATTTTTTTTTATTTTTTATTTTTGATTTGTAAATCTAAAAATTCAATAATATTAGAATTCATTCTTAGTATTTCAAAAGCATAAAATGCATAAGAATAATTAAACATCATAACATAAATTAAGAAGGAATTAAAGGGTAAATTAAAAGAAAATCAAAAGTTTTAAATACCCATTAACAATTGAGAGACAAATTAAGGGAATGCCATTAGGAAGATCTCAAAGGGAGAAAAAATCAGCTATTTCTTATGATTATGTGGTTTATTTACAAGAGTTAGATTTAATATTGGAATCAATAAAGATCCATTTCATTTTCACAAGCTATAGAAGGTGCTGAGTCTGACAAATGGTTTGATGCCATGAAAGATGAGATGAAATCCATGGAACAAAACAAAGTTTGGGATCTTGTAGAATTGCCAAAAGGATCTAAACGAGTTGGATGCAAATGGGTATTTAAAACCAAGAGCGACTCAAATGGCAATATCGAACGATATAAAGCTAGACTCGTTGCCAAGGGTTATACTCAGAAAGATGGCATTGATTATAAAGAGAGTTTTCCACCAGTCTCTAAGAAAGACTCCTTAACAATCATTATGGCATTGGTGGCTCATTATGATTTAGAGTTGCACCAAATGGATGTGAAAACAGCCTTTCTTAATGGAGAGCTTGAGGAAGAAGTTCATATGGACCAACCTGAAGGGTTTTCAGTTAAAGAGAAAGGTCACATGGTGTGTAAACTTAAGAAGTCAATATATGGACTTAAACAGGCCTCACAGCAATGGTATATTAAGTTCAATGATACCATAAACTCTTTTCATTTCTAACAAAACATTGTTGATCGACGTATGTATATATCAAAAGATCAGTGGGAGCAAGTTTATTTTCTCAGTTCTTTATGTTGACGATATTTTACTTGATGCAAATGATTTGGGCATATTGCTAGATACAAAAAATTTTCGCTTGAAGAATTTTGAAATAAAAGATATGGGAGAGGCATCTTATGTGATAGGAATTGAAATATTCCGTGATAGATCACAAAAATTGTTGGGATTGTCTTAGAAAAACTATATCGAAAGAGTTCTAGAGAGATTTAATATATATAATTGTTCAGCAGGAATTGTTCCTATAAGAAAGGAGATAAATTTAGTCTCATGCAATGTCCAAAGAACGATGTAGAACGGAAAGAAATGGAATCAATTCCTTATGCTTCTGTTGTAGGCATTTTGATGTATGTCCAAACCTGTACGAGACCCGATATTAGTTTTGCAGTCAAGATGTTGGGCAGATATCAAAGTAATCCTGGGATAGATCACTGGAAGGCTGCAAAAAAGGTTTTACGGTACCTACAAGGAAATTAAAGAGCAAAGAATTACATGCTCATGTATAGGAGATCTAGTCAATTAAAAGTGATTGGTTACTCAGATTCCGATTTGGGTGGATGTCTTGACAGCAAAAAATCTACTTTTGTCTATTTATTTCTACTTGCTGAAGGAGCCATATCATGGAAAAGTGCTAAACAATCTATTATTGCATCATCTACTATGGAAGCAGAACTTGTGGCATGTTTTGTAGCCACAATTCATGCATTATGGTTGCGAAATTTTATTTCGGGACTTGGGGTAGTCGACACCATTACCAAGCCGCTGGAAATTTATTGTGATAATTCTGCAGCAGTATTTTTCTCCAAGAACGACAGATATTCCAAAGGTACAAAACATATAGAATTAAAATATCTTGCCGTTAAGGAGGAAGTTCAGAAACAAAGAGTGTCTATTGAGCATATTAGAACTGATCTAATGATTGCAGATCCATTAACTAAAGGTTTACAACCGAAGATATTCAATGAACATGTACATAGAATGGGTCTGTCTCCATGGTTGCAATGATGAAAATGTTTTATGATACTAAGACACTTTGAGATCTAGTAATGTGTTTCTGATATAATTTAGTATATTTCCTGTTTTCATGATTGTGTACACATAATTTGTTCAAATTCTTTTACAACAGGAGAGCCTTTATAATATGTTATTGTGAACCATTATGCAATAGGTATATCACTGAATGAACTATTATATTGCATTGTTAATGTTGTAGTATGTGGAAGGAAGTATGTGACTTAAACAATATACAACCGCCATAACTCACATTTACAATTCATTATAGTACGGTGATCATAATGCTTATGTTCTCATCTGGCCAAGTGGGAGAATGTAAGATTTAAGCTATAATTAAGGGATCAAACTTAAAGATAAAATCAAGTGGCCCGATTTTAAGTATTTGGTTTTATCTCAATAAGTGTAAAACTTATCTGTTCAGTTACTTGATGGACATACCGGATTAAAGTCAGATATTTTATAAATGATCCTCCCTCCACCTATTAGAAATAGGGTCATACAGAAACATATGTAAATTTTATTCCATCATATCAGAGTGTGTGGTAGAAAAGAAGGTCAGGGGAGAGAAATCAATTTCAGTTCCTCCAGTAATCACAAAATGGCTAATTATGAATCCGCATCAGGTATGTCCATACTTTTGCAAAGATTATATTGTTCTAAAGATCTTGGGCAACTCTTTTATGCAATATTGAAATTTAATTGCATCGATTATATAAAGAATATTTAAGTTTACATATATCGAAAAGCATTAGTATGGAAAAGAAAATTTGAAATTTTTTATTGAAATAAGAATAGTTGACCCAATAAATAGCTTTACATATACATATATAAAGATATTGAAATAGATTACCTGCAGAAAAACGGGAGGAATAAGATCAGAATCGGGTTGGTTGTATGTTTTGAAGGGGGAAGGGAAATCAATCCGAAATAGAGAATAGTGAAGCAAAAGGATTTGAGGAGAAGATGAGGGGCCGTCCGATCTATGATATTTTTTAATTTCAAAAGCAACAGAAAGATGAAGAGATATTTGTGATAAATTGGAAATTTTATGAGGAGATATTTGTGACAATTAAATTGGAAATCCTTTTTTGAGATTGAAAAAGAGAGAACTAATTGAGGAACTAGCAAAGAAAAAAATGGCAATTCAAAAATTGAAAAAGGGATAGATGGATATAGAATTGATTTGAATGAGGAAACCTGATGACTGAATAAACGGGCCAAAGAATAGAGAGATGAGGAAGGACCTGAGATGAAGCGTTTATATGATAAGTGCTCTTATATTTTGCCACGTATGAAAAAAATGATAAATGTAAATAAGTGTAAAGCGTCAATTTTAATAATATATATATAATGATGATGATTAGAATTTTTGATTTCGTAAAATATTAGAATAATTATCATTAATTAGATTTTGATAAAACTGATAAATAATTAAAACTAATATTTGAAATTTATCAATTTGTTGCTGAGCATGCGTCCGTTTCATCGTCCGAACTAAGTTTCGGACAGTCTTATTCCTGTCCGAAGCAGACTTTGTTCGGACAATTGTATGCTTTCGTTGTGAAGTTTAGGAGATTTGATTCTAACTTATCTATCGGACGAAAAATTGCGTCCGAGGGATATTTTCCCGGACACGCCTGTGCGTCCTTTGCAGGTACTTGAAAAAGTTTCCTTTCTGCCTGTCCGTTCGGACAGTGAACTACGTCCGTGGGAGTCTGTATCGGACGTTCCTGTTTGTCCAAAAGATGTAGTATAGTTCGGATGGTACACTGCGTCCGAAAACCTTGTTTCCAACACAAGATAGTAGACCTGCACAGCTTGAATTCAAAATTTAGTGTATATGTCATCATCAAAATAAGATTTGAAAAATATCAGCTTATTGGTTCTTTCATCAGTACTTTATTGACCATATATTTGCCCATTAAGTATTATCAACTCCAATAACTTTATTCCTAGTTATAAGGATTTCTTCAATTTTCACACTTATACTGAATAAATAATTTACAAAACTTTCATTTATTTCTAATGCGCCAAAGATGAGGATGTATCTTTACATAAACACTTAGAAATACTATACAAGTTTTCCTAAAAATATTGCACCACCAAATATATTTTTCGAATATCTTTAACTTTGGACAAATGTTTATGTTCTTTGCATATTTATTTTTTTTCTAATTATTATTCAAAATATTAAGTAAAAAATAATTACAATAATTATTGTAGTAATTTTTGAATGTGATGTATATGAGATAAAAATATATTAAAAAATTATTGCAAAGTATTATTTGGAGAATAATAAATAGATGGCTCTATTTGGATTATTATATTTTTATTATTTTTCAATTATATTTTGTAATCATTAATTAAACACGTTTTCCAACTATTTTTTACCTCATATATATCACATATATTTTAAAAAGTTATTACAATACTTATTCTAATTATATTTTGAACAATATCCTAAATAGTTTATTTCCCAAAAAGTTAAAACATCTAATGAAGCAATACTACCATGAATCATATTTTAGTGTATTGCATTGAAATTGCTTTTTAGCTAACTTAATCAAATTGGTGATATATCATATTAGTTATGTAAATCTTTATATGTATTTGTTAGTTGATCTACCTTATTAATTATAAATTAGAAGTAAATTAAAAGACAATACATATTTACATCATACAAGGATTTATGGCATTTCAACTTGTAGAATCTTTCTTCCTTTGAACGAAATGTGGAAAACAAAATAAGCATAAAAGTTTGTCATTTCACTTTTCTAACCCAGTCATCTACAATATATAAAGTTACAGGTTAAAAATTGTTTAATAATCATTATAGAGAATACAACGCTAATAGTCTCACACATTGAATGTTTGTACTTTTTTTTATCCCTAACTTCAAATTTAAAACGTACGATTTTAGTCCTTAAACTGAAATCCGGCCAAATTTTGCTTGAAATAGTCAAATGCTCATCACGTGTTATATTTTTTAGGGGTAAAACCGATAAGTTCCTTTTATCTACCCTTTAACACCACCTCAATAGTGTCATCACATTTAATGTTTATACTTTTTTAGTCCCTTATATTTAAAACAATGCAGTTTCCTCCCTCACAAATTAAAATCTGCCATTTTAGTCCCTAGCCACAGTTTCGACCATGTTTTGGCATGAAATAGTATATGCACATCATGGATCATATTTTCATAGCACAATCGGTAATACATAAATTCTAAAACCTAAAAACCTTACATGTACCAACCAAAAGTCTCTATAGATACCTCCAAAAACCTTTCCCAACGACAGTCATCTTTACCACCCCTGCTAGCATTATTTTCTTTTTTCCAAAATCCACTTCTTTTTTAACCCCTCTCGTTACCCATAAGACGAAGCATGCAAGTATGTAAACTTCTTTTATTTCTTCCTTCTTCTTCATGTCCCTTTATTGGTAAGTATAATTTATTAAAAACTTATGACAAATAATATTTGCACACTCCTATTCTTTTTATCGAGAAAAAGACTAAATCATTAATTCACAACAATTCATTTTTATATACCTATATATAAAGTGGCCTTGTTCCATGGCCTACTCATTATAATAATTTCATTGTATATTTTTTTCAGTACTCTGACAATTAAAAGAAAGTAGTCATTATATATAAAAATGGGATGAGACCAATAGACATGGTGTGTGTGTGTAAGTGACAATATAAACCTTGCTTTAATTTACGCTACCACAAATATTAGCAATAAACCTATAGTATAAGCGATATACAATTAAAAAAAAAGAAATTCTAATTCTAAAACACACATAATGGATTCACAAAATTAAGTTTTAAAAAAGACAAAGACATAAAATTACTAGAATAAAATGGGGAGACTTACCATATACATATTGGCAAATGAAAATTCTAGGATTGAATGATCTAATTTTTTATATTTTTTAAAAGTTTATCACTACTTAAAATCTTGATTATTTCTTACATATCTATGGAATATAGAGAACCTTCAAGCTTTTCGACTTTGTCGAGTTCAACTATTTTTTTATTAAAAAAAATTAATCTAAAGAAAGAGGAAACTCTTTGGAGGAAGGGAAATTTTGAAAACTTAAAAAACGTAATCGAGAAAGATATAATTAGTATTTGGGAGGGTCATGGAACAAGGGTAATTTAGCTATAGAAACTTGAAGTGATGTAAATAAAGGTTTTTTAGTCATTTTTTTTTTATAAGAAAAATATCTGGTATGTTAGTAACTTTTAGACATGTACAAATATCATTTGCCAATATTATTGTTATTAAGGCTGGATATAGACTTAAATGAGTAAAGGAATTGAATATTATTTGGCTTTATATTATTGGGCTCAATTGTTTACAAAAATTGTCCAAAATGAACTAGTTTTTTCTATTCATGCTCGGTAGAATTTCTGAACAAAATTTTTGACCCATAATGGGTTTGCAGGGCTAGAAGGGGCGAAAAAAGAGGAAGGAGGTTGGTGGAGGGGGTAGGGGTTGCAGGGGATAGGAAGGGACTGGAGACGGAATGAGTTATGGGGAAGAGAAATAATAGTGGTGGGAATTGTAAAAGGGTGGCTACCATCTAAATTTTAATGGTGATGAAAAAAAGTTTTTGGGGGTGGTATCTTATGACATTATGAGTTAGTGGGCCATTTAGTGTTTATATAGTTTATGTATAATTCATTTTGTCATAAAATATTGACCTATGCTACACACATATTTATTTTAGATCAAAATATTTTCGGAATTATGTATGAGAACTAAAATGGATTGTTTTAAATTTATAAACAATAAAATTGCATCATTTTGATTGTGAGAAATTAAATAAGTTATAAACATGAAATGAGTGACAATTTAAGTAGTGTTAAATGAGATAGAAATATAAATTACTGATTTTGCCTCTAAAAAGTATAATACGTGATGAGTGTGTAACTATTTTATGCCAATTATAATAGAATTTGAATTTACAAAATAAAATAATATGTTTTGAATTTGTAAAAAATAAAACTGAATCATTTGAAAGTATGGAATGAGAAACTAATCTATTAACAATCCACGACCAACCTTATGAAAAGTCCTTTCATGCCAATATTACTAAGTACTCACACACAAAAAAATAAATAAATAAAATAAAATGTCTTATCATTTTAAGTACCTAATTAACCTTGGCGCACTAAAGCGCATGGAAGATGGGCCCAACTTAGGACCGCTACTTTTTAGAAGTTCGTCTGGACTTGAATCTGGGCCCATTTCCGTAAGCAAGCTTATCACAATATATATATATATATTTCCTTTTTTGTATGTCGCTTATCACTATTTTAGCAAGAGTATCCCTTATTTTATTAGATTCTATAATTCTTTTGTTACTATTTTACATCTAGAAATCTTATGTTTGGTTAGATTTTAAATATAGAATTATAATTTCCTTAACTAATTTAATCTCGTTTTTTTGGATTAGGGTTCTTTGTGGTTAATAATCCCACCAAGTTGGATAAAGTATAAAATGCCTAAATTATCTTTTAAATTAATATTTTCTTATAATAGTTATTTTTTTACTTCAAAGACTATTATTATATCTTTTCTTTTATATTTAGGGAAAAAATGCATATTTTATTATATGATACACATTTGTTCTTTTGTATTTTTTATTTTACAAAAAAAGCATGCCTTATTTTACTTTCTTTAAATGTTTTTGCATAAATGGAAAAATCTAATGATATCAAAACACTATATTCTTTTTAATTCATGGATGTAAGTACTAGTAATTGCAAAATTAGTTCAACATAGTACTACTATGACAAATTTTACCACTCCTTGCTAATTTGTGTATATATTTCAATGATTTTATTAGTTTATTATTTTTTAAAACATGACAATATATTATTTAAAAGTATTTTATGTGTAAAAATTTTAAAGTAAGAGTAATGGGTAATAATAAGAGAGTATTTTTTTAACTACATTATTTTCTATCTATCATTTTCAATAAAAATAAAATTATTATCAAAATATCATGTCAATATCGTAAACAAACTAAACACAGGATTATAATCAGATGATGACACATCCTAGAAGTAGAACTATCATCAGGAGATAAATAATCCGAGGTATGATTAATTTGTGAACTAAACGGACCCTAAAGAGTTACTAAAACTTTGTCTCCCTAAATTACTTAGGTAGTTATCTTTTTCCACGTACACTAAAATAATTTTTACTTTATCCCCTTTCACACTATTCATCCATTAACAATTTAAATCCCATCATTAAAAGTTAGATTAAATGACTAAACTTTCCCTTAGCACTACTTTTTATTTTTTATGTATTTTATTTTGATGTTCGATGGTTACAAAAATCTAAGAAAAATATATTATACTAAATAATTAATATCTTTGTCCTTAGAGAGTGAAATTGTGAGAAAATATTGAATCACACTATCTTTGACATTGCAATCTACATAGGTTAACTCAAATTTTAATAATGTAAAATATTAAAAGATATCCAATAATCACAAAAATTTTGTGAAAAATCCATTGTCACACTAGACCATTAAAGAAAAAATTTTAGTAGAAAATAAGCCTACTTTGAAAGTATGCTACCAATATAGTTAAACATCTTATAAGAAATTCGAAATAATATCAAGTGATTTCAGGAATTATAAAAATTTGACCACAACAAAATTTATTGAGGTGGATTATGTCGAGATATGTTAGAGTTTGTTTTTCCTTATTCTTAATAATTGTTGCACTTCTATCAAAAATTAAATACATGAAAAAATTAAAATATATTACTAAGGGCATTTAAGTCATTTAACAATATCTTCTTGATGGTGATAAATTGCTGACGAATGAATAATGCCAATGAGAGCAAAGTATATGTTTTTTTTAATTTTGGTGGGCAAAGTGTAATTATCCACCTAATTTTGGGGCCAAAGTGTTATTAACCCTATTATGACACAACCAATCACAGTAAAAACAATATGGTTACATTTGAATTGATGAATTTGGAGAAGGAAATCCAACAAATATATCTATTTGTTTTGATGATTTGTAAAGTGAAAATGAATAGATTTTAAATTTACTCAAAATAAATTTTATTTAAAATCCTTCTTTTTACATTTTTTTAATTTGAGAAAATTTTAAAATTTATTAGTTTTAATATTGAAAATGATACCAACAAACTGATAAATTTCAAATATTTTTCAAATCAATTGATCCAAACATAGCATATAAGTTAAGTTTAAGTTCTATTTACATATTGCTCTTTTGCATAAGAGGTACAGGTGCAATAAAATTTTATAACATCTGCAATTAAATAGTATTTAGTAACTATACCCTACTCCGCTAATAAGCAATTCTTTACGTATAAGATATACTCATAAAAGATTTTTGTAAAAGGTAATTAATATATTAACAATATTCATATAATTATATTAAATATTTATGACTACTAACTTTATGGTTAGATTACGTTTCCTCTATGACCTGGAATATGGGTTTGAATCATTTAAGAGTAGAAGAAGATTCACTATATTTCTTTTAGAAAAAAGAAAAAAATATTAACAATATTCATAAGATATAAACGTGTAAACTAATATAAACAAGTCAGATATTCTGGTATTTAAACATATTTTTGTATTACTTCAACGAGTTTAAAATGCTATTTAAGTTTGGTTTATTTATCTTTCGAACCAAATTCAAACGAGTTTTGATCGAGTCGAACTTGAATCAAACTCGAGTAACTTGAAATTTTTGCATGTAAATTTAAAATTTTTGGCTTCTCGATCCAAGCTCAAGCTAAATACAAAAAATTAACGAATATTAAATTTCGTTTTAAGCATGACTTAATTATTGACAAATCAAATTCGAATGATCGAGTACGATTTGAATATTAAATAATTTGAATTCACTTACATCCTTAATAAAGTAAAACATTACTGGTTAAACTCTTAGATAAATGTATATGGTTATGACAAATTAATTTCATATTAGATCAGCAATATTTCATTTTTTTTTTTTTTAACCTTTCTCTTTCGTACACTTTTCTACCAAGGAGATGTTTGGTTCACATTCATGAATCAGAATCAAAATGGGACTCATAAATTTCACTGTTGGCATGAATTTATATCATTTCCCTTTACTTAAGAAAGTTTGGTTTGAGTAGAGAATGTGTTTCATTATATTGATAAGTTAATAAATTTGAAACCCATGTCAAAAATGGGGAATGAAAG
The DNA here is from genome assembly GCA_025175665.1 of Cinchona pubescens. Taxonomy (NCBI): domain Eukaryota; kingdom Viridiplantae; phylum Streptophyta; class Magnoliopsida; order Gentianales; family Rubiaceae; genus Cinchona; species Cinchona pubescens. The sequence continues at coordinate 80,364 of JANKKI010000301.1, read as the reverse complement.
AGACATTTTCTAACACTTACTTTCCTGTAGCATAATTCTCATAGTGATTAACCAACCAACATTAACAAGTACTATTAATTTTAGGGTAAAATATAGTAAACCCCCTGAACTAAAGGTGAGTAACACATTGCCCCATAAACTTTTGATTGAATCAAATACCCCCCTTAAAATTTCCATCTGTAAAAAATCAATCCAACCGTTTGAATTCCGTCCAATTATTGACAGAAATTTCATGTTGAAAGTACAAGTCAAAAATTAATAGACTAAATTACCCTTCTTAAAGTTCCCCAGTTTTTGCCACTTCCAATTTCCAAGCTTTCCATCATCTAAAATCCACATGCATTAGCATGCCTTCTTTTAATGCTACTTGTTCCATGATTCATTGTTCACCAATCTCCATATCATTCCTCCATTCCTCACAAATTCCCCTACCAGCCCACCACTAATTTACGTGTGGAGATATATACACCAAAAAAAAAATTAAAAAATGAATTTGTGTTAAAATAGAAAAAGAAAAATTGGACGAAAGCTTGAAAAAAATAGTGGAGTTCAAGCAAATTAACCTCTAGTTGCCTCACTTCACGTTTCCTTCCGTCAAACCATAGAAAAAAGTCAATCATATATTTCATAGAATTGTTATATCGAGTTTCTGTTTAATTAATCGTGGAAGTGGGTGTTGACAATTTTAGATTTGATGATTATAATTGGATCTTGCTTTTGAGCTTGAAGATATTTCCTTTAATTTTTATATTAGTAATTTGTTCTGATGGTGGGTGATAGCAAATAATTATACGTTTGAAAATTAAATGAGCTATGGAGGGCATAATTGTAACTTCAATTGCATTTCTATCGCTGTTTGATGGCCGGCTATTGAAATGGGTTAATCTAAAATCAATTCCAAGTTCAAGCGGGTGATTGATGCAATTGTAAGTGCATAGTTTAAGGGTGCATTGTGTTATTGGCGTTTAGTTGGAGGGGGTTTACTGTATTTTGCCCAAATTTGTTTACCGTACGATAAATTATGGCTTTTACTTTGACAAATGTTCAACATATATCAAACCGTTGCACTCTAATCTCAGGTTTTACCCCACCATTGATTTGCATCACTTTTTTTTTTTTTTTTTCAAATACAAATTCTGCAGGGACATCGCTGTCCATAGTTTATAGCGTAACTAGAACATTTAAGTTTTTGTTAGCATTGCAAGCGTACTCATTCTTTTTGTTAGTGACACTTACCTAACTTCTTGTTCATATAAAATAAGAAAAAATTTTACAAAATTACTTTTTAAAATTAGTTTACGTAATAAAATTTTATCAAATTATGACTCTCCTTAATTTTAAATCTTTGTACGGATTTCTTTCATTCTTTTCTGGATCTAGTGACACGTCAGTAATTTTTATTTTTCAATTTGTATAAGTGCATTGATAAAATAATTAGAGTTAGTTACACTTACTTCTCCTAAACTTACATCTTTATTGCACTTTGTCCCTCTGAAACTAAATAATATATACTTTACATCCACTAAAAGATTCCATATAATAAATAACTATAAAAGAACGATGTAGACATTTTTTTTGACATTATTACCCTCCAACATTTGTGGACAAAATACTTTCCCTTTATTTTATTTTAATGATTTTGTATAACATTTTGGGTTAAAAGTAGAAATCTCCGCCAACTTACACCATACTTGCACTTTGCCACCTCTACTTTTTTTTTTTTTTTTTTATATTATTTTTATAAGCACTTAACCCCTCTTTTATATTTTAGGACAAAATTGTCCCTACTATTTACGTTTTATTTTGTTTTTCTTTTCGTCTTCGTTTCTTTTTTATTTATTTTCACTTTTACTTTTCATTTATTTTTCTTTATAACTTGTTTACATGTATTGAAATAGCTAAAATTTTAGATTAAATATGCTTTGTAATACAAAATAAATAATAAATTTATTATAGTATAATGCTTGTGGTTAATTATTAACTAGTGATTTTTGCATACTTTATACACTATCAGAAATATATAATATATATATATATAAATATAGTGAATAATTAATATTCTTAATATTATTGTTTTTAGTAACTAACTAAATATGTGGGAGTTTTTTTTTAACTTCTTGTATTTTTTTTAAATTTAAAATATTAACTTATTTAAAATTAAATTGGACACTAAAGGGAGAGAGCGTCATACCAATTGAGGGCTCTCCCTTTATACATAGAAAAATAATAAAAGTGTTAATTACACTTTGTTCCCTTGTAAACTTGATCGTGTCTCGATTTGCCCACTGAGAAAAATTTATATACCTTTTACCCCCTCTGAATAACAGTCAAAGCCAACCATTAGTCAAAAGTTTAGGAGGTGGTGAAAAATTATAAAATTACCCTCATATGATTTTAATATTAGTTACAATTTATCCACGTAATAGTATAAAATTATATTTTACCCCTATAATATACCCTAAAAGTTGTACTTTACCACATATTAAGTAGATGAAATGTCCAAATGAGAAATTTCATACTCTGATGATCTTTGTTGTTCAGCAATTCAATTAGCATGTTATCAATTTGTCACCATCCTTACAATGATTTTTAATGGATTGTTTAAGAATTTTAAAATTGAAATTAACATAAATTAGGTATTTATTGAAAGTATTACTTTATTTTTCTTTTATAATTGAAAATCATATTGAAGCAATACTATGTAGGATTTATAACTGTTCTAAGCACGTACAAAGAGAAATGTCTTCATGGGCCTCCTCCTATTCTGCATTACTAGTCATTTTTGGCTAGTTTAGTACTTTAGCTTCTATAATTATAATAATGGCTAAAATTTGAGTATAGATTTAGGCATAGAAATATTTTTTGTTGTGCCTTGAGACTACATCACTGATGAAATCTGCCATTAATACCATATGATGAGCTCTATGAAATGGTGTCATTTAGGATCAATTTACTTACTAGATTTATCAAATAGGGAGTAAAGTGTAATTTTGTGCCATTACAGAGGTTAAATTATAAGTAATCCCAATATTAATATGATGGGTAATTTAGTGATTTTGCACCAATATCTAACATTTTGGCTAAGGATTGGCTTTGTCCTTAGTTCTTAGGGTTAAATGTCTATAAATTTTTTATAGGGATCAAATTAAGACTCAATAAGTTTACAAGGAGGCAAACTGTAATTAACCCATAATAAAACCAAGAAATAAATAAATAAATAAAAACTACAAAAAAGTAAAAGATTGACTCAAAAGAAAATTAAAAAAATTTATTCTAATATAAAAATAAAATTGTGGCATAAGAGTTAGCGTGGAACCTTATGTGTATGGTGTAACAATAGTATTACAACCGTCTAATATGAAGGCCGCAAAGATAGTAAACTTGGGCAAAATGTGATACCAAATTATTTACCATGCACAGTTTACAATGCATACTTAGAATAAATATTTAATTTTCTTTAACCACTGACATCTTTTTGTTTCGTAATTTGATAATTGATTAATTTAGTATTAATAATTAGTCACAAAATATATATTACAAAAAAAATATATGTTGTTTGTATTTCTAAACATATTTAATTTATAAATTAATTATTTAAACTCTCATTTCAAAAATTATAACTTCTCGTTCATTAATTATTGAAAGTAATAATATTGTTTAGTAGGAACAAGAGAAAATGGAAAAAAATAAAAGGAATAAAGGAAGAAAAAAATAATAGGGAAAACAAGAGAAAAAAGAAAAACAAATATAATTAAAATAACAGGGGCAATTTGTCCAAAAACATGAAGGGGGGTTAAATGCTTATAAAAGGTAGAGGTGGTAAACTGCAACTATAGTATAAATATATGGGGGTTTTTGTGGTTTTAACCCTAATATTTTTCTTTTTTATTTCGTAACATAAGAGGGTTTTTTGAATTGTCACATTTTCCTTAATCAAAATTTGTACATTATTCTTAATTATTTCTAAAACTAAATAAACTAAAATTGGGAACTTTTACAGCTAGTTTTTCTTTATTTTTTTATTGTTGTATCCAAACATATATGTGTGTGTGTGTGAGTATGTGTGTATATATATGTAGTATATATGTGTGTCTTTGTGTGTGTGTGTGTGCATGTGTGTGTGTGTGTATATGTATATATATTATTTGTACACATTTATACTTATAAAATTTTGTATTTGTTTTGATGTTGCACAAACAAAATAAAAATATACTTATATAGTTAAAATATATTCATTTTGCACCTTATTATTAATTGTGAAATGGAAAATATATTCTTATATAAAATATATTTAATTTAAAAAATTAATTACAAATTTTATGTTTAACATGTTTTATATACAGAACGAAAAATGAATAGAAAATATTTGAAAAAAATCTCCTCATTGTATTTAATTTTATAAATGAAAAATAAATAATATATATAAGTTGATTAAAGAAATTTGACAATTCATGGAATTCTCTTATAGTCACATCTAAAAAAAAGAGGAGACCACTTAAAATTAATATGTGCAATCATTAGAAATTATATAAAAGGAGAATAACATTACACACAAATTTTCGGAGAGCATTTTTGTCAAAACAAATATTAACATCATCTTTTTATTAATTACTTATACGATGGAATCTTTTAGAGAAGGCAATGTGTATATTGTTTGGGTTTAAGCGGCAAAGTGCAATTAAGGTGTACATTTAGGGGGTAAAGTGTAATTAACCCAAATAATTATAAAGCTAATGGACATTTCAATAGGAAAAATTCAACTAAATTTTGTTAATATTACCTATCTTTATTTTCTTGTGTAAAACTTCATTTGGGTCGAATTTTCAAGTTATATGGCCTTTCAACAATTTTTATACATATGGTTTTGGACTAATCAAGTCCATATTGGTTAGAATTGGGATCAAAACATAATTATTGTAGACACCTATTTTTGTCCCTTAAGTTGTCCCCTATTTTTCTTTTAATTTGTCTCTCAATTTTATTTTAATTTTTTCTTTTTAATGTCTTTTTAACCTGCTCTTTGATTTTCTTTTAATTTACCCTTTAATTCCTTCTTAATTTATGTTATGATGTTTAATTATTCTTATGCATTTTATGCTTTTGAAATACTAAGAATGAATTCTAATATTATTGAATTTTTAGATTTAAAAATAAAATAAAAAATTTAAAAAAAAAAATGTTCAATAGCGTGAACGATCAGACATCTTGTTCACACGCCGAAACGATCAATGGCTTTGTTTTGGCCACGTTTTCTCTGCATTTTTCACTCATTTTTCACCAAAAATTTCAGAGGCCCATACTCCCCATATGACAAGGAATGGTATTTGACCATTTTTACACTCAATCCAATTCATTAAAAGCACAAAAAATCAGTCTAAAGGGAGAAAAAAAAATTTTCTGCAGAGAATTTTCTGCAGCCTAAAAAATCTGCCAAACAGCCAACTTTGAGCCAAAATTTCATATGATCGGAGAGGAATTAGACTAAGCTCAAAGAAGAAACGAATTGTAGAGGGTTCCTGGGGCTAAAACTTATCTTTGTAAATCTTAAGAAAAATCGTTCATTTGGAGGGTCAAAAACGTGGTAGAAAAAGGTTGTTGGCAGAGGATCTGCAGAAAAATTTCTAAGTCTGGAAAATTTTCCAGACAACCAACTTTGAGCCAAGATTTCAAGCGATAGAAGAGGAACTGGAGTAAATTCAAAGAATAAAAGTTGTAGGGGGTTCCTGTAACTAAAACTTCTATTTTCAAACCCGAAGTAAAATCGTCCATTTGGAGGGTGAAAAACGTCCAAAAAAAAATCAGTGGATCCGGTAGAAAAAATTTGTAAGTCTGAAAAATTTTCCAGAAAACCAACTTTGAGCGAAGATTTCAAGCGATGGAGGAGGAACTGGAGTAAACTCAAAGAATAAAAGTCGTAGAGGAACTACAACTTTTATTTTCAAACCCGTAGCAAAATTGTTAATCTGGTGGGTCAAAAGCGTGGTGGAAGAAGGATAGTAGACCCACAAAAATCTGCACAAAAAAGAAAGGTTAGAAAAAATTTATTTCTATTTTACTCCTCCAGATTTTAGTTTTTTTCATTTTAGCCCAAGAATATTTTCTTAAATTACATTTAGGCCCTTCTGATAGGGCCCACTTGGTGCCACGTCATTGATGACGTGGCACATTCTGGGGCACGTCAGCGATGACGTGGCATTTCAAAAAAAAGAGAAAATTTCAGAAAAATTTTATTTGCGTTTTGGCCCTCCAAATTTTAGACTTCTGCATAATTATTTAGCCCTCAAATAAATTTTTTTTAATTACATTTAGGCCCTTAAGGAATTTTCTTTAATATTACTATTTTTTTCTCTTCAAATTTCTTCCAAATTACATGTTTTATGTCAATAACCACCAAGTTTTACTTTGATTTATGTTTGGCATTTTAATACGTTTTAATTACCAATCAAACTACAACTTTGTGACTTGTTTTATCTATAAGTATTAAATTGTAAATAGACTTTGATCTTTGCACATAGCATTTTTGATTAATTGCTGTTGTGATGATTGGTGCTTTATTTTAATGTGTGTTGGTCTCAATATAATATTTATGCCTTATCTCACTTGTTAAATTATGTGAATTTACTCTTTTGCCCTCAAATTTTGGATTAGTTGCACAACTAGACGTTAAGTGTTTGAATCAAATTCAATTTAACCCAGGACTTAATAATTGTATCAATAATATAAAATTGGGCTAGAAATAAACTCCGGCGTGCATGATAAATGACTATTTTGTGTATGGGAGTTAAAGGGCACTACAAGCTCAATGTGTGCGACTTTTAATTGGACCCGGGCTAAATCTACCTGTCAATGTTAATATTTACCATTTATTTTTGTTTCCTCATTAACATGTACATATTTTATTACTTTTAAACTATCTCAAAGAACATGTATGCTACAAAGTCGGCAATAATGAATACTAAAATTGAAAAGGGAAACGCGATAAAATCACGCAACCGGTCCAACGCCGGGTAAAGTGGGTGCCTTTGAGGGAAATTCAAATCCATCCCAAACCTTCCCATTTTACAACAGGATTCCCGAACTCATTTTCTTGAGTTACGTGGACCAGGAGTCAATCTAAACTAGGGTTTATTTTCTTTTTTTTCTTTACAGAACACCTTTTGATGAATTTCCCTCAAATGAAAATTAAAATCTACTGCATATTCATATCAAATAGAAATAAAATTTCGATTTAAAGAAAATAAAGCAACTAAATATGGCTGAAATTCTTGCTTAACCAAAATATGGCTGAAATAGATCGAAAACAATTGCTCATTATTAGCTTGGTGCTATCTAGTCTATTAGAATACAGGCTGGGAAAGGGAGGTTTGGTGCAAGGAGATATGGACCGAGGTAGTAGAGAGAGACAAGGAAAGGTGGAGGTAGAAAGCGTGAATCTAATTGGGGTAATTTCTTGAGTTATGGTTGATATTATTTCAAGTTTGAGTGTTTAGCCATAGTGGTAGTACGCTTTCTAGAATGGGCTTATTTTCTAAAAAAAAAAATTTCTTCAACAATCTTGTGCCACAATTGATTTTTCACAAAATTTTTGTGATTTTTTATGTCTCTAAGTATTTTATACTTTTAATATTTGGGTTAAACATGTGTAAATTGCAATGTTGCATCAAAGACAATCTGAATCAATATTTTCCTCATATTTTTACTCTTTAAAGACAAAGATATCAATTATTTATTATAATTTAAGGTCTACTAATTCTTTGATTCCAGTTAGTAAGAGGGATCTTAAACTAAGAAATAGACCCTAGAAGCTAAAAAAGGGTATCCTGAGCAATTGCAATAATCGGGTTCATGGCAATTGGAATGATATTAACTCCTATTTATTCATTATCTATGTCACACCAGATGTTCTGAGACGCATTTTGGGGAGAACCAGCTAGCTCTGGGTTCGAGTGGCATTTCACCCCTAAGCACAACTCATCCGCTGATTCTTCAACATCAGTCGGTTCGGACCTCCACTTAGTTTCACCCAAGCTTCATCCTGGTCATGGATAGATCACCCAGGTTCGGGTCCATAAGGGATTTGCCTTTTCTATTGATTCCTACGGATTGGATCAAAAACAATTCTTGAATGAGGTATTCAACTCCAGGGATGAATCGAAAAAGAAATCTTATTATTGGTTCTACTTCCTATTTTTTATGAAGAGAATGAATCTTTTTCTCGAAGGATCAGAAAAAAATGGGTCCACACTAACCCGTCAATTTGGGATCCAATTCGAGATTTTCCTTGGGAGGTATCGGGAACAGAAACATAGACACATTCCTATGAACATGGAAAATATACCGGATTGCTCGATTCAAATAGGAATTGTCAAGTCATCCATAACTTTTTCTTTAAAATAAAAAAATAAAGATTCAGCTGTGTAAATTTTGTGAAAAGGAAATTGTTAGGGGGATGGATCTATAAGAATTCACCTATCCCAATAACAAAAAAACCTGACTTGAATGAACTATTTATTATAATTTAACTTTTCCTATTTTTTAACAAATATCAAACACAAAAAATGAAGTTCTTGAAAATAAAAAAAAAAAATAAAAAAAGAAGTGCTAAGGGGTAGTTTAATTATATATCAGGCTTTTATTGATAGTGTTAAAATTATTAAAGAATGAATAGTATAAGATGGGCAAAATTTATATTTTTATTTTAAGTGGGCAAAGTGTAATTACCTTCTTAGTTTAGGGGAAAAAGTGTTATTAGTCCAAATTTTTGAAGGACTTGTTTCAAAAATTACTCCTTCCATCCTAAATTGAAGAGAATCATTATTCATGTTTTCACTTAGATTCAATTTTATAAGTGTGTATGTCTAAATGGCCCTTATACACATTGATGTGTATAAACAAGTCAAAAAGTTGTAGTTTGATTGGTTAGTAAAGGTAGAATTGGAATATGTCATGATAAACTGATATTTTTTTGGTTAATTACACTTTACCACCTCAACCTATACCTTAGTTGTACTTTATCCCCTAAATCTAAATAATGTACACTGTCTCCTTTGAAAAATTTCATCATATAAATAATTTTAAAAATGTGATTTGAATATTTGTTTCGACAAATATGCCCTCCAAAAATTTAAAGTTAATCTTCTCTTATTTAATTTTTTAATTATTGCATATATTCCTTTTTTTTTTTTTAATTCGAAACTATGACAATGAATTCAAGAATTGTCAAGTTTCTTTAATCAACTTATCTATTATTTTATTTATTATAAAACTAACTATAAAAAAGGAAATTTTTTACAACTATTTTTTGTTCATTTTCGTTTTACATAAACTAAACATGTTAAATATAAAATTGTTAAATAATTTTTTAGAATTAAACATATTTTATATAGGAATATATTTCCATTTCATAATCAATAATAAGGTGAAAGAAAATATATTTTAATTAAATAAGTACATTATTTTTCTGTACGACATCAGAACACATACAAAATATTTTTATCAAGTATAAAATGTGTATACATAAAATATTTATATAAATAAAAGAAATTTACTTAAGTATTTTATTATTAATATGTTTAGATACTGCAAAAAAATAAAGAAAATGTAGTTGTAAAAGTTCGCCATTTTTGTATTTAGTTTTAGAATGAAGAAAAATAATATATAATTTGATTAAGAAAAATGTGACAATTCAAAAAATCCTCTTATTGTTATGAAATTTACACATAAAAAAAAACAAAACAAAAGCATTATATGGAAAAATTAAAAATGAAATAAAGGAAAGTAATTTGTCTATAAAATTTTGGAGGGTAATAATGTCAAAACGAATGTCTACATAATCATTTTATAATTATAAAAATCTTTTAGAGCGGGTAAAGTGTACATTGTTTGAGTTATGGAATAAAGTGTAATTGGGATTTATAATTAAGGAGGTAAAGTGTAATTAATCCTTTTCTTTTAAAAAACAAACAAACAAACAAATCAAACTTTAATCCTTCTGAATAGGGTCGGCTGTATGAATCCTGCTACACCATTACGCTCTGTCATATATAATATCCTCGTCAATTCCTAGATGAGCTATATCTTTCCTATAAGTTACTCACTAAATCTTTTTTAGTCTTCCTCTACCCCTCTTATGTTGACTACTCTATCAAAAGTCTACTCACCAGACAGGTGCTTCTACTGGTCATCTTAACACATTACCTAACCATTTTAAACGTGTTTCTCTCATTTTGTATATGAATCTTATCAATAGATGGCATTATTTTAAGGACATCCAAAATAGCAAGTTCGATAGTATAAATGGGACAAATAGAGTATTAAAAGACAAATATATCCCTAAACTGAAACTGTTTTTTTTTTAATCTTTAACTGTTAATTAGATCGACTTACTAACAATTTTACATTAATTCAAAATATAAGGTGATTAAATATTGATATGTAAATCTTAGCGAATTGACATGAATATTAAACAAACCACATGGAGCTTTCTTGTAATATAGCCTTTAGAAATACAAAAGCAAACAAAGCCCAGCTCTTTTCTGTAATGCCATCATGTTCCTCGTGCGTTTGTAGGTGATTGGAGAAATATAGTATTGACTTGTGATCGCCACCATGATAGACTTTGTGCGCCAAAGAGACTTCTACTTTAAGACATAATTTACTTTTTAATGTTATGTTTAGATGGAAGGATTTGAAGGAATTTAGATTTAAAATATAAGGAGGTATTTAGTTTATAGGTATAAGTGGAAGGAATAAAAATAAAAATTAATAAAATTTATAAATGTTGTTTGATTGAATGTATTGTTAAATTATGAGAATCATTCTATGGGAATGAAAGTATTAGAAAATACTGATATCCATTCCCTACTTAAAACTTGAGTTTCAAATTTATTAAATTATAAACATAATAAAATCAATTCTTTTTTTTTTAACTAAACATATATGAGAAAATGACATAAATACATATAATAGGAGGGTTTAGATGAATTCCCTTTCAATTTCAATTATCAATGGAATTAGAACATGTTCTAAATCTTTATAAATTATCCAAACAAGGTAAGGAATTTGATGGAAGATTTGAAATTCATAAACAAGTGAGAATGTAATTTTTAATGTGTTGAATGAATGAATTTCAAAATCACCAAAATTTCATGTCATTTCTATTGTATCCAATTCAAATCAATTTATTTCATTTTTTCTTTTTTTTATAATTCACAGTTCATCCATTTAAAATGAATACAAAAAATATAACTGTCTCTTATGGGTTGTCTAGATGTGTACAGAGAATATGTTGTATCAATACATGTCAAAAATACGTTGGTGGGCTTGCATTATTATCCATCGTTCATACATCCCTAGTGTGTATGCTGTCTCTTATACACATCTAAGGAAACTATAAATATTGATTTATGTTTTTATGGAAAATTTTTATATGGATCGGATTTATAGTATAGTGTTATAAATTTTTTGGTTCATATTGATTTACATCACTTATTTAAGTGATGTGGAATAACATAAATCAAGGGATTCATTGCAGTATGCCATGAATCAAATTTATGAAAGAATTTCCCTATTTTTATTGGTTGTTGTTGACCTAGGAGTCTTAGATTTAACAGAAAATCTTTTTTCCTGTCCTGCATTGTTGATGGAAATTCATATGCTGGGATGTGCAATAAAGACATACTTTTATACTGGTATTCAAATTCGATCCAAGACAAAGACCCAACTCAACCTAAATGAATTTAAGGTTAAATGGAAGAGACAGGGTTAGGTTTTCAGGTTACTTGGGTTCAGTTACCTGATTTTTATAGGGTTGGGTTGTCTTTTATTTTTAAAACCCAACCTAACCCAAATATTTAATTAATGAAATTTTTTTTTTTTAAATATGCTGCTAGTATTTGAATTTCTTTTATGAATTTTTTTTTTATTTTTAAGTTTAGGGTTTCAAATTAATCTAAAAACCCGAGTTGGGTTGAGTTGGGATTTAATTTCTTTACCCAAAAACCCGAAAATCCAACCCATGAGCACCTATATGTATAAGAAAATATTTAGGTAGACCCGATTTTTGGTCCTACCTGTAGACTCTATGGTCAGGAAAATTGTAAAGAATCTTACTTATATCAACTGATGTCATAAATTCTCTAAAATTTCATCCACACCACAGGATCTATAAGTGGGATTAAAGATCGGATCTATCTAAATATTTGCCATATATATATATACACACTCAAGGATCAAATAGAGAATATGTTGTATCAATACATGTCAAAAATAGGTTAGGTGGGCTTGCATTAATATGCCATCGAGTTGGTCGTTGTTGACTTGGCAGTCTCACGTTTACAACAAAATTTTTCTCCGTCGTTGATTTATGTTTTTGTTGGTTGTTGTTGACGCATGAGTCTTACATTTACCAAAAATCTTTTTTTCTGTCCTACATTGTTGATGGAAATTTATATGCAGGGATGTGGAAAAATAACACACACACACACACACATATATATATATATATATATATAAGAAAATTCTACATTTCTTTTTAAATAACCATTCTCTTATACTTTAGATACTTGTACAATACAATATTATGTGCTTTAAGAACTTGTACTGTACAAACTTTCAAAACTAAAAAAATGATTCCCTAAAAAGGACTGTACAGTTGTTCATATACATACATATATATATATATATATATATATATATATATATATATTAAAGCGAAAGGGGTGTTTGTGAAGAAACAACTAGGAATGACAAGTAGCAAGGTAAAATATAACAAATCTAGGTAAATAATGGAGGCAAAAGAAAAATAATTTAATTAATTAACCATACAAATTCAAATTACTCACCTAAATCTTTTCTTTAACTACTTTTATTTATTCAAAATGGTTACTTTGTGCATATATACCTCTTATAATTAGTAATATTAAACGGTAAGTTAAAATGATGTTATTGACAACATGTGAAAATATATATTTCTTAATTTCAAAATCTTTAGACTTATAATATATAAAGGGCTATGACAAATAACTTTTATTAAATACGAACAGATTTAACCTAATTATGTTTCAGTAATGTCATCCTTAAAATCTTATTACATTCAAGAAAGAATAATTTTATCAAAAACTAAAAAATATATAGATATTGCAAAAAGATAACAAAGTTTTAAAATCATTGTTATTTGCATATTTTCAACGTTATTTTTAAATGACAATGTAATTATATGTATATTTAAAAATAACTTATAAGAGACAGTATAAAGTCTATTTACAAGTACAAAAAGATGACAAAGATAAAAATTATTATTCTTTGCATACTTTCAATGTCATTTTTAAATGACGACGTAATTATATTGCATATTCGATTTTTTATTCGTCTTATCCGGCAAAAGGAGTATATATAAAAGTAACTTTAATAGTTTGTCTTCTCCATTTACAAGTATGTTTTTGATTGCTATAAGTGTTATTTTTATTTTTTGATCTAGAAAACAACTCCAACTTTCTTTTTTATTATGTGATATTCACAAATTATTTTTAGAAATTACATAATGTTAAAAAGATTATTCTATGAATAATATAATCACGTAAGTAGCACAGATAGAATACTGATTATATTAGATAAAATACTAAAGCAAACTACCATGCTCTGTGAGAAGTTACGGAAAAATATTGTGGGTAACATTATTTTTAGCTTTTTTTTTATTTATTTATTTTCTATCAATCGCTAACAAACTATTGATTTTTTTGACTATTTATGTATACAATATTAAATTCATTTATTTCCAAATTAATTATTACTATCATACAGAATATTTAATTTTTAAAAAATAATTACCTTTTAAATTAATTTTAATAATTATTTATAAGTAAGAATATAAAAATTTTAATAAAATTTAATAATAATGGTCCTAAATCATGTTTTTTCTTTGAATCTCTAGCATTGTAAAATTATTTTTTGTTACTTAGTTTTATTTATTTTAATTACTACAAGTTTTAGCCATCGTTAATATTTCACTAAAACCATTTTTATAAAAATTACACACACATATATACACTTTTAAAATAAAAGGGTATATATGAATATAAATATTTTTATCTTTCCTTGCGTAGCACATATTTTCAAATTATTATATTAAAAAATTAAAATTTTAATATTCATCTTCTTTTATGTATTATAAAATTTACTATAATAAATTACGTTACTAACTCAATACTTTTGAATTTATCTTCATATTATCAAGTAATCTTTAAATAAGAAAATTTTATTGATATACATAACTTAAGTACTTTATCATTATAACTACCAAACAAACATTGATTAGCAAAAATAATAAGAAAAAGCATGATAATATCAATTTAGTTATAGAAATGAGCAATATGCTTTTAAACTCAATAATCACATTTTATAAAAGTACCACAATTCACGAAAATGAATAAAAAATCTATATATTTTAGAAAAAAAAATTAGAGACTTAAATTTTGGTAAACATATCCGATCTTTAATCCCACTTATAGATCCTGTGGTAACAGGTAACATACTTATTAATCAGTTAAATAAATTATCAATTTTAATTAATTATCCAATCTAAGTATTTTGATCGAAGTTCAAAGAATGATAAGAAAAATCCATTTCTACATAAGACATATGGATAAATGAAATGAGAAATAATATACAATTTTTAGTTTACTTACTTATATAAACAATAGTAGATATAATGAAAATCAGTTATTACTTATATTATTTATATAAATAAAAACTAAATAGTGTAAAAAAATTCAAAATATTTAAATTTATTACAAATATTATTTATTGTATTTGATTTAATTATTAAAAATCGCACACCATTATCATGATTTTACTAACATTATTTTATTTTATAAATTGAATACATTTATATGTTTACCCGAGCATAGCACGGGTTTTCCTGCTAGTGTATATATATATATATGAAAAATTTTACGCTCCCTCTTAGGAAATCATTCCCTTCTGCTTTAAATGGTCATACAATATAATATCATATATTTTAAAAACTTGTACTGCACAAACTTTAAAACTAAGGGAATAATTCCTTAAAAGAGATTGTAGAATTTCCAATATATATATATATATATTCATGTGTGTATTTATGTTTGAGAGAGATAATTTCATGTCTTCAAATATTTATTGTCCTACTTTCGTATCTAGAACCACATTTTTTTTTTTAATTTGAGTCGATTTGCGGTGAACCTTCTCACTTAGTTTGGGAGTTTAGGAGAAAAGAGAAAAAGAAAAAAGATGAAAAATATGTTTCTTTTAAGATAGAAACATCT
This sequence comes from Cinchona pubescens, assembly GCA_025175665.1. Classification (NCBI taxonomy): domain Eukaryota; kingdom Viridiplantae; phylum Streptophyta; class Magnoliopsida; order Gentianales; family Rubiaceae; genus Cinchona; species Cinchona pubescens. The sequence goes on along the minus strand of JANKKI010000301.1, from coordinate 65,062 downwards.
TAAAAGATTAAAAACACAAGTCACGTTCAAATATAAATAGCTATGAGATCTTTTATCCTTCTTTGTATACTAATTTCCTATCATACATTTTAAAATCTTGCCATCTGATTCTTATATGGTAATCATTCGTAAGTGAAATTACACATAATCATCATATGGTGACGAGATAGGGAGTCTCTTATACACTTGCCATGCGTATTATGACATCATATAATAAGTGAGATAAAAAGTAAAATAAAAAATTTAAAGTGGTGGAGAGATCCACTTTTTCCTTCCCTTCTTGCCCCCTAAATCACTTCATTAAAACGAAGTGTTAAATAAAAGTAAAATTTTCTAGAATGATGGCGCTAGAAAGTGGGATCCAGGTCAAAAGACTCAAAACACACGTTCAAACTATAAATACCTATGGACCCTCAATATATTTCAAAGGAAAAAAATTTCACCCACATATCATGGCTAGGATGTCTTCTTTCCATCTCCTTTCCATCTTCATCCTCATATGCTTGATCAGTATTCAGGTGACAGACACGAACCCGTATGGTACTGATGAAGAATACGGGTTCGTTAAAGCAATTAATCAAAAATCACTCAAGATGAAGAAAGAAAAGCTCAGCCATTTTAGGTTCTTTTGGCACGACATCCTTAGTGGGAAAACACCTACTTCAGTCATGGTGGTCCCACCACCCAAGAACACTTCATTCACCGGATTTGGTACGGTCAATATGATCGACAATCCATTAACTCTCGGCCCAAAACTCAGCTCTAAAATGGTCGGAAGAGCTCAAGGATTTTATACCTCGGCTTCACTAGAAGAGGTCGGGTTGTTGATGACCATGAACTTTGCGTTCCTAGAAGGTAAATATAATGGAAGCACCATCACCGTGCTAGGGAGGAATCCGGTGTTCAACAAGATGAGGGAGATGTCGGTGATCGGCGGAAGTGGGCTTTTCCGATTCGCTAGAGGTTATGCTCAGGCGACAACTTACAATTTTGATCCCAAGACTGGTGATGCTGTTGTTGAGTACAACGTTTATGTGTTAGAATGCATTATTAATTATCTTGTCGTTTTTGGGGAGTTTTTACACCTTGAGATCAGAATTTTTCTTTCCTTTTTCTTATTTCTTTTTGGTATTTATTGCAAAACTTTTGTACGCCATAGTTGGAATAAATATTTTGCCCTGTCTAATATTCGCTCATTATCTAATTGCTCTAACCGTCTTGTTATGCTTTTAATTTTGTTTTGTCTCGAAATATTTGTCATTTTTAAATGATCAAATCATAATTATTATTATTTCATTTTTATCAATTTCTATCATTTGGTAAAAACGTAATTTACATCATTTAAATTTTAAATTTTAAAATACAAAATTAATAAATTTAAAGAATTATCAATATAACACACTATATTTAAAAACTTAAATTCATAAAAATCAACAATAATTATAGGATAGATGGCATGATAATGTCTATTTTATGCAAAACTCACAACATAAGATTGGAGACACCAACAACTATAATTGGGTCTTCAATGACAATGGGACTGATAGTCTATCTGTGCTAGTTTATAAAAACTGCGAATTACTTATTAATATTGTTATTAGAGAATTATATGAACATGATCCAGTCATGAGTAATACTACTATAACTTTTTTATGGTGTATCACATGCTCATATAAGGTGTCTCTTATACATATTTAGATGTGTATAAGAGATTCAAATTAGTATATTGTAGTTTTATAACTAAGAATTGAAGTCTCATACACATACTACATGTGTATAAGAGACAGGAACTAGACGCATGAGGCACTAGAGACAGGATTTATAAGTGTAAGTCCGAACGGTCCAACGGCTAGTCACACTTGAATCATATGCATATCTGTATAAAAAGACACTTCCACATTGAATGTCCAAAAAATTTTTAGATTTTAGTCGAATTTTATTCATTTTTTTTCAATTTTAATGACACATTAGTGACTTGTATTTTTTACTTTGTATAAGTGCAGTCTTGTCAAAATTTTATTGCTTAGATTGCCCTATTTCAGTGCCGTAAACCTTTTGGCCTCCTAATTTTGGAAGAACACTCCAAGTAAGGGGGTTCAAATCAAGGCAAAGCCAGAAATTGGGGTCCTTTGAATACACTGTGTTTAAAACCTTTTATATTGCCATTTTAAAATTCTGTCACAAAATTTTATTTATGTTAATACGATATCATTGCAAATTATAAAATCTAGTTTAACATAACATCACAAATATGATACTAACATTTTATCTATTGGCAAGGTCTTTACAATTTTTTTGGTTGATTTAGAATTATAAAGAAACTTTGGGGCAAAAAAAGTAAAACGGTAACGCACTTAGTTACGAATAAAAAAAAAAAATTAATACTGACTTTTCAAATTCTTTCCTAAAGTTAAGTAATTCTATTAATCATGATTTTATATTAATGCAAAGTTCAGCGAGAAGAGATAACCCACCTTAAATTGATGGAAAAAAAAGAAAAGAAAAGAGTTGATCTCTAATTTTCAATACTGAGACCTAAGTACTTTTTCTAAAAAGAGATAAATATTATATCCTCAATCAGAAGGCAATTTACTTAATTTTTTCTACTACTAACTAGGTAATTTGGTGAGGTTAGTCGGTGCTAGTGCCTCCATTCACCCCTATGTAAATCTGCCACTCGTTTCAATCCCCGATCTACCATACGAAAAAGCACTTAAAGTGTTTTTGGAGACAAATAACATAGGGGTGATTGTTGTTTTGTCATGCGCAATACACGTAAGAATTGTAAACAAGTGATGATTAACTTCCAGAAATAGTGATGATTAACTTCCAGAAATAATCATTTAGTTTTAGATTGAAGATTTGTATTAGCATATCACTTTATTTACTGATAGAAATTCGACATATGGATATCATTCTCCTTGGCTTACGGCCATTCCTGTGTAACAAGACGGTTGAACTTGTTGTCAACAAAATGCATGCCTTGTTTGCAATCGATCATTTCGTATCATTCCGTAATAGTAATTATTGTGAGCAGGGACGAATCCATAACCCTAACCTTTGGGACAATCCTTTAATTGTATTGTACATTCGTCAAATTAATATATATATAATAATATTATTACATACAATTAAAAAAATCTGATAATGGTTGCCATAGTTGTTAAGAAGTCAATGAAATTAAAATAGAACATACAATTTTAGGTCTACGAAGATCGTACAATGTCTGGTTGGAATCCACTGTATTACCTTTCTCTCCAATTTTCCTCAATAATTATTTATATTTAAACAACCAAAATTCTTAAAAATCATCATATATTATATCAATAATTTTGTTTGATAAGTAGATCAACATACTTAAAAACTAAATATATTAAAAATATTTTATGATTCAATTTGCCCGAAACATTTAGATCCTTTCCACGCCCCTGGGGCACCCACCCCCAGTGGTCCTCTCAATCGCCGAGGGCTCGGATAGTCCCCTCCCCTTCCCCCAATTAAAACGTGTCAAAATCAAGGCAAAAATTTAAACGTTTAATCAGATGAAAAATATTAATCCATTTATTTTCAAATTCCAATTTATGTATAAAAAATGTTGGCCCCAAAGAGCAACCTAAGAGGGGGGTGAATTAGGTTGTACCTAAAACAAAACCTTTTTATTTGCTTAATAGAAATTCAAACTTTATGCACTAAATAAAAACTTAAGCGCAAATGAATGCAATAGATATTCAACTATTTAAGCTTAAAGAACAAATAAGAATATTGAGATTAAGAGAATCAAACCAAACTCCCAAACTTCTCAAGCTTGGAGCTTACACACAAAGACCTTCTTACAAGGCAACTACCAAATTCACAACTTGAAGTTTAGCCACTAAAAGTCTCTTCAAAGTAGGTGAGACAATAACCTCTTGTACACAAATGAGGATCACTCTTACTCACACTAATTTCCTTTAGTTCAGCCAAGAGTTTTACGCTCACAACCTCCTTTTGTTACAATTGTTATCTCTCCACTCTTACCCTTGAAGAACTCTTACACTTATAAACTCTTTTCACACTACCTACACTATTACAACACTTGTACCCCCAGGACTATTTCTCCCAAATAGCTCAAAAATTATTTGTAATCAATGTGGAAGTCTCTTTTTAATTAATTCAGACCTAGGGGTATTTATAGTTGCCAAATATCTGCTTCCAACAATTTCTCAATGGCTATTTTCTGTTTACTGGAAAACTAGCCTTTGGACCTTTCGGGCGGCCGATGCAGCAAGAGTGCGTCCGAACAAACTAGCCGTTGGACCGTTCGGACGGCCGCTGCTAAACCCTGCGTCCGACACTGCGTCCGTTCTCTGAGGGTATTCGTTCGGACGTCCGAGGATGCGTCCGAACATGATTCCGATCGAAGCAAAGTCTTCTGGAAATATGATCGGACGCTGTTCTTCGTTCGAGATTTGCTTCAAATTCTTTGTGTCGGACGATTACCATCGTCCGAAGCTCTGTCATTCGGACAGTCATTTGCATCCGTGAAGTGTTGTGGTTGTTTTGTTCGGACGATCATTTGCGTCCGAACCTACCTATTTTTCTGCACACTTGTTATCAAACCATTAGTATGATTTGGTCATCATCAAAACATGATTAACATAACTGGGGTTCAACAGAAAACATACACAATATCAATCCATTTATAATCAATTTTTGATGATAGAAAATCATACTAATCGAAATATATCATGTGTGCATGAAAAATAGGTCTAGAAAATTATATTTTTGTGAATTGTATGTTAGAGAAATTCTCTCCAATTAATAGAGATTACTTAGTCCCAAGTATTTGAAAGTGAATTTTACATGAATATTATAAGTTCATTTTATGCATTAAACTTCAAACGCCTTTCAAATTATTATTTTTACAATTGACACTTATTCTTAATTTTAATGTCTCGTCATTTTTAATTGTATGATTTAAGGATTTTAATTATTTAGTGGGCCAATGAAAAGAAAAAAAAAAAAAGAAGAGAAAGTTTACAAATTTTAAAAGATGCAATTATGGAATAAAAGTAAAATTTTGAAAATTTCTCTTTGCCCACTTTGTAATTTTTCAAATCAATGAGGGAGGTCAATTGAAGCCTTCCTAAATTGTTCGTGGCCCCAAACATGAACAATTTATTAAATGACATGACATGATTGACCAGCTACAACATTTTACACAAATATAATCATTAAGTAATTATATTTTATCCCCTTAAACTTTAGTGTTATTTTGATAACTTTATTCTCTAATATTATTTTTGAGTACTTAACCCCTTCCTTTATGTCACATAACTGTTATAATATGCTAAAATTAAAGGGAAAATTCCACTTACGTTCCCTATGGTTTGGCCATTTTACACATATCTCTCTTATGTTTGAGTAATTAACCTACAAATATTGCCTCATGGTTTCGGTTTAAATGTCCACTAGATAAAAGATTGTTATCTAACAAAATTGTAAAAATATTCAATTACGCCCTCGTGCCTTTCCTTCCTTCTTAAACATCAAATTTTTATATTAAAGAAATAAAAACTATAAAAACTAGAAAAATAACAAAATAAAAAGAGAAAATTCATGATACAGCCTCGAAAGGAATAAACTAAAAATAAAAATAAAAAGGAAAAACATATGAAAACATTGTAAATGAAAAAAAATTCATAATAAAAGAAAGAAATCATGAAAAAATGACTAAAAGGAATAAAAACAAGAAAAAAGTTTTTTTTTTTTGATGGAATGAAAAAGAAAAAAATTAGAAAAATAATGGAATAAAAAGGAAAAAAAAGAATAATGAGAAATATATCATAAAATAAAAAATGGAAAAAATAAAAAAGAATGAGGGATAAAAGTTTTGGATAGAGCTAGGGTAGTTGGGGCGTTGAGCTTAGATGGGGGAAGGGGTCTAGGGTTGTGGGAAATGTGAGGAAGCCAAAGGGAGAGGAGACCAAGGTTGGGCCTAGGGTAGGAGTCACAGATAGGATATGGGAGATCATCAAGTGGAGTGAGTAGGTATGGTGGTGGGGCTAAATAAGGGAGGGGGTAAGGTTGGGAAAGCAGCTGGGATAGCGTGGGTGGGTGGGTGGGAGGTCGTAAGGAGTTGCATGTATTATACCTTCTAGCTGTCTATCCCCACCCATGGGGTGGGGATAGAAGCGATTGTAGGGTGGGTGGCTCTTAAGCAAATCAAGGGACAGTGGTAACGGGTCTCTTAATGGAGGTAGAGGTGGTAGGGAACAAATAGGGGTTAGTAGGGGTAGATCTAGGTGGTTGGGGGGGGAGGGGTAGGGAGGTGAAGGATAGATGGATTTGGATCTTTGGGTAGTGTAGAGTTTTTGGGATCGTGATTATCGCTGGTAAGAGAGGAAGGGTGGTTATGGCTGATGGGGGAGGAAAATGACTTTTTTGTTTTGACTTTGACCCTAAAACTTTTGTTTAGTTCTAATTTGTTCCCAAAGTTATTTATAACTTAATTTGGCTAATTAAGGTAATTTGGGAAGAAAATTGTGGAAGATGTTGAAAATTTCAAGCTGTTGTGATTCTTCCGTGCATGAAATTTAACTGAGTCTACCGACATAGATTTTCTGTCCATTGGACATTTAAATCGAAGCCAGAAGGATCCGAAGGTTTTAATTAATTAAAAAGATTGACTCACCTACTTTGAAGAGACTTTTAGTGGCTAAACTTCAGGTCAAAATTATAATGTAATTAACAGGTCAAAAAAATTTAACGGGCCAAATGGTAATTAGGTTATCTAAAGGTTTCAAGTGACTTGTTTGTCAACAAATTGATTCAACATGACACGACTGATCCTCTATGGTACTTTAATATAACTGTTATAATATACTTAATACAAATGACATGATAAACAAACAACGTAACCTGTTAATTCAGGAAATCCACAATAAGCTCTCAAATCTAATAAGCCCACATCAAACTTGCTAATCATTTAACCTAATTAGACCTACTAACCCAATCAATTTATGCAATTTATGTAAGAAATCTTCATATTTAACCTTTAGAGTCTGTTTGGTTGATGAGACAAAATGTCTTATTTTTTGACTATTAATCCTAAGAATTAAATGAGTTATCCTTAGATAAATAGTATTTGTTATATAGTATTTGATTGATCTTGAGTTTCATGGATATCTTAAAGATATATAATACAATTTCATATTGGGTTGGAAATCAAATAGCATACAGACCAAAATACCTATAAGTTTGCATTATGTCTTTGGTAATCCAACAAATAGTATTCAAATAATCTTATTGTAATTATAACATGAAAAAAACTAAACGTTAGAGTTAAATAGATTGTTATCATAATGAATTATTAAGGGTATTCATTTTAATTCACCGACTCAAAAAATTAACTAACGTAGTTTATTTCGAATCGTAAAAATAAGGTATTCAAATCAATTAATGTTAGTGGGTAGTGTATTTAGATTAGTGGGTCAATAAGTTACGGCCAAATAGGTATTCAACTTATACATGGCCAATTATATAATTTTGCATATTATAGTCTAATATTAAGTTATTTTTTATCTTTTGGATCCCCGTATCCATTTAGCGAGATGTGTGCATAATTAGTAGTCAATTTTTATTTTTAATCAATTTTATAATTTTTCATATTAAGGACTAATATCAAGGGATTTTTCTCCTTTCCTACCTAGTTATAGGATTATTTTTTATAATTAATAGTCATTTTAATTTTTTAAAATTTTTGAAACACATAGTTGTCATTAATGGACTGGTCGAGTAGTAACCATCACTCTTGCTTTTAGTGGATACTTGATCATATATATGACCAAATATCATATCAAATTTTTCTATCTCTGTGAGACCGAGTCAGGTCACCCTGTGGACTTGTGGATCAAATACTCGATTTATAGATACTTTTAAAATCCTAGATGATATCATATGACATACGGTTATGTATGTAATCAATTACTTTCTCTGTTTTATTTATTTTGTCACAATTTGACTTTTGAAGTTAAACAGATCAATTTTAACAATAAATAATTCATGTAGATTTATTTGATTTTTATGAAACTATTTCATTAAAAGTGAAATTTATATATAATATTACCACATAAAACTCTAAAATATTTAAAAAAGTACAAAATATATAAAAGATTAAGTATTGAAAATTTGAGTTGTTGATCCAAAACAAGCCAAATTTAACAAATATATTAAGGCAGAGGAAGTATAAGTTTGGCCAAAATTTTGTTATCCCATTTACAAATTATCTCAAAGTAACTAATACCATCTCTTGATGATATAATTTTATCGCTGGTACAAGGGATTAATCTGGCTAATAGGATAACTAATTTCATGTGTAAAAATTGACCAAATATAAAATGATGTAATTAGTTATTCGATTTGTATCAACCCAGAAGCAAACAGACTTTTCGTAGTAGTAAGAAGGAATTTATAGATTTATAGTAATTATACTTTGAGGATAAGGATAATTAATGAATCAAAAAAATCTCGAATACCAATTCTGTTAGGAAAAAATTTATATAAATTCGGTTTTTGGTCTCACCTGTAGACCCTGTGGTCAAAATTAAATATTATAGAATCTTGCTTACATATCAGCTTATGTCATAAATTTCATAACATTTAATTTATATCACAAGGTCTATAAATGGGATAAAAAATCAAACTTACCTAAGTCTTTCCCATCGTGTTATATATATAGATGCTCAAATTTTTATTTTAAAATTACCATATATTCAACAGTCAAGTGATACGCGAGTAGTTTCGGGTTGACCGATAGATGAACGGTTGACGTGTCACTGTGCTAATTGATGTGACACAGACTCATCAAAGTTTCATGTTAGTAATAGTTAATACATTGACACCGTAATTATCTAATTAATCCGGAACGAATTAAAACCTGCTAATTTCACATACATGTTGTGTTCCTATCAATGTCATGTAACAAAAATATTCGACTCTGAAGGGAAGGATGGGACACGATGACAGAGGGGATGCCGGGAAGCCTTCTAGAGAAAAGACCGGAAAGAAGGGATGTCAATTAGTCTGGTTATTAAGTTATGTCAATTAGTCTAGTTATTAAGTTATCGCATCTTGTTAGATGTAATTTATTTTTTATTGGGTTAGTATCGTGTCATGTCGTGAGAAATGTCGTATTTGTATTTGATCTATTCGGATTCGTGTCAATACGATTGTGTCTGTTTATTATTAACGGAGAATATCAATCTATTTAATAATTATATAACTTACGATATATTTGACTTAAAATCTCAAATTTTAATTATTTAATAATTCAAATAATTATAAATACTAACCTTATTATTATAGTAATTTAAAACGCATAATTAAAATTATTAAAATTTTTTGAATAATATTTAACATAATTATTATGTTTGATTTAATAATTTAATATTAATTCTATTATTCACAATCTTAAAATATAATATATTAAATTATAATAAAATAAAAATTTCAACATAATCTATTTATACAGTAAGTTAACGGATTATCGTATTAATTTACTGGTTAATCCAATCAAACCCATTTAATTTCTTATCATAAACAGATGATCCAATAATGAATAAATAAATTTTTAAATCGTACCATAATTTATTAATTTCGTATCGCGTTTGTGTCCTTGCTTGTATTAGAAAGAGGAGTACCATAGAGTACGCGTGTAGGTTCGGCGTGACAAAAATACATACGAAACAGACTTGTGCGGCTAACAATAAATGACCTATTTTCATGATGACGGTGTGAACGGGAACTTTTCAATGATTCCAAGACTTGTTTATTGATTTTTTTTTTTTTTTTGAGAAAAAAAAGTGATTGGGCAATATTTTTTTTTTCCTTTTTCTTTTTTTTTGCAGTGTTTTATTTCCAGTATTTTTACAACAGGAAATTCTTAATGGATTATGTCATGGACCCTTGATTCAAAACTCTCTACATTAATTTATATCACATCACTTGTTGATGTGTATGTTTTTGTGTTCTTATATGACATTACATCATAAATTTATGGATCCGATTCATATAATAATTTGTAGAAGACAGCTTATGAAAGATGTTTTGTTTTCGGTGTTAGTAATGACATGACCGTATGCGTGATGAAAAAATAAATATAAAATTGAATAATGAAGGTATAACATATTTTGATATTAAATAACTTTGTTTTGTATATTTTAGAAAAGTATATCCAAATTATAAAATAGAAAACTACAAGGTTGTGTATGAATGGAGAAATTTGGATAGATTTGGTTTGAATGTAAAAGTTACTTAGAGTATAATTTTAATGATTTATTGATTGGATTTTAAATTAATCCAAATTTCATATCATTTTTAATCCACTTAATTTAAATATATTAAATTTATTTTCTTTCTTCAATTTAAATCTACCTATCCAAACATAAAATAAATAAAATCAGTTACAGTTGGCTTGGAAATGATATTTAGGAGCTAGATGCAGAACATGGAAACCCTTGTGTGTGTTTTTTATCTAAAGAAAACTCTTCTGAGGTATCGAAAACTTCTTAGTACCTTCAATATTCTCTTTAGTGCCAACTTTGACGACTTCTACCTTCGAGGCCAATTCCATATGCGTGGCCTAAAAGGCTAGTTCAAAAATATGAATTTTAAAAATATCTGATACAACAACTAACATTCCAAACTATTTAAGAGTAAAAACTTTGAGAAATTGAATGTTAAATAATTGTGGAGAAGATGAACAGGAAAGATGTAAAACATAGATAAACTGGCCTGAGCATAAAAACAAGTAAATGAATAATAAAGGATAAAAATCCAATCTAAAAATGCTTGAAAACCCAAAGAGAATTCTAAATTTTCAATATTGTTACCATCAAACCAAATATCAATTGTCATGTTCCTCAAAATGGGACAATAACACACCATATTTAAGAATAATTTTAAACATACAAAGTACAGTATAAGAACAATAAACATGAAACAATTAATCATCAAGACAAAGATAATGGTTCTATACACTTATATACAACTATCAAACCAATCATCTAGAAAACAATAAACATGATTCTATATACAAGACAATCCCTAAAACAAACCATTGTCATTCCGGCTAAACCAAAATGGTACTCTCAGACTAAACAAAAATATCCTATATCTATAGTTAGAGTCTATATTGTAATCACCGCCCTACTGCTCACCAAAGTTTGGACCAATTAACTCCATAGACAAGTTCTCTATTGTAAAACAATATCAAATAATAGGATTAGCCAATAAAGCTCTTTAAATATTATTTAAAGCTAATCATTAAAAGCAAGCATAAGATCAATGACCTCAGTACGCAATGCTCATGGAACAATTAACCATCAAGACAAAGATAATGGTTCATTGACCTCATGGTTCAAACAAAGTCTTCTAGTACTAGATTTAGTTTTATCTATTATTTACCTGAATAGAATACATAACGGTATATCAATCACTTATCTTTCAGATAAATTGAGTAGAAAGTTATAGGACAAGCACTCTATGATATATATAACATAAAAAACAAAACCGAGGACTTAGATGATCCATTGAGCTCACAGTCACAATCAATCATTCACAATCCACATGAAATGACATTGACCAATGCATATAAAATGGTTAAGGAATTCTAGTAAACTTACCCATACAAATTCTACTAATAACCAGCCATACTTATCTTCATTTAACATAATATAGGACTGCACATTAACCGTATTCTGTAAGATCAATTAGAAGACGCAAACACTGCTTATCTTGCAATTCAAGGCTTTGGAATCCTAACTTTGATTGGTCGAAAACTCACTATCTTTACCTTAAAATCAAGAAAAAGTAACACCATTCAATAGTGCAGAACTTAAGGTACAATATAGGATTCAAAAGTAAGCAAGACATGAACAAACTAGTTAGTGACGATGAATAAGCTAATTGATCATAGGAATAAGCAAGCTGGTTATTCCAGCGAAGCTATGGGGCAGCTTAGATGATCAAAAGTATTCTAAATACTCAGAAACATGTGTTAAAATATGTATGAACAAGTTCTGGAAGAAAGTGAAAGTATGATTAAACACCAAAACTCTAGACTAAAATTCCAAAAATATTAAATTCGTCCAAGCAGGAGCCATGAAATCTGCTGAACCCTTAGATCGTGTATAAGAAGTATTTTTAATCATAAATTAAGATTGGACAAAGTATAGAACAATTTGGTAACAAGAATTAATGATTAACACCAAGATTTAAGCATTTTCAATTCATGGGACAACTTTGAAACCCCAATTCAAATCCTTTATTTTAGATGATCTAAAGTGATTTAGAACCATAATTCAAGGCTAGATAGTTCAAGAACACATATTGGCAATATGTTTTCTTGAACATCTAGATTTGTATAAGAGACAGATATTAGAAACTGGAGTATCAAAATTGACAAAAACATACAATAATTTGCCATAAAACTTACCTACAAGGCTGTTATGATGATTTAGGAACACTTTTGCACTTTATGTTTAACTCAAACAACAAGATTCTAGCCTAGGATTTTGGATTAGTGAAGTAGAACATCTAAGAGTTTTTAGGAATTTTTTTAGGAAATTTGATAAGTATTTTGGAGTTTAGAAGTAGTAAGCCTGAAATATAGCTTCTTAAGGAAGCCATGAAAGTTTCTAAAATTTGCACTTTATTCCCTTAACTTTTACTTAATTGCATTTTAACCCACTAGATAGGATAAAATGATCGATAAATACGAGAGAATGGATATTTTAGGATATAAGAACATGTATAAACGGATGTGGAAAGATAGAAATCTACATGTGTATAAGAGACTCCTAGTCCTTAAGAAAAGTTTCATTTCGAAATATAATGGAAGCATTTGCTTATATCAACTCGAATTACCTTCATGCCTGCCTTAGATTCCCAAGTAGCCTCTCTTTCTAATTGATTTGATTACTTAACCTTGACAAAAGAAATTGACCGATGCCGAAGGACTTTCTCCTTAGTATCTACAATTCGAACAAGTACCTCTTTGTAAACTAATTCTTCTGTGCCACTTTGTGTTTGACACTCAATAATGTGGCTCGAATCAAGCACATGCTTCCAAATATGAGATAATGAAACAGCTTTATATTAAAAAGAGAAATTTGGTATAGACTCGAATTATCTTAAGCTGACTTAAGTTTATTTCGAACAACATCTATCTTGTCCACTATAATTTGAATTAGGTCTGGTCCTGTTAGTTTTCTTTCGCTTAATCCTATTATTTTCATATTGTCTTCAATATAAAGCTTCATAAGGAGCCATTCAATACTACTGTGATAATTATTTTTGTAGGAGAACTCCATGAGCATCAAATATTTATCCCAGCTATCTTTGAAATCAATAGCACAAGCCCTCAACTTATCATCCAAAGTTTGAATATCCTTCTCTAACTCTCCATCTGTCTGAGAGTGGAATGCTGAACTCAGAACCACTTCTGTGCCCATAGCTTGCTGATACGCCATCCAGAATCTCGAGGTGAATCTTGGATCTCGATTTGAGATGATACTGACTGACAGATGTGCATCTTCACAATATTATCAGTATAGATCCTCACTAACCTGTCCATAGGAGTAGAAGTCTTCAATTGCAAGAAATGAGCAGATTTTGTTGACCTTTACTAAGTCAACGATAAGCAAAATACAGTCATTTTCTAGTCTAGTCTTGGGTAACTCATTAACAATGGTCATCGTGATATGTTCTCATTTTCATTCTAGAATAGGTAAGGATTTTGCATACTACTTGGTTTTTGATGCTCAATCTTTACTTATTAAGATACTAGGCACTTGAAAACAAATTCAGCAATCTCCTTTTAGCATAACATGTTCAATAGTCAACCAGAGATTGATGGATCGAGTCAGGTTATGACATCTCAATTCTTCTAAGAAGCACCTGTCTCTTATACACATCTAGATGTGTATAAGAGACAGGTACTGAGACAGACCATGGGCTCAACCAATATGTTTATAAAGGTTCAGCATCTTGTATTCTGTTAGCTTTCCCACTCATGGTATCTGAAATCTTCAAGCAGAATCCTAGCTGTTATGTCTGTAGACTTATCTCTAACTTGGTCATTCTGGATTTCTTTTTGTGTGAATACATTCAATTTCTGGTAGTAAGTAACTACCTCACATTACTTCTTGTAAAGGTTGTGCAGTCTAGATCTTTAAAGCAAACACAATGGTTTCGAGTCATGAGTAAGGCAATTCTGTTCATAGGACTTCAATTTCTGTCTCTTATACACATCTAGATGTGTATAAGAGACAGGTGCTAATACATGCATGATATGCACACAACCCAAACTATTCCTGGAAGAATCACCGTAATTCACAAATACCCCAAACCTAGATGGAAATGTTAACATTGGTGGAATACTAATATGTTCTTCAACTCTGGCCTCATAATCTGTAGCCCATTCATATTTGGCCTTCTTCTGAGTAAGCTTGGTAAAAAATAATAGCCAATAAAGAAAACCTTTCCATGAACTTCCTGTAGTAACCTACCAAACCTAAGAAATTGCGAACCTCTATGACATTTGTTGCTCTGGACCAATCAACAATTTCTTCTATCTTATTAGGATCCATTGATACTCCAGTTTCTGATATAATGTGATCCAAGAATGCTAAATTTTTTTAAACTGAATTCGCACTTACTAAGCTTGACGTACAACTTCTTGTGTTCATAAGATTGTATACTCCTGTACTTATACACATCTAGGAGTTATAAGAGACAATTATACATTGAGTTACTTGTACCTGAAAATCATTAATGACCAGTGTCACGATGTGTATCTAAGATAGAGGTTTTTATAAAAAGAAATGGAATTCAAAGGGGCATTAGTGACAATCCAACTGGCATTAAAAAGAACTCATTATACACATACCTAGTCTGGAAAAAAACTCTTTGAAATATATTCTAGATTGATCTCAACTTCATAGTATTTGATCTCAAATCTATCTTAGAAAATACCATAACACACCCTTCAACTTATCAAATAAGTCATCGATTCTTGGCAAAGGATATTTGTTCTCGATAGTGACTGTACTTAGCTCCCTTTTGTCAATACATAACCTGAGCCTTCCATCTTTCTTTTTCATAAATAACACTAGAGCACCCAAAGGAGATACACTAGGTCTTATGATTTTCTTGTCAAGTAACTCCTGTAATTGCCTTTTTAACTCCTAAGAGCCCTGTTGAGGCTATTCTATATGGAGCTTTTGATATTTTGGTGCTATCTTTTGTGTCAAATTGATCTCAAATTAAACTTGTCTTTCTAGTAGTAGCGCGGGCATGTCCTTGGGAATTACATCTAGGAAGTCTTGTACCACTAGAATATCTTCCATCTTGAGGTCCTTCTTTTCTTTACTAATCACATAAACTAACAATGCTTCAAAATCCTTTCTCAGTGACTCTATGTGCCTGCACAGTTGATAGTATCAGTGTAGGTTGCCTATCTATTTCTTAATACCACCCTGATACAGAAATTCTCTTAATTTCTCTAAATAACAAAAACCGACTTACTTTTCCCTACAGTCCACATGAGCATAATTGTGGGACAACCAACCCATACCTAGTATCATATCAAGATATGACATATTAAGTTTTACAAAATTAGCATCAGACTCACAGTTACCCGAGAACACCATACAACTAGGATATAACCACCTAGATTTAGGAACTCTATTCCTTGTGTACTAACTTTGTAAGGTGGTTAAGTTAATCTGGATTCATGCTCAATTTTTTTACCAAGTCTTCTAGAAATAAAATAAGGCGTAGCAATACTATCAAATAAAGTTGTTACGGGTATTAATTAATAGTTTACCTGTCAGAACCTGACTCGATCCATCAATCTCCTATTGAGTCATGTTATGTAAGAGTTTTGTGGTGTAATTGGTACTACCATCATTTCTTCTCTTCTAGGCCTACTACTGTAATGCCCCTGGTCTGGTGGTAAGGCAATCCCTGACTCTATGCTAAAAGCTGCCACAAGCTAGTCTCAAGCATGCTCCTGACCTCCACTAGCACTCTCCAAGATGACGTCGATGACAAATAGCTATACTCAAGAACATAGTGTCGAGCCTGAGCTAGAACAAGTGTTAGTGCAGTCACTCTCTTCTTGGCTATGACTCTAGAGGATCCATCAATAGCTAGAAATGGCGATGGCCTCACATGTGATGACTGAGGTCTAAATCAGGAAATTGTGGTACAGGTGGCTGTGGCCCCAAAATGGGATAATGAAACGCTGTACCTCAAGATCACCACAAGTATACAAGGAACAATACAAGGGTAACTTACAAACCATATTTAGTAATTCATTCAAAACCCACCACAACAATTCCATAAGCAAGAATCATTTGCATCCACAAAGCATGGTTATATACAACTATCAAACCAATCATCTAGAAAATAGTAAATAGGGTTCTAAATACAAGACAAAATCTTAGCCAAACCATTGGCATGCAGGCCAAACCAAAATGGTAAACTTCACAATAAAAATGAACAAAACACACCCTAACTCTAATAGCTAGAGTCCATGCTATAATCCCCACCTTGTTGCTCACCAAAGTCTAGACTAACTAGCGCTCTAGACGGGTCCTCTACTGCAAAATAATATCAAACAACAGACTAAAGCAATAAAGCTCAATAAATAGCATTTTAAGCTAATCATTGAAAGAAAGCCTAAGATCAATGTAGTATGCGATGCTTATAGAACAAATAATCAAGACAAAGGAAACGGTTCATTGAGCCCATGGTTCTAATAAGTCTGGAAGACGACAGGTATATAAGTAATTTTAGTGTTAATTTTGTCTAAATTAGTCATTTATGTTTGTTTCATTTTTCTATATTGGTAAAAACAAAGAATGACCAAGTTAGAGAGTTATGAGCACAAGAGACAGAAGCTGAAAACGAAATCCAAATAGAAAAGTCATTTGCCCTGAAGTGAATCAAGCTAAATTGGTTTGTTGCGTCGAATGAACAATCAAGTCCTATGAACAGAAGGTTCCTCTGTCTCTTATACACATCTAATGGATTTCCTTGCCGCAGTGAAACTACTAGCGGAAGTCAAATTTGGAAAGTATACACATCTAGAGCCCTTGCAAATATCTTACTTGTAGCCAAAGCTTTGATTTCTTGGCTGTCTACCAGATTAGGAAAGGTTCTTAATTTACTACAGGAAGTTCAGTGGAAATAAATTCTTTATCTTAGACATATTTTGAGATACAAGTAGTACTCATCCTAGGGATTATTCAGACTCTCTAGTTAGGGTATTCAATTCTCTTTAAAAAGCAATCTACTTTTAAGATATTATTTTAGTGACAAGCTCAAGTTTAGTTCAAGTTTTCTACTTTGGAATAATTATTGGTAATTTCATTTACTTACTGAATTAATTTCCTTTCTTGATTTTATTATTTAGGGTTAATTACACTTTACTCCCTTGAACCTGTACCTCAGTTGTACTTTGTCCCCTGAACCCTAAAAACATACCCTTTACCCTTTTTGAAAGATTCCATCATATATATAATTACAAAAAGATGATGTGGAAATTTATTTTGACATTATTACCCTTCAAATATTTGTAGACAAATTATATTCCTTTTTATTTCATTCTTAATGATTCCATATATTATATTTTTATTTCGTAAGAATAATGGAATTTTTTATAACATTTTCCTTAATAAAATTATATATTACTTTTGTTCATTTCTAAAACTAAATACTAATAGAGTGAACTTTTACAATATATTTTCTTCAATTCTTTTTGCAGGATATAAACATATTGAAAATAAAATAAGGTAAGTAGATTTCTTTTACTTATATATATGATTTTATTTTTACACTTTTATACATAACAAAAAATTTGTAAAAAAATTGAAAATAAAAAAATAAAAAATTTCATGTGTTTTGATGTTGTACCATAAAACAAAAAAGTACTTATTCAATTAAAAGATATTCTTCTTGCGCCTTATTATTAAATGTAAAATGGAAATTATATTCTTATGTAAGACATCTTTTAATTTAAAAAAAAAAAAACTATTTAGTAATTTATAGTTAACATGTTTAGTTCACACAAAATGAAAATGAACAAAAAGTAGTTGTAAAAATCTCCTTTTTGTATTTAGTTTTATAAATGAACAAAATAATGTATAAGTTGATTAAAGAAATTTGACAATTCATAAAATTCCCTTATAGTCCCGAAATAAAAATAAATAAATAAATAAAAAGAATGTGTTCAATCATTAGAAATTAATTAAAAGTAGAATAACTTTGAACACAAATTGTTGGAGGATATTTTTGTCAAAAGCAAATATCCACATATTCTTTTCACAATTATTTATATGATGGAATATTTTAAGAGGAGGCAAATCGTACATTATTTGGGTTCAGGGGGTAAAGTGCAACTCAGAGTGTAGGTTAAGGGGGTAAAGTGTAATTAACCCTATTTTTTATTGTGATGCGAATCATAGTATCAAACCCTAATACAATGGTATATTCATTTTCTTAAATAAATATCAATTCTTATGTTTTTATTTTTTTAATCATGAACTAGCTCAGGGTCGACACGAAGTAATGGATTTTCCCATGAATCAATTCAAATAATCATTATAGATCAATCTAGATGGGTAATAATTATCACAAATTAGACAATTTTAGCGAGTAGCTAGCTCTAGTTTTGGATGGATTGGCCGATATAACACGAGAGTCCATCCTTCGTCCTAAACCAAGGGTAATTGTTGGATTAGATTAATTTGTGGTCGTGGTTGACATAAATTTTCTAGTTGGTTGATTATGATTCAATATACCGTTAAGATAAATTACTCGATTTAATTGGATTTAGCTCTAAGAGGGATCTCATAACCACGAGAGATTTGGGGTTGAGTTGATTTTTGGGAATTGACTCTCCATTGTGTGCGATTTAGCCGATTGTGTCAATATATTGAATTAATTCAGGAAAACTTCTAGCCTAGTACCTAACCCGTTTTCTTACCATTTGGTAATTCCATTCTTTTATTTCAGTTTTGTTTATTGCATTACTCAAATTTTGATTAATTGTTATTTTATTTGAGTAAAAAGAATTAAACTTTCTCTATGATTGTCTAAATAGAAATTGTCAATCAGTTTTAGTACTTGTCTACATATTTCCCTATAGGAACGATCCCTATGTACCCTACTATATTAATAACCATGTACTTGCAAAAATCGGTGGATAATTGAGGATACGTTAATTTAATTTTTACCTACCACGCGTAGTACATTAAGTTTTTGGTGCCATTGCTGAAGAAGTAATATTTTAGGCAATATTAAAAGTAAAAAAGCGCTCCTGATTTTGACATTTTTCTTCTTTTTATTTTTGAATAATTTTATTTCTTTGTGAAATGTTGTTTTCTGTTAGTTTACTTATCGTGATTTAAAAACTATATATTGGTGCACTTAATTCTATTTTTTGAATGTTTTGTAGTTTATGCATTGTGCCCGTGGTATAATAGCTTTTCATCCAGAGATTGAAAGAACTCTAAAAAACCAGAGAAGAATGCTATGATAACAGCAATAGGAAGTAGAATTGAAGAAGGCTCATGTAGACAGCCAAGACTGTCAATGATACAGACGAGGATTGTAACGCCACAGCAAGACTATCCCTTCAAGTTTCTCTGAATACTGCTTAGAAAAATTGAGACGAGGATGTAGAAAACGTGGGAAACAACAATGCAATGGGAATAATGATGAATTTGTGGACTATGGTCATGATAGATTGGTCAAGAATAATTGATCTCTGGCAGATTACATTTTATAACTTTTGGAGGATCAAATTCGAGCATTGTTCCCACCACCCATTCAAGCTAATAAATTTGAGATAAAACTTGTTCTCATGTCTATGCTTCAACAATATGTTTGGAGGAATAGCTAGTTAAGATCCAAATCACCATTTGATGAACTTTGAGGAAATGTATGATACCTTTAAACAAAATGGAATAAGTGATGATGCTTTTAATCTGATTATTCTTGACCAATCTATCATGACCATAGTCCAAAGCTTTGGCTGCAAGGATACAAGCAAGGGACATTCAAGTTCAACACATGGGAAAGACTGGCCCAAGCTTTTATAACAAAGTACTTTCCACTTTCTAAAACAACCCAGCATAGAAACGATATTAGTTTTTTGGCCAATAACATGGGAGAATCTTAGTGAAGATTGGGAAAGGTACAAAGATCTCTTGAGTGCCCTCATCATGGCTTAACGTTAGGGTTACAAATCCAAACGTTTTACAATGATCTAGAAAACTGCTCGTATTGGCTGGTTGATTCTTAGCTAATGGATCACTATCTCATGATATAATAAGACGTCAGAGAAAGCTCAAGAACTTCTAATGTTGAACAAATATTTATAAATCATCAAGTTCTCAAGAAAGGGACCACAACAAAAGAGTATTTGAATTGAACACCATGGATGCTTTAATAACCCAAAACAAGCTCATAGGAAATAAATTAGAGCTTCCGAGAAAAAGGATAGATCGGATGGCAACAAATGGTATGAGTACTCTACAGTCACTCGTTTGTGATTTTTGTGCAAGTGATCATCCTAATGATCAATGTGGTACACTAATCTATTCTTCTCATTTTTCAGGTCATAAGCGATAATCAAATCCAATCATTATAATTGGAGTTTTAGCAGTTTAGAGATTTAATAAATTAGTTTATGTAGTCTACTATTGGTAGCATGACTAATCAGGATGCTTCAACTAAAAATATGGAGATTTAGATAGAGCAAATTGCAAAGAATCTAGTAGAGAGACCAATGGGGACACTACCCAGTGACATAATTCCTAATCTACAAGAATAAGCAAAAGTTATGACACTGTAGAGTGGGCGAGCAGTTGGAACTTAAGTGACCAATGAAAGTGAGAGAAAGCAGGATGAGCAAGTACATGCAGAAGAAAAGAAATATCTTGATTTGTTGTTGTAAGAAATACTTTCCAAGAGAAAATTTCTAGGTGATGAGTTTTGCATTTAAAAGAGGATGCATGTCATTCTTCGAAGAAGTTACCCCAAAGATGAAGATCTTGGTTCATTTTCCTTTTATGCACTATTAGAGGTATGGATTTCTAAATGAATCTATGTAATTTAAGCCATTAATACAACATTTCATTCATTATCTATTTACGAGAGATTGAATAGCAAGGAGCTTACAACAACAAATGTTTCACTCCAGTTGGCTGATAGAATCATAAAATACCTGGTAGGGATAATAGAGGATATTTTAGTTAATGTAGACAAATACTATCAAATGGCAGATTTTATCATTTTAGGAATAAAGGAAGACATTTATATGCCGTTAATTCTTGGAAGGCCTTTCTTAGCAATCGGTAGAGCACTAATTAGATGTGTATAAGAGACAGCTTTTCAGAGTTATCTTGTAATCATACTTCAATTTTTCTATTTTTCAATTCTCTTAATCTTCCTTCTATATATTGATCATGCTATTATTTTGATTTAGTTATACGCTTTTTGATGAATCTTGTAGGAGTCATGTTCCACACTTCTGTTGGACAAGGCCCTAACGCAAGCACAGGATGTCGAGAAGCATGCTGATGCGACAAGGGTTTGCGTAAGGATACTGGAGGCAAATTCTCAAGAAAATAAGCCAATACTTCAGGAAGATATAGGTAGGAGGTGTCCGGCCAATGAATCTCCAAGGTAGAGTTAAAGCCATACCCTTGTCACTTGAAACAAGTATCATTGTGAGAAAATGAAACTTTACATGTCACTGTGAGTGCATATTCATCTGATGGACCATTGCAAAAATTACTGGATGTTTTATGAAAGCATAGATATGCAATTACATAGAGCTTAATTGGCATTAAAGGGATTACCCTGTTATCTGCATGCATAAAATTTAAGTGATTGATGCTTATAAACCATGCAAACAACCTCCAATGTTGGATAAACCCTACTTTAAAAGAAGTTTTGAAAAGGGAAAAGTAATGAAATTACTGGATCCCGACATAATTTATTCGATCATTAGTAGAAAGTTGGCTAGCCCTACTCAAATGGTTCGTAAAAAGTGGGAATGACGACAATTGTAAATGATAATAATTAATTAATCCCTTTTAGAGTAGTCATCGGATGGTGAGTTTATATTGACTATAGGAAATTGAATGATGCCACCTAAAAATACTACTTTTCCTTTTTCTTCATTGATCAACTAGAACACCTAGCTAGCCATGGTTATAAGAGACATTACAGATGAGTAGACCATCTAAAATGCGATATCTTAAGAGATAGCCTGGAGCATTAAGAAAAGACGACTTTCATTTGTCACTTTTTGGCCTATGCAAAGCACTGGGCACTTTTCAAAAATGCATATTTGCTATTTTCCATGATATGATCAAAAAAAGCATTGAGGATTTTATGGATGATTTTTTTTATCTTCGGAACCACATTTAGTGACTATTTGCATAACTTGTCCTTAGTTCTTCAATGTTGTGAGGTTTAAACTACTCTTGCATTGAATTGGGAAAAATGGCCTTCTATAGTACAAGAAGGGATTGTTTTAGGGCATAAAATTTCCACTGAAGGGATAGAGATGGATAAGGCCAAAGTTAAAAGTAATTGAGAAACTATCTCCACCCATTAACATTAAGGGAATTAGAAGTTTTATAGGGCATGCTGGATTCTACCGGAGTTTTAATAAGAAAAAATTCCCTTATTTCTAAGTCCCTATGTGAGTTATTACAAAAAGATATGACTTTTAACTTTGATGAAAAATATTTGCATGCATTTCCTTCGTAAAAAGGAATTAACATCAAAAAATTCTTCTTATTTGATATGCTCTAAAGCAATTGTTCACACAGATCATGCTGCACTAAAATATTTATTTCTATTCATGATACGAAAAAAAGATTGATACGTTGGATCTTGTTGTTACGGGAATTCGATTAGGGGGTGGTCAACAAGAAAGGCAGCGAGAACATAGTGGCCGACCATTTGTCAAGATTGGAACTACTCTATCTAATGTCCTATAGAGTTATTGCCATACGACAGGAATTCCTCCCAGAAAGATTCTTCGCATATAAATTCCTCTATGGTCTCTTGATTTGGCTAATTACTTGCCGGTGAAAGTTCTCCCACTTGTATTGAATTACAATAAAAAAAAGAAATTCTTTCTGATTTGAAATTCTACTAATAGATGAACCATGTTTGTATAAGCGGTGCATAGATCAAGTGATTCAAAGATGTGTGCTTGAGGAGGAGATGGAAAATGTGCTACGTATGTGTCACTCTTTCCCCATACGAGGGCACCATGGCAATCTCATCGCCTGCCAGGTACTTCATAGTGGGTTATAATGGCCTATACTCTTTTGAGATGCCAAGATATTTGTGGAGAACTATGATGCTTGTCAACAAACGTGAAATAGATGTGTATAAGAGAGAGATCTATTCTTAATAATATTCTAGAGGACCAGATATTTGATGTGTGGGGCATTGACTTCATGGGTCCATTCTCAAGTTCATTCTCCAAAAATATATCGTGGTTTCTAAATATTGTCTCAAAATGGGTTGAGGTGATGGCATTAATGATAAATGATGCCGAGTAGTTACCAAGTTCATCAAGAAAAATATTTTCTCGAGATTTGGAGTTCCAAGAGCCATTACTAGTGATGGAGGTTCTCACTTCAAAAACTCTAAGTTCATGGCTTTATTGTCCAAATACTGGATGACACACAAAATTGATTTACCTTATTCCCAAACTTCTAGACAAGTTGAGGTATCAAATTGGAGGTTGTGACGAATCTTGGAGAAGACAGTTAATGGATCTCTGTGTTATAAAATTGGTCTTGCAAGTTGGATGATGCATTATGGGCATATTGGTATGTCACCTTAGAGGTTGGTTATTGGAAAGGCATGTCACCTACCAACGAAATTGGAGCACAAAGCTTTTTTGGCAATCAAGGCCCTTAAGTATGATTACAAGATACCTGGTGAAAAGAGGTTATTGGAACTTTGTGAGTTGGATGAATTTCAAAAAGAAGCTTATGACTATGTAAGGCTTTATGAAGAGAGGACTAAAAGGTGGAATGATTGAAAAATTCTTTACAATGAATTACACACTGGTGACAAGGTGTTACTTTATAATTCTAGACTTCGGCTATTTCCTAGAAAGTTGAAATCTCGGTGAAGCAGACCTTATGAAGTAGTTTGTGTGTTTGGCTTAGATAACCTAGCCCCAGTGATTGGATAGGTAATGCCCTAACTTCCCTCTATTTCAATTGATAAAACCTATTTTGCTAAGGTTACTAGTTAATCAAGTATTCTAATCTCTCATTTTAACTTTTTGTAGTTACTCCATAATAAAATGTTGGACTCGTGCTTATTCTCGTTCTCTTTCTTACCCTAGCTCACAACACATCTGAGTGCATAAAATTAACAGTAATGATAGCTAAACGTGTGCAATGGTCTTTATCAGTGTCTCTTAGATTTGAAACATCTAGATCCCTTATTTTCTCTCAGTTATTGTTATCTCTTTTTTTTTTTTTTTTAACCATCAATAGGCCTAAAAAGTCACCGTCAACCACCTCTCTTCTTTGAGTAGATTCATCATCTTCTCTTTGACTTTTTAATAAAAAAACCTCAAATCTATCTATTACAATTTCAAATCTATTTCAAACTTATAAAGATGTTTCACACGTCTATCTATCTCTTTTCAAATTCAAAAGGTCCCATCGAAGATTAGATATATTCTATTCTTTTCTCTTAAGATTCGTCCCCTGCAAGTGACTGTAACATCATTGTTTTCATATCAAAACTACCATATATTCCAAGTACCTATTTATGAGAATCTAAACAATTTAGGTTACTTTGGAGCACTTCAATCTAAACTTTTTTTTTTTTCATTGTGTATGGAAATATGTAGTTTTTATTTCTTATATAATCGGGTTATAGTTTCACCAAAGTTGTAGCAGAAGTTCTTTTAATCACACATGAAATGATTTTATATATAGTAATAATCCAGAATTACGTTCTTTTCCAATTAAATTCAAATTTGAACCAATTGTATACATGTATTTAGAAAATATAAATTGAAAAAAAGTTTTCGACCAATTCATAATTCTTGTTTGATAAAACAGCATATCTCGGTGACTATTCAAAACATGAAATTAAAAAGTTCAAATTCACATATGCCAGCGTACCTTTGAGAAATTGAAAAAAAAAATGTTGCAGCAATAAATTTGTAGTGTGACAATAAAATTTGTTTATTCAACAATCAAATAAAGGGCAAAATAGGTAGAATGAAAAATACAAATTTGTTGGGTGATTTTCTTTGTGTCACATCTTCATTTATTAAACATTATGTTTTACGACTACTATTTTGAAGGCCATATTTTCACCTGTTTATTAAAATTTATAAGTTACTCTATCTTAAAGTTTAGAAAAGTATTTTTTAAAGTATGCCCAAAATTATTTTGAAAAAAATTTAATTTTTATAAATACATAAAACAAACGCATATTAGTCAAGAAAAATAATATGTATTATATCCTAAAGAAAAATTTACTTTTACAAGAAGTAACTAGAAGACACGCCAAGTGTCATCTTATTTTAAATATTTTCTATCCAGGTATGCACGTAAGAAATTGGAGAAGTTTTGAATACTTAAAAACTTTACTTTATCAGATAGTTTTTTTATTTAAAAAATACATACAAACTAATGAGTTAACTCTAACAAACATTTCTTTACTACTTTGTTTATTTAACAATTTAGATTTGCAATTCTTTGATTTTTTAAACTAATTCTAACTTTACAATCAAATGTCTATTCTCTTTTATGCTTTATCTCCTTATATTTATTGCTTATTTGTGCTCCCAATGTTTAGCTTTTTTTTAGCTTGAAATTCCATTTCTTAGCTAAAGATTTAACCTCTCTGTTTCAAATCTTTGTTAGATATGTTGAAACAATTCGTGACCATTTTATCCCTTTTTCCTTTTCACACAATTATGAACTATCTTATCATGTGTTTGGTGCTAATTCCCTGTGGGTAACATTTAAATTGAATAATTGAATGGGAAAAGTTGAAACTTTTGGGCAATTACTAGTGGACTTCATGGATAACAAAGTAAATTTGCCACTTGCATAATCAATTTGGTTAATTGAGAGGACATAGGAATTGAACCTCCTGTAGACTCAGACTAGTGTTGGGTTCGGTAAAATTGTGTCCTTAACCAATTCGATTGTGTCTAATTGATTGATAGAGAGTTCCACAAGTCTTGTAGATCAATTTAACTTAGTCAAGCAATAGGGAGGATCTTGCTTGGTTTTGGTGACTGAAAGCCCTTAATTAACCAAGGAATTGGGAAGTTTGGTAAAATTGTGGGAGTTAGACACCTAATTGGTAGTATTGGACCCATCGATCAAAGTGAAACTAATCAAACACTTAACCTATTTTTTTAAATTGAAAACCTTCTTTTCCATTAGTTAATTATTTTTTTAGTATTTAATTTAATTAAGTGTTTAATTTCTTTCTTTAGTTCAATTAACTCAAAAAACCAAAAATCTCATTTATTACCCTTCTAGGTAGTAATTAATCTTAAGTATTCAGTAATTGCTAGTCAAAATCCTCGTGGAAAGTGGAAGGGAGGCAATATGCCAAAAGTTTGAGAAGCATTGCATGTAGTTTATTGTGCAAGACACTCAGTGATGCACAATGTTAACTATTCCACCATAAAGAAGGAATTATAAGCCACAGTATTTGCCTTTGGCAATTTAGATCATATTTCACTTGTTCCAAAGTGATCGTTCAAAATGATTAGTCAAGATTTGAAGCATCTACTTGCTAAAGAAGATGTTAAGCCGAGATTGATTAGGTAGATATTACTTATATCTTGTAAGAAGTTGATTGAGAGACATCTTGATAAGTAGAAGAGTAAGAACACCATGGTTGATCACCTTTTAAGACTTGAAGGACTAAGAAATGAATCCAAAGAGTTAGTTCCAATCAAAGAAAAGTCCATGGAAGAACGCCTATTTGTGATGAAGCAGTTTTAAATGTGGAATGTAGACATTGTGAACTACTTGGTTGCCAATGGGGGGATTTTTTTAGATAAACCACCTGCCCCTTGGTGGGGTGTCGGTTACCCATTTATTAATAACAAAAAAATAAACACAAGAAGAAGAACTAGGCCAAAACCTGCCAAGAACCACAATTATACCAAACCCTAATTCTAGCAAAAAGTCATCTATGAGGATGTCTAAGATGTGCACATGACATCTTATCCATCCTCAAAATTTTCCTATCTAACCTAGGCAAATTATTACAGTGAAAAATATCAGTACATCGTTCATCATAATTTACATTAGCTTCATAATTCACCCGTTGATTTCCTTCTCATTGAACACATGTTGAGTAATATTTTTGATGAACTCTTATAAAAGCTGGCTAATTTTCTGCACATAGCCATCAGCTTTCTAGGCCATTTTAACCTTCCCAGTAATCATGTCTAACCTACAGTTGGAATAGCAATTTTAGTGACCACATTCCATAAATGTAAATTGAAACATGTTTAAATTCCTTGAAGAAGTGCTCTCATTTCTGCATATAAGTGGGTTTGATGATCAACAAAGAAGGTTAAAAATCTAATAACCTATCCATAACCCTAATCGTAGCACTAGTAACTTAGAAGAAACAATGAAATGAATTTTTGATTTGTTAACATGACCAGACACAGATTCATAATGTTTAACATACTGAATCAAATTTCACAAAAAGATCGTACTTCTATTCCCAAATATAACAACAGCATAAGCATAAGGTAGATGGATTATTGGAATAACGCCTCTAGGAGTGGAGTAATAATCAATCTTCTTCTTTTCAAACAAATTCTTTAGACCTCTAGATTAATGCATCAACAGCCATAGTAAAAAAAAGAACTTATGGATCACCTTGTCTCACATCCTTTGAAGAGTTAAAAAGCCAATTAGAACTCCGATTAATAAAACTAAAAACCAGCAAGACTAAATGCAATTTTTCACCAGTAAAATCCAATTTTCGAGAAACCAAACCTAGATTAAATTCCATAGAGAAAAGGCCGAACACTATGACAAGCCTTAGTCATATACAACTTGAGAATAGCGTTGCCACCAATAACTTTTTTGTCATTAAAATCCACCCTTTTTTGAGCCAACAAAATGTTTTCTGATATCACCCTACCTTGAACAAATCCACCCTTGCTTCTCAGATATTAGTTGTGGTAAAATCTACTCAATCAATTAGCAAAAACTTGGACATTGACATTACCTTTTTTTTGCAAAAATGCATAAACTAACAGGCCTAAACTTAGAAAAATATGGATTTGAAACTTTTGAAATTGAGCATAAAAATGTACAGGTCCTTGCCTTAGGCATATAAGAGCTGATAACTCTAGAAAATTAGTGGTATACGTATCCTAAATTTATCGATTTTGATATTAGTTTTGAGTATTTTTAGTGTTTAAGTGAGATTTTTGTTTATTCATACATTATGTGTTAGTAAGTACTAGTATTTTTTTGTCATTTTTAATGCTATTTAGGTGTTAATTATCTTGTTTTTCTATGTTCTTGTGTTTAGGGATTGTATTTAGTCTTTAATATAATTATGCTGGGAGTTAGGATTTTTATGTGTCTTTATTCATCTTTTATTTTTTGTGTGTTTCAAGTGTTTAGATGTTATTTTAAGTGTTTTATTATAGTTGTTAGTGTGTGTTATGTGTACATTTTGGTTGGAGAAAATGGCGTGGCAATAAGAGCGACAGAGGAATTTATACAGCACAGTTCTGAAGATGTGTACCAGAGACAGGGTATATAAGAGCTATGTTGATAAACCTTAACTAATGGTTTGCAACTTTTGAGTGGAGTGAATTCAGTGCAGTTTGCATTTTGGTTATTTTATGCCCAATAAATGCTAACCACGGTCCATGGTATTCCTAAGGAAAAAAACATCCCGTTCGTGGCAGAAGTGTGCTGTTACAATTATCCTCAAACTTAGCTCTATATATACCACTTTAAGCCTCATTTGAAGGTCTTTGGAAGTATTATAGGGTAGAAAATAGAGTAGGGAGAAAGTCTAAGAGACTCCTTCCCATTTGAGAGGGTTTTCATATCTTAGGGTTTCCTTTCTTTGGTTGTAATTTAAGTTATTGTTGAAGTTTTGAAGACTCATAGTGTATGAACTTTTATTTATGTTTATTTTCCTTTGTTTAGCTTTAATTTAGTGTAGTTTATTTTAATTTCTTTGTTAGTTGTTTTTTAAGTTGCTTTCTTAGTAGTAATTTTTTGGCCATTCTTGAATTATGCTTCTTTAGTGTTAATTTGCACTTTAGTTAGGTAATTGCTTTGTTAAAAGGTTCCTTTTTGCATGCTAAAATGTTTTCTTTAGAGTTAATGTTTACTTTTATGCACTTGTTAATCTTGGGTTAAGGTGAAATGATGCCAATTTCTAATAGGTATTTGATTGATCAGTGGCTTAAATGGTGAGAGTGGAGTAAAATCGAATAATTATTGAGGTTTTTAAGAACGTTTGAGGGCTTGACCAACTCTTTAATCTATTTGGTAATTTGGAGTAAAATATGGAAGTTGAATCCTAAATTTAGACCATGCAACCTTCTCTTTGACACATAGATGTTCAAATAGCATTCTAACCAAATAATGGGTAATTACCTGTCAATCCTTGGGGATTTGATCACTACTTCTACTTGCTACTATTTGATCTGCATACTTGGAGTGCACCATATCTAGTTAATAGTAAGATTTAGGTGTGTTTATAAATTTATAACTAAATGTGAATTTGCATCAATAGCCTAACCTGCAAAAAACTTTGTAGCAACTTGAATAAGATTCTTAGCAATAATGTGCTAACATTATGTATAAAATACAGTATTGAAGCCATCAACTCTTGTAACACTTTGTGCATTCAGACTAAAAACTACTTCCTTCAATTGCTCCATTGTAGGCATAGAGAGCAAAAAATCAGTGTCTTTTTATGTCAAAATCGAAGGAATACCATCCATGAGGGTGTCAGGTGGTTGTGTATCTTCCGTTGAAAGCAAAGCTTTGAAAAATCCACAAGAGACAGCGAGGAATGGGCAAGTAAAAAGATGTGTATCCAGGCTCCATCTGCACCTTAATTCTTCTAATACATAGGTTATTCCTTTAGACTTGGATTTGAACATGAAAAACTTGCTATTATGGTCCCCATCCTTCAACCATTTAACTCTAGACTTCTACTTTCAACAATTTTCCTCCTCTATTAAACATTTCACCAAAAAAGCTTTGGACTTAGAATGCTCAATCTGTGTTGTTGACTTAGATATTGCAAAAGAGCCATTTCTTTCCTCAAAATGTCATCTTTAGTATCCTTTAACTTTTGCAAAATATTATCAAATTGCTGTTTATTCCAACTTCTCAACTCAAATTTCGGTTTTTTTTATCTTTAAAGTAAAAACTTGCAAAGCATTGGCCCTGTAAAGTTAGATTTGTCTTAGAGACACTTCTAGATACCTAAGAAAGACAGACCCTGTCATTATATACAATAGACTAGCGAACTCCAAAGTTTTGGGCCTCCACAGAACTCCACTCATAGAGGCTTTATTCTATTAATTCCCTCTCTCTTATACACATGCTAGATGTGTATAAGAGAATAGAGACTGTCTCTTAGATTAGGCATCAGGACCCCAAATATTCACCAATAGCCAAAATAACATTAAATTCACCTCCAACTACCAAAAGGACCTTTATTAGTTGTGGAGAACCACATTAAGTGAATCCCTTAAGGTCCTTCTTCCTTGAATAATGCATTTGCCATATATTGTAGAAACACTAACTTGTTCTTGAAAATAATTACAATCCACCACTAGATGAACAAATTGATCTTGACTAGAAATTCTTCTATTCCTTGTGTTGAATTAGAATGCGAACCTGCAAACCCTACTTTATTAGTTAACCCAACAAGATAATCTTCACCAATCATTGGCTAAAAAAGAGCCAAGAATTATATTCAATTCATACGCATTAGATTCTTTAAATGACGTGTAGAAGGCTTATTGCCAATGCCTATAATGTTCCGAAAGAGACTATCCATAAAAAACTTTTTGTAAGAGGCACTTTCTTTGCCTTTAATGCATTTGCAGTGATCACAGAGGGCCCTACAACATACTACTTCTTTCTAGATTGTATCTTTGCCACCAATGTTAACTCCTTAGATGCATGAGAAGTTAATTTACAATCACAATCTTGCTGAAAGTATGCAATTCCATAGTTCGAGCTAGGTAATCCATGTCAGGGACTTTGCATTGTCCATAATTTGGAAATGGGTGATAATCATTCTTACCAATCTCTTTTTGTCAAACTAGATGCATGGTCATCAATAATCACATCTAAGATGTTATTCAGAACAAATTGTATAAACATAAATAAGGACTTGCATTATTTTGAATTTAATTCTATTTCAAATTCGTATCAGCTCTTTTTTTATCTCTAACCTCCCCTTTGCCTCAAAAATTTGTTTCTGGCTACTGAGAAATCTGGACATTCTGGTACTACCACTTTTCTTCCTAAGATTAATAGATTGATGTTGAATTCAGTTTGCATTACCATTATGATGATTACCATCATCTGAGTGATCTTTCTTTCCCATACGATTTTTTTTTCAATTGATGAGGCTTGTTTGTGACATCTAGTGCAATAATATGGAAGATCCTCATGTGTGTTTTTTTATAATTCTCATCTTCTGCTTACTAGATGTGTATAATAGCTGTTTGGTAAAGAATATAGCAAGTCTACTTCCACACATACTAGACTTCTAGGGTTTTTTGATAAAGAAGCAATTGTGAAATCCTTTTTCAATGGTTGTCCAACCACTTGTGCGAAAAACACCGATTCACATTATTGAAAAAAAGAATTGGAAAGGATTCAAATGATATCCATATAGGAACAATTGAAGGCTCAACTTGAAGTCTAAATAACAAATGCCATTTAAAAACTCTCATTTGAAATCCGTTGATAAACCATGTTGATTTCAACCAACACCTAGAAAATCTTTCTCTAATGCGAACCAAATAAGAATGTGCTTGTTATCCAATAATTCTATACTTGAATTCTCCTTTAAAGCCAATTGTAAGGAAACTCTTACGAAGTGCAATATTAGGTTTAAAGGTAACTTCCTATATATCTGTCTCTTATACACATCTAGATGTGTATAAGAGACAGGCCACAAAATACAATGATTTTAAGATTGCAAAGGTTTTTTTTGCTCCTTGTCTTCAATTTTGTTCCGATCATTTGTTTTCCCTATGAACTACTTGGTTGCCAAGGTTATTCCTTCTTCCATGGATTCAAATCAAAGAAGAAGGTTCTTGCAGAATTCAAATACTTCTATTGGGGTGAACTATAATGAAATCATTAAAAGGTGTATACTAGAGGAAGAAATGGAGCACATCCTTCAACATTGCCATTCCTCTCCAATTTGAGGTCACCATAGAGCACAAAAGACTGTAGTTAAGTTCCTACAATGTGGATTTTATTGGCCTCATTCTTCAAGAACTCAAGAGATTATGTGGTCGAATGTGAAGAGTGCGAAAATGTGGGAAATATCATGGACCAATAAAAACCATACTGAGTTGAAGCCATTGCTTTGCCAACTAATGATGCAAGGGTTGTCACAAGCTTCATTCGAAAGAACATTTTCTCAAGGTTTGGAGTTCGCTAGTCTATTGTAAGTAATGGAGGGTCTAATTTCAAGAACACAATTTGATGTCCTCTAGACAAAGTATGCGGTGACTGACATGATTTCTCTTGCATACCATTCCCAAAATTTGGGCCAAGTCGAAGTTTCCAATGGAAAGGTTAAGAGAATCTTGGAGAAAATGATGAAGTCCTCTAGAAAATATTGGGCAAGGAAGTAAGATGAAGCTCTATGTTCTTATCCAACCATATTCAAGATTCCTATAGGGATGTCACCCTATAGGATGGTTTTTATAAAATCTTTCCATCTTACCATGTAAGTAGAGCATAAGGCTTATTGGGAGACTACGACATTAAATGAGCATAAGGAAGCCAGTGAGAACTTAAGAACATCAGTGAGTTGGATGAGTGTAGAAGGGATGATCCTATGAGAGTGCAAGAATCTACAAGCGGAGGAGCAATCTATGGCATGATAAACACATTTCAATTAAGGACTTCAAAACCAGAGATTTAGTGTTTCTTTACAATTCAAGATTAAGGATATTTTTGGGTAAATTTAAGTCTAGATAGAGTGGATCATTTGAAGTTGTCCAAATATTCCCTTTATGGAGCCGTGTAACTCAAAGGCAAGGAAGAAAATTTCAAGGTCAATGGAAATCTATTGAAGATTTATCATGTTGGTTTGGTGGATGAAGGACTCGTGAACACTTGATCAAACACTTTCCACCTTAGTGCTAATGACTATAAATAAACATTTCTTGAGAGACAACCCAAGTTTAATTGCTTTCGTTTCAATTGATTTTATTTATGTTTTTGTTTGAGTGTTTGATGTGTTAGTGTCTTTTCTAAGTGTTTGGCATATCTTCCTTATGATTTGGTTTTTCAATTGATTAGGGAATAATTGTATAATACTTGTGGGTTTTTATTGCAAAGTTTTCATGGATTAATTGAAGTTCATTTGGGGATTAAGTCCACTTTGGCTTCCTAAACTTTTCATCATTTACCACATTGCACTCGAAACTAATTTTTAATCACTGATCAATCCACTAAAATTTTCATTTCTTGACACAGGCCGGAATAATGTCTTGGGCTACAAAAATAACAGAATATTCGCCAATTTTGTGTATAAGAGACAGGTCTATTAAGGTATATAAAATACAGATATTTTGTTTTATTACCTCGTTGACAGTTAGTTTGACAAACACGGGCATAAAACTCACGAACATTCTTACTTTATAGTTTCTGTCAAAATTTTGGGTGAAATCTCAAGAAACAAAAAGTCTAGAGGCAAAATGATAAAAAAATTAGTTCAGGGTAACGTGACAAATGATGACAAGTTTAGGGGGTCAAAGTGGATTTAATCCTTCATGTGGTGCAATTAGGAAAACGAGAAGACTGGCAATGTAGAAATTTGAAATGCTGGAAAGGACCTATATTGCCACTGCTGAAAGTCATAAAGAAGAAAAGTTCGCCGTTGTTCCACGTTCCCAGAATTTTATTTGTTGCCAACTAAGTTTGAATAAGAAAATCATTCAGTAACGGCAAAACCCCCTGCTTAACTAGTCAACATGTTAACATCCACCAACGGTGAAAGAAACTACACAACAAGGTGAAAGAAAATCATCAACTAACATCAAGAATATTCACATTCAACCGAGAAACTGAAGCAACAAAGGATCAAGTTGGGAGATTTAACAAGAATTTCGGCCAAAGATAATCTACATATAAACTTGATTGGGCTACTTTCAAAGAATATTGCCATGTTTGATGAGTTGATAGATTTCTCTTGAAATCTTGTTAGTTTAATTTCGAATTTTAGTTGTTTAAAGTTGGATAATTATGGAGAATTGGATTTTGTTGACTTTTATTGCAAGTTGTCGGTGGGTTGTGGTTATTTTGTGGCTCAGTTGTGTAAAGTGTTCACCTTTTGCGGTTAGTGAAATTGTTTGAAGTTCTTGAATTTGATTGTTGATTGGGAAATTGTTGTTGAAAAATGCCAAAAAAAAGAAGAAGAGAAAGACTAGTGTGGAACCCGAATTTGACTTTGACCCAAACCGTGTTGTGACCATTGAAGCACATGAATTCATGTTGATAGGGGTTTTAAGTTAGAGGGAATCTTGAGCATCACCACAAACTTTTTCTGACTTCCGTTAGTACCAACTAAGGAAATCAGATAGTTCCTTAGTTGGGGAATGGGACTATCATGATAGAATTCATCTAGAATTGTAATAAAATGACAGGTCATGTGGTGGTAGTCAAGAAGAAAACTTTCTAGATGTAGTAAAGAAATTAATGCTTAATTGCTTATTACCACCTTCCAAATATTCATAATAGCCAATATGCTAAATCCCTTACTACTGAACTTGATTATGATGGGGTGCTTGAAGAATTAATGGAGGAGACGGCTTTTTTGGAAATTCAATACGGATGTTACCCATTAATACTTTTTAGGAAATTTCTATATATCCATCTGTCTCTTATACACATCTAGATGTGTGTTTTGAGTTTCCCCCATAGTGCATGTAAGTGAAGTGACCAAGGATATAGCACTGCTTGTATACGGTTCAAAGTCGCGGTCATGATAGCAGTCGCAGGAACGTATCGTTCACATCGGTCCGGTGTATCGGTCACGTATCGGCGCCATGCATATTTTGTAATATACAAAATCTAAAAAATTCTTAAAGGAGGAATGAATATACAACACTACAACAAATTAAGTTGTCAAATTAAATTAGCAAAATACAATCACAACTACATATTAGTTGTAGTTGTTTATTATACATAGAGAATGATAAATCGTAGAACCACAAAATACTTTTTTTTTTTTTAAGATATCGGAAAAATTTCATATAAAAATAGAGACTCAATAATTCCTACGGCTACGAAGCAACAAATTATCTCCAATCTATTAAGAAAAGTTTCTCTTCTTTCACGTATCAATTTCCTGAAAGGAAAAAAAGATATCTCATTATATTAAAAAAAAAACAAATACTTAAAAAAAACTAAGGTCATTAGAATTTTTGTCATACCTATCAATACCATGATGAATGACGATGAGGTTCAAAATCATTCTGTCCTTGTTCACTGTAATAGGAGTTACAATATGGCAAGACACTTGGATGAGGTAGAAAAAACGAATTTAGTTATCCATCTGCTGGTTGTGATGATTTGCTGGATGAACCATAATCATTGTGTATGGGAGGTGGAGAATGTCGTGAAGGTTCCATATCACGATTATAGTATCCAAATCCTCTATATTGAATACTAGCACCAGCACTAGTAGATGAAGCATGACCTTGTCCATAATAGTTAACGCTACTTGAATCAGATAAAGATCTCTCATGATATCTCTTAATTGTCCGATCATAATATGAACCTTATACAAGTACTAGTGGACCTCTCAAGATGTCTAGGTTCAATATCTGATCCATATCCAGAATAAGAGCCAGTACTAACTCCATAGGATTGATCATAGCCATATCCCAACCATCGATTGCTTCGATTAAAATCATCTCTACTAGAGGCATGTCCAATATCCAAATTTTGTAACTGCTCATAAACTGTTCTATTTCTTTGTGAATGTGAGCGGTGAAAGGAATCACTTGGAAACTCAATTAATTCATTCAAAAATTGGTGTTGTGCTTCTATACCAGGACGATAACCATGATCAGTATCCTGAGTAGCATAATAATTGTCGTGTCCCTGAGCCCAAGACATGCCTCCGGCATACTGACTATCCTGATAGTA
Organism: Cinchona pubescens; assembly: GCA_025175665.1. Taxonomy (NCBI): domain Eukaryota; kingdom Viridiplantae; phylum Streptophyta; class Magnoliopsida; order Gentianales; family Rubiaceae; genus Cinchona; species Cinchona pubescens. The sequence goes on along the minus strand of JANKKI010000301.1, from coordinate 28,565 downwards.
ATCACCACCTCTACTTGGTCCTTGACTAGAGTTAGTCCCTCCATCATCATTATTATCATCACTACCATTGCTATTAGTTGAAGAATCTGACATTGGTACATATTTATCTCCTTTTTTTGCTTTACCCTTATCTTTCATAGTAGATGATTTGGTAATGCTTTCCGTATTAGTTTTCTTTATAAATTGTGACAAAGTATAGTACCAAAATCATCACTATCATGATCATTGCCTTCTCTAGCTTCATCTTCTTCCTGTTCTTCATTTTGACGAATTTCCTGATCTAACCAACTCAAGTTGTCTTCAGGTAGTGTGGGTTGTTCATTTTCCCTAAGATATTCATCCAATATATCATCTTCATGAAAATTTTGATTTAAATCAATTGGGTTGTAAAAATCATCACTATCCCTTTGATACATCAAATTCTTTACCCTCAATCGCATGTTATAATGCACAAAAATAATTTGTGTAACTTCTCAATTGACAGTCGGTTAGGAAGTATTGGTATGGGTAATCAATGACCATGTACTCCAATTTCTTTCACAACAGAAGATGTACAAGTTTGACTCAAAATTTTAATTGCAATCTTTCTTAAATTTGGAGTCTCATCGCCATAATTAAACCACCATTCAGCTATAAAAAAATAAAATAATAAAACAAATTTATTTTAGAATTCAAAGTATGTTAAACATGTCAATGCTAATTAAATTGTTTCTTATACGTTTAAGTATAGTTTCAAACCTGGCAAACATTTTGTCAATGCTAATTAAATGTTTTAAGCTACAATAAAAAAGAAATACATATGTTGAATTTTAGAGATTGTTAGTTAAGAAGCGCCTTTAGGTATTAATGTCTAAATATTGTCAAAATACCTCATAGATTGCATCAACTTGCACGTCCACATTTGACTCTAGTCGCATGATTACTCCTTTTAATCCTTTCCAAACTTCATTTGTTTCAAATACACAAGTACTAGAGTACTGAAGACTCGGATTCAGAAAATAAGCTAAATAAAAGAAAATTATTAATTTTTTTAAATTTATCTACACTGACTTAAAACCTTGAATAAATAAAATAGTAGTTTGTAAAAATTTAAATTACCTGCTGCATGTAGATCCCGATGTAATTGATTATACCATCTCTTATCAATCACATCCCAATACCTTTTCCAATGTTTGACTATTTTTTTTATTGCCATCTTTGCTCTGTCCATTGCCTCATAGCCAATGATTGGTAAAGTTGGCTTATTGTCTTGATCAATAGTTTTCAAAACTTTCACAAGTGGCTCCATCACTGCACATATATTTCTAACATTGCTCCAAAAACTCTCACTTAATATCAAATCAGCCACATGTCGCGCTTCTATCATTCTTTTAGTAGTATTATTGAACTTTATCCATTCATCAGATGTGCATATTCTTTTCAACTCAGTACAATGTCGAAGAAGACTTTCTATTGAATAAACAATCTGCACAATATTTTCTTCTCCTATTTCATCTACAACCTTATCCATCAAAGAAAAAACAAATTTAGCAGTTTTTTTAATATTTGTGCAATCAACAGAACTATGATATATCATGTTTCTATCACAATATATCATAAAATTGATGATTGGATGTTTTGTATGAGTACTCCACCCATCACACATTATTGTACACCCAAAATCTGGTAATTTCAATTTAATAGTTGTAATATACTCTTCAACCTCTGTTCAACTCCTCATTTAAGTACTCACCTCCAATTTGGTAACCTGAGGGCCCCTTAATTCCAGGTCCAACATGTGCAATTGCATCAATCATTAATTGATAATATGGACCACTGTCAGCTGCATGAAATGGTATAGCATTGAAATGAAAGAATTTTGAAATTGCCTTACCAACCTTTTTTTTGTTTTCTTTCGAAAACATAGCTTTCACAGATTTTTGCTTAGATGGAAATAAATATATCATAGTTCTGTTGATTGCACAAATATTAAAAACTGTCTCTTATACACATCTAGATGTGTATAAGAGACAGGGGTAGGACGTTGACTCGGCCGAGTCGACTCACCGCGATACTTCCTAAAATATGTCAATGTTCAAAATAAATATAATATGTTTATACAAAAATAAATGTAATAAAAATGTAATTTTAATAGTTAATATCACATATAATACGACATATACGGTATGGTAATTCGAGTTCAGATGAGAATGTCTTCGTTGCTCTTCAACAAATTGGAGGTCTGACTTTCTCTTAAAGCTCTTTTAAGCTTTTTTTTCCATCACTATCATATCCTCTTTATTGATTTCACAAATATCATCATTATCATCATCATCCTCAATATTATACAAATTGTCTTGTCGAATAGAATTCAATATTTCTTCTTTTTTCAGCAGTTGTTGCAATTCTTTATGCTTTTCCCATCTTGAGATGATTTTTTATAAAGAATTGCAACAAAAATGTTGTTTCATTCGAGTAATTCCACCATTTACTACTTTTCCGCAATAATTACACTTTACAATTTTTCTATTGCCACCAACGAGTTTACCATGTTCCCAACCAATATCTTTGCTTGCCATTTAACTAAAATATTGACAAAAAATATATATATTTAAAAACATATATTATATTTTTCTTTTAATCATTTCAAATTTGAAATTAAAGATTGATTGACTTAACTTAGTACCAAAATATTAATATGAAATATCATGCACAATAGAGGTTAAAAAAAAACACACATTCTAAACAAGTAGAAAAAGAAAATTTTGTAATGTATGTGTGTGTGTATATATGTATGTGTATATAAATGTCTCTTATATACATCTAGATATATATAAGAGATATATATAATTATATTTATATATTTATATATAAATATATATACGTAAATATATATAAATATATTTATATATATTTACATACATATACATATACGTATATATATATAAATATAAATATATGCACACACGTTTACACAAACAATATATATATGTGTATGTGTGCATATATATATATATATATATATATATATTCATTACGTACAAATATATTATATTATATTATACATATATATACATACATATGATAAATATATGTATATATGTATATTTATATATATATATATATATGTATGTATATATGTATTATACACAGTTTAGATAGTCTTGTTTTCAACTTCTATTTTTTATTTATTTTTTTCTAATTGTTGGTATAACCTTCCGACATTGATACTTCACCCAAAAAGTAATTTAGGTAGTTTTTCTTTACTTTTACTTTCACAAAATTACTTAACCATAATTTTTTAAAAAAACCAATAAAAAATAGAAAATTATTAAAATTAGTTATTAAAAATAAAATAAAAATCACCTTTCTCAAATTAGGTGCCCAACTCCTTGGATAACTCCACTATTTTAGCCGCTGCTTCTTCTTCAACTCTACTATTTTAGCCTCTACTTCTTCTTCAATTCCGACTGCCATTCTTTTCACGGCAGATTTCTCCTCCAATTGGAAATGTGAGGGATGTGATATAGTAGATGGTTAATTTTCAGGAATAATATTGTCTCTTAAGGCACATCTAGATGTGTATAAGAGACAGGATGTGTTATAAGATAGACAAAGTGTATTAAAATAAGCATGCTGGCAGCTGGAGAACCTTGAGGTGACAAACTTCTTTTCTGCATTTCTTGAGGATTTAATTGCTTCCGTGCTTGTTGCCCTCGTCATCTTCCTCCAAATGCGCCACGCCCCTCAAGAAATGCAGAAAAGAAGTTTCGTCCACTGAATCTACAAAATGGTGGGGCTATGTCTCCATTCATCAACACTTCAGCCCCACCATCTTTGCTACTCATTACCTCAATACCATCACCGTGATCATACAAACCAGTAAAACCCTTGGGTTAATCATTTGGCTTGCTAGATAAAGCTCTAAACCTATACTTCTTCTTGAACATCAATGCCCTATTGCCTTCTTTCCCACCCAAACTGTTCTTCTCATTCACACCAGCTAAGTTAAAAGACAACGCACTCCACGGAGGATTTGAATAAGAGGCAGGACTGTAAACCAAGTCGACTCTCCGACATGTCCCGGTTCTGACTCGTACCAGTGGGCTCCATTCCGGTTCTGACTCGACGAGTCAACTCGGACTCGGCCGAGTCTTGAACCGTGCTTGTATATGCTTTAGGAAAGAGAAGACCATTGATATCGGTTGGGAATCCATCGATGATCTGCAAAATGAAATATGAAGTCATGCAAGTCTTATTTATCTAATCTTATCGCTACATATGTGCTAATGGAGATGTAAATACGAGGCGTGATCACGCTATGCAAATCATGAACAGGTTACCAAATTGGAGGTGAGTACTTAAACTGTCTCTTATACACATCAAGACTGTGTAGCATAACACGGGCAAGGAGCACAAGGGCAAGATGGACAAGTGGGTCAAGGTGCAGAACAACGCCATGAAGGGCTATGCAGTCCACCCCGAGCGAATTTATAATTATATCCTATACTACCATAGTCAACATGAGAGTTCAACCGGATTGTGGCTTACCATAGTATCAGTGTTAATACAGTACACTGCAAGTGACTGGACATCATTGCCATGAGATTGAACGAGATTCAATGGCCTGAGGAACCTCCAGCTCCAAAGTGGCACTTCAAGGCAGACTCGGATGATGAGGAAGGAGGTAATACTAATGAGGAGCCACAAGATAGCCCAACGAGAGATGATGATGCCGGATCTTCTGGCTACTTGATGATATGTATTCCCACATGATGATGGCTTGGGAGACTCTTTTACCTTGCATTTGAACTATTTGTCTTTCTATTCTAGTTTTATTTTCTGTTGCAGACCAATAGTGTCTTTACTTTTGTTGATGACAAAGTATTAGGACAGGTAGTTATCTTATTATGTTGTGTTGGTTGGTAGTAAGTACTACACTAGTGATGGCACTTTAGTTTTATTTGATTAATGGATGTTGGTTTAGTAATATCTTTAGCTAATGGTGTTATTGTTGATTATGTGATTGGGTTATTTGTTTTGGTTTGTTGTGTGCCATTCATTATTGGTTAATGGTGAGGTTTGGGCCAAATAACCATATTTTGGCAAGACATTGTTCAAACTGGTTGTGTATGTGTGTTTGCCAATGTTCAAGTAATTGGAAGAGTTAAAATGTGTTGTTTTGACATAGCTAAAACTTCTCGCCAATTTCCGTTTCATCTTCTCTTTCCTCCCTTCCTCCTGTCTTTTCTATTTCCCCCTCTTCTCCCCTCTCCTTCCCCTTTCCCTTCCCCATCTTCGTTCTCTCCTGCATCCCCTTTGCCTATCCCCTATGATCTCCCCTCTGCAGCCTCTTCTCCCTTCTTAGCCTATCCCTTTAGTTTGGGTGATTTTTGGGAAAAAAAATAGTTGAGAATGATGATGGCTTGATTTATTCCATTAATCCTTGTTTAATTTCATTTTTTTTGAGTGATTTTTGAGGGGATAAAAAATTAGACAGAGGGTTCGACTCAAGCAGCCATTTCTAACCCCTGTCTCTTATACACATCTAGATGTGTATAAGAGACAGGATTTTTATTCTTGATTATCACTTTCAATTTTGCGCAAGAGAATGAGAAAATAGAATAGAATATGTCACCAGTAAGTTTTTTGACACTAATTAGAGGTATCATACTTTTCAAATAGTTTATTTGAGGCTATACCGATATTCACCAAAATCATTCTTTTGAAAGACGAAACATTATTGAAAGTGGTTGGAAATACATTAGGCCATTGTTTGGAAATGTTTGCTTGAATTGCATTTGTAAGAAAGAAAAGAAATATTATCTATCTTGTGGCTGCTTAATTCTAGGTGTGGTCTAGGATGCATTTCATGCCAACGGTTGGTTTACAGAAGTGCCGTTTTGTTCAAAAAGAAAAGAAAATAAATGAAAACAATAGAAAATTAAAATAAAAGAGCACAAAAATATTATCTTAGCAATAAGGCCAACAGAGGACTGGGTATCACCAATGTCGTGATTTCAAAAATCCCACTAGGAATTAGAGGTCTAAAAAGCAAGTAACAACAATGTTTCAACAAATATGCCATTTAGGACTTAGATTACCAACCAAGGAGTGTACGTACTGTTGTTTAGTATCCTTCATCACTTCAAATTAAAAACCCCTAACTAGATTAATTCTTTTTCTTTGTATGTTATATGCATCTTCGTTTACTTCAATTCCAATGATCCTTCTATTCTAATTAATACTAGTCGGCAATGGGCTCAGTCGAACTTTCGACAAGTTAAGTGGGACTAAACTCTTGTTTTCGATATATCGAAAACTTTTACAAAAACCTTTTGACGTATGAAATATTTAGTTGTATTGGAACTTATATTTGTGGTATGGAATAATGTTTTATGCGGAATTGGAATAGGAGTGATAAGTTTGAATAACTTGAACTCGTATGCTATTTTATTGCATTTAAGATGATATGGACTAAGTCGATTCACCCGAGTTCTTAGTCCTTATTTTGTGTGTATTAGTAGTGTTTTAGTCTTTTATGTGCGTTCTTTTCAATTATCATGGTTTTTTGTTTTCGTTAATTTTGTTCGATGAGCAAAACACTAAGTTGGAGGGAGTTGCCACTTCTATAAAATAGAATTATTTTCATCACTTTTTAGACGCATGGCTTGATGTGCCAACTTGCAGCTGTATGTTTAACCAATTTTATTAGTTGGCAAACTTATATACATCAAGTATTTATGCTTATTACGTTTTTATGCTTGAATTAATGATAGAAGTTGCTACTTATGTTTTGCTATTTCTTTTTGAAAACTGAGGTTAAAATCATCTATTTACGGGTTTGAGAGTTAAAATATTAGAAAGTCAAGCTGCCCAAAATTCAACAGTCCAGATCTAGGCAACAACATAAAAGTTCGCCGCCAACAAAGGCAGATAGAAGACCCTTCACCAATGACGGTCCTTGAAAACAAAACATTTTGCTGACGGCGAAGTGATCAAAACCATAATAATCAAAGACTTCACTGCTTGTGAAGTTCCAAGCATTTTTCTCTTTTACCACTAGTGAAGGGCCCTGACAGATAAATTTGGCATAAATACTTTTCCACAACCATTTTGAAGCAGATAGCATAGTTTTAGATAGAGTAGTCTAGCTGAGGGTTTCTAGTAGTTTTTCTCATAGCTGAGGGTTTCTAGTAATTTTCTCTCTAAGTATCCATTTGTCATTTCAATGTACTCTTCACATTTGAAATTTCTTTAGCTTCCATCTTTCGATTCATTGCAAAAATCTATTAGTTAATGCTTGTAGCTATAGTTGGTTATACTTTGGAGCTCATTGAAGACAAGTGTAAGACCTTATCTCTAAGTTTACTATCAAATGTCTATTCTCTTTTATGCTTTGTCTCTTTATATTTATGGTTATTTGTGCTATGTTTAGCTCTTATCCGACTTGTATTTCCATTTCTTTGCTCGAGGCTTCTCCTTTCTATTTCAAATCTTTGTTAGCTATGTCTAAACCATTTTACCCTTGTCTCATTTTCTTACAATTCTAAACTAATTTAAATGGATTAGGTGTAGAATATGAGAAATCTAATATCAAATAGGTAACATTTAAATTGACAAATTGAAGAGGAAAAGTTGAACCTTTTGAGTAACTAGTAAGATGCAAATGCGATACACATGTTGACCCATATATCTCTTTTGTTACACTGTAAGATTCAAACGGTGTACATTGTTTTCTTTTTGTTGGTAACTACTTAAAATTAAAATCCAATAGAATTCTATTATAATTCAGAACCTTTTAATTTTTGATTTGGAGGAAAGAGACCTCCCACTCTAAGCTGGCATTTTTATTTTCTCAAGTATTATTAGATTTAACTTATAAGACAATATTAATCAACATTCATTTTGAAATTGCAAACATTAGATAAATTAATACTAAGAATAAGACCACAATTTTTTTATCAACTAAAATAAGTATAATTACAATTCATAAGAGTTGACAGGATGCAATTATCAACATATACAAAATAAATATAAGCCTACTAATTTAACTGAACCTAATAGAAAAATTGTTTTCATTATGTGTTTACATCAAACTTCTTGAGAAGCTTAGGCATTGAATATAAAGTTATAAATTTCAGTAAATCTATCAAGTATTTATTTCTTTATTTGTGCTTTGGTTTGTGAAAAGTATGACTTAAATTAAGTTGATGAAAACAAACTACATTAAATATCACTAAAACTACACATTCTTTATCCTGTATGAATACAAATGACATGCTTAAGTTCTTTTATATGAAATTGCTTTCTCTTTTTCCCCTTTTTATTAAATTAGGATTTAATCACTTCAATTTCTAGTCTTTCTTTTTTCTTTCTCTTTAATGTAATAATTTATAAATAAATTGAAGCTTTTTATCTTTTATAGAAAACATTGTATTATATTTGACCTATTAATTACTCGGATATGTGTAAAAGAGACAAATAAAATTTTTAGATTTTCAAGCTAATTTGAGAGGCTATTACAATTTAGAAAAAAATCTGATGAAAACAAAAAAATTATCATTCTCAGCTTTTACTAATGACCACTGTTTTCTTTCCTCAACACTTGGTTTCAATTTTTTTTTTTAATAGACAAAACACCTATGATTATCACTTTTTAGTTTAACTAATGTGCGCATCTTATCCGGTTGTGTGTGTAAGTGTACATACACACACATACACACAGATATATATATATCCTCTATAAATATATTTCATTGCATGCTTGCTCTTTTTTTTTTTTTTGTTTCAAGAAAAGAGAAAAATGCTTGGAACTTCACAAGCAGTGAAGTCTTTGATCAAACGTAGTTAGCGACAAGGCCGTTTTCGTTAATTTAGCAATGAAAACAATGATATCACTGTCTCTTATACACATCTAGATGTGTATAAGAGACAGGCATTAAGCACACTGGACAGTAGCTTGATTGAAAATTTTGTTACTTGGTTGGCAACAAATTCAATGATGAAGCAGCGACAAATAGCAAATTCATTGCTAAATCGTCCCTTTTGTCTCTTATACACATTTAGTCCGTCGATAAGAGACAGCAAGAGCGTATTCAAACTTAGACCTGTCTCTAAAACTAATCTAATGGTTGATGTTTGGGCTGCAGACAAATGAACCAATATATAAAGTCCAAGGAGCCGAGATGGGGTTGTCAAGATTTTAACCCTGTCTCTTGTTGGGATATCATAATTCGCGAGAAAGTCTGCCAAGTTAGCTTCTCGTTAAATATGATTAAAACTGAAACGAACTTGAGCAAGAAGGACTCTCTCGAATAAGAGCATCCAAATGCCAATTCTTGGCATAGATGTGTATAAGAGACAGCTGAAAAGAACTTGAGAATCGAATTCAATCAGCAAATCTATGTAACCATGGTGTAAAAAATTTTTGACACCTTTAATTAGAGCCGTGATCTCTACTTCCATAATTATTTTATGACCAAAAGAAAAGGCAAAACCAAACATCAAGCGACTAGCCGAGTCTTTGAGGAGACCTCCACCCCAGCAAGACCTATAGAGGATACGAGGGAGCCATTCACATTCAATTTGACTCAGCCATAGGGAGGAAAACTCCAGCATACCGAAGTAGGGGCTAGGATTCTGGGCAGTTGCAATCAAGACCCAAACTTAAAAGTTAACAAGATGTGTATAAGAGACCAAAGAAACACAAATGAACATTAGACTGAATAGTGGACAGCAAACAGTTAAAAGTACACCTCTTTCCATCAAGAAGAAAATAGGTACAAGCACACCATAGTTGCCAGCATATCACCGAAAGGATAATAGCAACAAGCTGTCCATTTAGAGTATGTGAAACGTGCATCAACCAAATATGTAGTATATGATGACATGTGTGATTAATTGCTCAGGATACCAAAAAGGTACTCGATGGCAGTCCAGATGCGAGATGCTTGCATGCAATCCAAGAAAAAAATGATCAATGGAATCTAAAGAATTGCAAAAGCAACATTTGGAAGCCAATTGAAAACCTAGTTCCATAAAGGTATCTCCGAAAGGAAGCAAGCCCTTCAACATTTGTCAAACAAGGATCGAATATTTGATAGGAATTCTTGAGTTCCAAATAAAAGACAGACACCTCATAATGGAATTTTTTGGCCGAACTAACTAACAAGATGAAGAAGTGGTTAAAATACCGTTTGAAGTAAGATTCCAAAAAAGAACATCCAGCTCTCTAGAAAGGAAAATATAATGCTGCAAAATCTTTTCCATCCCATCCGAAGACACTAAGGAACCAACAAAATCTCTCGATCAGCCTTACTCATTAGAGAAAACATTTTTTATTTTGAGGTCCGGATAGTGAATTTGATCCAGATCTGCCAAAGGCCAATATCAAGCAAGCGACAAAACCAAAAATCAGAATCAGCTGACCAAATAGCAAGTTGAATATGAGGCTTCGCTAAATCTTGCGCCTTAGCCATTCTTCACTAGACTGGAGATGGAAGAGTTAGAGTATAAGTGTTATACTAGCTTGTCATGAATTTAGCCCACATCGAGGAGGATGAATGAAAATTCCACCAGAACTTGCTAGTAAGTGAATGAACAACATCATGAACATTTTGAAGGCCGAGGTCATCTTCATTGGTTGAAAAACAAAGATATTTCCACTTATGCCAATGTCTTCGTTTACCAAATTTTGATCTCCCCAAATGAAGTTAGACTGAATACAGTCTAGTTGAGCTAAAATTTCTTTGGGGGAATCAAGTACAGCAAGTATATCTATTGGGACCATCGAGAAAACTTTTTTATTAGTATTAGCCATCCACCTGGATAGAGTATCTTATTCTTCCATCCAGTAAGGCGGTCACGGACTTTATCCAAAATTGGTAAAAAATATGAACATTTTTCCCTCCCATCGAAAATGGGATAGCCAAGATAGGTGAATGTGAATGAAGACCACCGAATACCTATCAAAGACAAAATAGTTACTTCGGAAACCCGGGAGCATCTCCTAGAAATCAAATAATAACTCTTGGAAAAATTAATTCTTTGTCTAGAGCTCTTGTGAAATCCCATAAATTTTCGCAAGGAACCTTTATCAGCTTTAGTGAAAATCAAGATATCATCAGCAAATGCCAAATGAGTGACATTCGAACATTCCTTGGGATCGAATAAGCTTGTATGCTACTATCCTCAACCAAAGCTTTGATACCTCTTGATAATGCTTCCAAAGTTAGAATAAAGTTTAAAGGAGATAAAGGATCTCCTTGCTTTGCCTTGCAAGATGAGCAGAAGAAACTTTTACTTTCATCATTAAGCAGCACAGAAAAGCAACTAGCCTTTAAATTCATCATTACTAACTTCACAAATAATTCCAGACAGACAAATTTAATAAGTAGAGGCAGAATAAACTGCCAGGAGACCCTGTCAAACGCTTTCATCATATCCACTTTAGATTGTCGAATTTTTCCCTATGATCCTGTATCGAGTTAGGTGAAAAGTTCTTGGGCTAAAAGAACGCTATCAGCTGTAGTCCTCCTAGAAACTAACCTTGACTGCTCTTCCAAAATCAAGCCAGTAGGATTCAAGAAAGACGATAAGTCGATATCTTAGTAAAAATTTTATTAATGAAGTTGCATAAAGAAATTGACCGGAAGTCATTAAAAGAAGAAGGATTATCCTTTTTAAGAATAAGCACCAAGAAAGCACTCGAAACATTAATTAGGAAGACCTTTCCCTGCAAAAAAAAAAAATCACTAACTACCTCAAGAAGATCATCTTTAATGATATCCCAACAACAAACATAGAACTGGCTTGACAAGCTCAGCTTGCTGCTCAACTGAAACTAGGACAGGAATGAGATCCAATAATTGTTGCAAGCTAGATTCATCAATTCCAAAATTCGAAAAAAGATTTTTATAATATTTTACTCATTAGCAATATCATTTGGAGAATCAAGCTACTGTCCAGTGTGCTTCTTGCTCAATCTAGATCTCTTACTCAATAAAGAAGCATGGAAATTTTTTTAGATAGAATCTCTTGCAACTAGCCATTTGCATTAAGATTTTTGCTTCCAAAAATCTTCTTCCATCTTAAGCTTGCGAAAAAATCTGCTTGAGCTTGTGAAGGCTCTGACTATCCTGTCTCTTATAAACATCAAGATGACGTATAAGATCTCATCAAACCCATCTACATGTTTGACCAAATCAAAAATATTGTATTCCAATACACATCTAGGTTTGCTTGAGCTCGCTGAAGGCTCTGTCTATCTTGTGGAGATTGAGAAGTTTCAAAATGACGTTCCAAGTCATCCATCAAACCCTCTACATGTTTGACCAAATCAAAAATATTGTAGAAGGCCAAATTATTCCACTGACGAAGAGCAAATGTTAATGTTTAAGTTTACACTAAAGGCATATAAACCCATCATCTGCACTGGAGATGACCAATCAACCGAGACAACATTCATGAAAGTCGAGTACTCAAGCCATAGATGTTGAAACCGAAAAGGTTGTCTGATAGATGAGAAGCAAATGAGAGTGGTCAGAACCCACCCTAATCAAATGTTGAATGTGTGAATCAAGAAAGACTACTAACCAATTAGAATTCACCAGAAGACAATCAATCCTTTCCAGACTTCTAATTGGTTAGGGGGAGGACCAAGTGTAGTTACTGCTCGAATAAGGTAACTATTCGACCACAACTCTACTTAGTATCATTAAACCCCTTCATGGCATAAAAATGTTGATTTAATTAACCCAAGTATTCTGAAATACCAGAAATGGTGGATTGAAATCACCTTTCACAAGCCAAGGAATATCAATCGTAGGTGCCAATGAAACCAAAGATGACCTAAAGGTATCTAAGCTCTATGTGTAAGCATTAGAATAGAAAAAGATGGCCATAATAGCTCGATGCCAATCTGTACACAAGATCTTCATATCCATGAACTGGTCAGAATTTGTGATAACATTAATTGCAAAAGAATCCTTCTAGAAAATCCAAATTTTATTATTATTATTAAGCATGCAAGACTTAAACCCTTGCTGAATACAAAACTCCTCGAGTCTCGATTAAGGGCTTAAAAATATAAGCCAGGAACATTATGCTAACTAATCAGTTTTCTTAGTCTCCAAATAGATGATTTTTTAGTGATACCTCGAGTATTCCAAACCAAAAGGATATTCTGAAATGCAGGAAAAGGGAAGTGAATGAGATTAAAAGTGCTTGCTTGGAGTCAAAATATTGCATGTGACTAGATTGACTTTTTTCTTTCGTATATTTTGGTTTATTGACGACTACTCTATAGGTTGCTCAGCTAATCTAGAGTAGTCGTCAATAAACTGGCAGACGTGTCGAGAATTCATGAAGAACTCCATTAAGAACATGGCGTGGCCTATAGTTGTGTTTCAAAACTTCAGAGTCTGAAAGAGAATCAACAATATCTACTTCTTGAACAAGTTTTTTTGAATGAGAGACTCGGAACCTCGAGTGGTGATTATTAATTATCTTCAACTCAACCTACGAACATCTGGGACTATAGATTCATGCATGCATGACACATGCATGTTGCACTTTGGATCATCCTACATTAACCTAAATGAAGATGACCTCGGCCCTGTCTCTTATACACATCTAGATGTGTATAAGAGACAGTAAGTATCCTTGGCCGTCACCCATCTCTGTCTCTTATACAAATCCTAGAATGATTAGACGGATCCACAACCGTAGGTTCAGACGAGGAAGTCTCATTCAATCTATAAGCTTGAAACCTAGTCTCGTCTTTCCTAGGGTTAGGGTTTTTTGGTCAAACCGACTTCGAATTGAGGCTAGGGTTTAGAGATACCATCGGCAAAGAAGAATTTGATAGGATAGAGTACAATATCATCTACGATTTCGATAATTGATGTGTAGCCTGTGTGTTAACATTCAAGTAGCCAGAATTCATGTGACCTACCTTGAGATAAAAAAAGATAATGCAAGGAAAGCATTCCTTCATCCTTTAATTTCCTTTATTCTACAATCGTCATTGCCAACAAAAATTCGAACAACCCTACGCATGGTGAGAACGAGCTCTGCACAAATTCTTGCCTTGACTAGTCTCAAGCCTTTCACTGCTGAAGCATCGATTTTGAGGGGATTTCCAACAAGCCTCCCAATAGAGAAAATAGCAGCTTTATGGAATAGTTGAAAAGGATAACCTTTAAGCATAATCCATACGGGAACAATTATACACATCTAGATGTGTATAAGAGACAGTTCTTGTACAAAACCTGCCTGCTATCCTAAATGACCATATTAGCATTTAGGACTGTCTCTTATACACATCTAGATGTGTTCCTCGTTTCTAAGGTTGATGATTATGTGCTGTCTCTTATACACATCTAGATGTGTATAAGAGACAGGGTTTCCCCCAATAAATATACTAACTAAAGTAAAACACAAATGGCTAGCTAATTTTTGGACTTGTTTTGGAGAGAAAAACACAGTTGGCTCACCTTTATAGGAAGAAGGTGGAGCTAAAGGAATGTCAATATCAGTAGATAAAAATTGCAAAAAGGAACATATTGGAAGGGGGATGCCATTCAGCCTCGGCAAAGGGCAGCCATGGCTAGGGTTTAGCAGAGGTTAGTCGATGAAGAAAATATGAAAGAGAGAGTGGAGAAATGTGTATATTTATTTATTTATAAATTATAAATAAATAAATATACACATACACACATACATGCTTGTTCTATTTTTAGTTGATTTTTCTCTATTCTTATTTAGTCAAACCTATATTATGCTCTGGCAAAAAGCATAAAAAAAAAAAGTTACTACATGTATTAGGATCAAGAAGGAAAATGAAGTGCAGTACATTGATATGCATATCAACGTAAATGTACTGCACTTCATTTTCCTTCTTGATCCTAATACATCCTTCTTGATCCTAGCTAATGACAACTACATTAGATTGGTTTCCATTTATCGTGATGATGTAAATATGCTATGGATGATAGCTTGTAGGAAAAAGGATATGGAATTGAATAAATTGTGCTTAATTTTTCTTTCTACTTTTCCTCCTTTCCAACAAAGTTCAACGATTCATTTGACTACATCACTTAATTGATTTTCCTCCTTTCCATGCATGATAAATCCTTGCAAGTTGATGTTAAAAAATGATACAAGGTTCTTTGATCCAAATGTTGCTGCTAATATCAAACACTTGGTAAAGGTTTGCGTGATGATCAACATTCTAGATTCCAAAACAACAACAAAAAAGGTGATTAATGACCCTAAGGTGTTTGATTCTTTGTCTCACTTGGATGAAGAGACAGACCTTTCCCGAGCATGAGGAAATCGAGCAACTCGAAGAACTGATGATGTAAAGAAGGTGTATTGGGTTATGAGAACCATATTAACAAGGCATGCAACTCGTGCCTTCAAGGAGAGCTCCTCATCACTTCTTAATGGTTAATGCCTTAGTGTGGAATGTCCTCAATGCTTGCAAGAAATTATCTTCAGAGTGACTCAAAAAACTTATTAAACTGCACAACATTTCCTTTGTGGTACTCTTAAAACAAATGGCAGATGCTAGTGGGATTTGGGAATTTTGTTTTCATTTGCATTTTGAAATTTTTACCTATAATATGTCTAATAAAATTTGGGTGCTATGGAAGAAGTCATTTTCTCTTCAGGTTTTATAGAGTTTTAATCAATTTGTGTATTTTTTGGTTAATCAGCTCTTTGAAGGCGACGTCTATATATGCCAAGAGTACTCCAACTGAATGTAGGTATTTGTGGACTCTCTTTGTCTGATAGGGTTAATATGGTTTGTGTTGGGGGGATTTTAATGTTATAGAATCGCCCTTGGATAGAGATGCATGCGAGCAGAGCAAGCCAAAACATACAGGCAATGGCTAATTTTTCAAAAATGATTATGCGTGGGCTAAAGAATCTTCCTTTTTGGGGAACAATTTTACTTGGTCGGGGAGGTGAGGCATGGTCGACTAGTCTGGAAAAGGCTTGATCATATTTTGGTTAACCAACCGTGGTAATATCGCTTTACAGATTCAGCAATTACACGTCTTAATCGCGCTTCTTCTGACCATTCTTCTCTATTGTGGTTAATCAGTTATTTGAAAGAACATGATCCTTGTCCTTTTAGATTTTAGAATATGTGGATGCGACATCACTCTTTCTCGTCGTCTGTGAAGGATAACTAGAGTCAATCGATTATGGGGCAATGGCATTCAGTTTGAAGCTCCGTTGTCTTGAGACTGAAGGAATGGAATAGGGATGGGTTTGGTAATATTTTTTATATGATTCTCATGGTAGAAGAAAAGGTAGTTTCTAAAGAAAGCCAGTATGAAAATATGCAGACGGCAGGATAAGCACATGAGAGGAATTACGTGCAGCTCAAGCAAATCTATTGTCTCACTTGAAAAATGAAGAACTATTTCTCCGAGAGAAGGCTCAGGTTAAATGGTTGAAGGAAGGAGATTCCAACTCAAAATTCTTTCATGCCACACTATTGCATAAAAGTACAGCTTTATCAATCAGGAGAATTAAAGAAAGGCAATGGTAATTGGCTCTTGGCTGTAGATGACATTAAAGTCGAGGGTGTTAGTTATCTCCAATCTCTATTATCACATGAGAGGATGGATGCTCTAGTGATAAAGTCATTATTGGATAATATTCCTTCTCTTATCACATCGGCTCAGAACAATGATTTGATTAAGCCGGCCTCAATGGATGAGATTAAGTAGATCATTTTTCAAATAGATAAAGACAGTCCTTCTAGTCCAAATGGTTTCTTAGAGGTCTTTTTCATGGTTTTTTGGGATATTATTATGGAGGATCTTTTTGGGACGGTGCAGGAATTCTTGATCAGGGTTCCTATCCACTAGGGCTATAACTAGTGCTTTGTCTGTCTTACTGCCTAAAAAAGATAATCCTAGAAACTTTGTAGACTTTCGGCCAATTTCATTATGTAGCTTTGTCAATAAGGTTTTTTCAAAAATATTGGCAAACCGATTATCTATCTTGCTCCCACAGATAATCTTTCTATAGCATCTAGTTTTGTACAAGAACGTACTATGGCGGACAATATCTTGCTGGCTTAGGAAATGGTGATTTCACATGATAGAAAAGCTTGAGAGAATAATATTATTCTCAAATTGGATATGGTGAAGGCATTTGATAGAGTTTCCTAGTGTTTTCTTGAACATTTTCTTCTTAAGTTCGGGTTCAACACCACCTTATGCAATTTGAGCTTTAAATAATACAAGGAGCAATTGATTTTCTTTGTTGATTAATGGTGAATCGCTAGCATCTTCAAGTGTCTAGACACATCTAGCAGCCCCCCTCGAGGGAAGAGGCTTATTACCTGTCTCTTATACACAGAAGTAATCTAGCTCCTTGGCATCAGTCAAACAAAATTCCCATTGCATTATCTTGGATGTTTCCTTCATAAAGGGAGAAAGCTTGTTAGTCATTTTCAATATCTAGTAGAAAAAATTCAGTAATCGTTTGGCCAATTGGAAATAGAAGTTATTCTAGCCTACTGGACGACTTATTCTCATCAAACATGTCGTCACTTTAATACCTATACACATCCTGGGATTCCCCAAAAAGAGTTCTTATTGAAATAAGAACTCTTTTCACCTTAAAGCTGGGAGGAATCTGTCTCTTATACACATTCTAGGAGTGTATTGGTGAAGTTGGAAGAATTTTTACTTTCTAGAATAGGAAGATGGACTTGGTATTCATGCACCGGATGATATAATCAAGGCATTCTCTCTTCAATTATGGTGAAATTTTTTTAATTCTTCTTCCTTATGGTCTAAATTCATGCAGGGCAGATATCGTGACGGTCAAGTAGATCATAGTTTAGCAATACGGCATCGCATGCAAAAGGTGGTTGATGTTTTTCACGATTCCGCTCAAGCCCTAGTTCATAATGGTGAGTCTTCTTTTTGGTTTCCAAATTGAGAAGCAGTGTGGAAGAGACTTTTCAGGAGAGGAGATCCAAGATAGTGAATAAGAGACAGATGTAATAGAAGCTCACACTTCGGGCAATTACAATTCCTCTAGTAAGTTTTCCACCAAAGAGGCTTATCATGTTATTCATTGTCCTAGAAATAGTACATTAACTCCTAAGAAAATTTGGAGTGTAAGGATTCCCATAAAGATATCTATTTTCAAGTGGAAATACTTAACAGTGTTTTGCCTTTTCCTGATGTCCTTATGAAATTTGGCACTCATGGTCCTTCTAAATGTCCAGCATGCGATAATTTAGGTGATATGGATCATTTGTTTTCTTCTTGTGGTTTTGCATCTTCGGTTTGGTATTTTTTGTGTTAAGCTCAATGTTTTACCATTAAATACTTGCTCATTGACGTATTGGCTGTATAATTGGTGGTTGTCCGCAAAATCTAGGGAAGAAGGATATTTATTTGCCTTGATTTCTGTGCTTATTTGCTAGAGTTTGTGGACTGCCCGTAACAAATATGTCAATGATGGCTTTCTTCCCTTTCTTACATTTGCAACTAATAATATTATGTCTTGTATTTCTAATGCTAGTTTCTTGTTCGGGTGCATTATGATTTGCCTATTGTGAGGTTACACTTAAGAGAAGCCCGATCGATTGCTTGGCATACTCCTTGTACAAGTTTGTTTAAACTTAATGTGGATGGTTCATCTATTGGAAATCCTGGACAGTCTGGTTGTGATGGTATTCTCGTGACTCTCAAGGTCGAGTTATGTCCGGATTTGCATATTCCTTAGGGCATGGAACTAGTTTGTTTGCCGAGGTGATGGGTTTTTACGTGGACTTAATCTAGTTCTCTGCTCTCAAATTTCATAATTCTACCATTGAGAATCATCCATTGAAAATATTTGAGATGAATTATGGGTCAATCTCATATTGCTTGGCGGATTAATTCTTTGGTTCATTATATTTAGTATTTGCTATCTCTTGGACAATTCTAAGTTCACATATTCACCAGGAAGCTAATGTTGCGGCTGATGTTGTGGCTCGAATGGGAAGTAATTCTATATCTCTAGATTTGCAGTTTGATGCCTCAGATCAGTAACCAACTGTTTGACCGGTTTGCCCTGACTAGATGCAATCAGTTTTCCTTCAATTAGGATCATGGTTTACTGTATTTTTTTACATTTCCTTTTATCTTGTAATTACTAGACAGTTTTTGTCTAGTCCCCCCTCTATGTACTCTAAAATTTTTAATTGAATAAAATTTGGGAATAGCGGCCCCCACCAAGGTACCACTGGTTAGCTAACTTAAAAAAAAAAAAAAAAAAAAGTCTAGTTCATCTTTTGTATCAACCTGTCTTATAGTGTAAAGTTTTACCTATAATTTATTGAACTTAACTTTAGTTCATTTAAAAGTTAGTATATTATGTTAGGCATAAAATCTAAGTGAATTTTAAGGTATCATTGACCAAAAAAAATGTTTTGCTCAGATTCACTCAAGAATCTTTGCGAGATCGGAAACTCTTCCATTTCGCTTTGCATAGAGAGAGCCGCTTAGTTTCTACCCATGGCGGAAACTGTTCAACTTTCCCCATGTTGCTTTTTTATTGAACTTTTATCTCAACCCTTGAGGGTCGGAACGATGCTTGCTGTCTCTAAGCACTTGAAGATGAATGATTGAGGGTTGGTGCAAATCCCCCTCCTCAAATTATTTACTACATACTAGCCTCTTAAGACACATCTGCTAAGCCTCTGCCCTCACAGGTTTGCTTCTTTATTCAAGGCTGTAGCTCGAAACTCTTAGAGTTGGAGCAGTTAAAATCTGACCGTGCCTTGTCCGAACTTCGAGGTTGGCGGTTTTGTTTTTGCTTGGGGCTACTAAGCCTCGCCTCTTATACACATCTTGAACAAAAAAGGGAATCCCAGGATGTGTATAGGTATTAAAGCTGTCTCTTAGAGCACATCTAGATCGGTATCTGACTGTGCCTTAAGAGAACCTCTGAGGGTTGGCGCGGCTTTGTTTTTTGCTTGGAGGGATACTAAGCCTCTGCCCTTGAGGGGGGACTGCTAAGCCTCTGCCCTCAATCATTTGCTTTTTTGTTCAACTGAATCCGAAACTCTTAGAGTCGGGGGCGACGATGAGGAAGAGAGGGTCAAGGCAGAAGAAGGACCCTCCCTCAAGGCATTGCTGTCTCTTGGGACACATACTAGATGTCTTCCCTTGACAGGAGCAAGCCTCTCAAGGGAAGAGGCTTTTTTGTTCAACTAAATCCGAAACTCTTAGAGTTGGAGCAGTTCGAACATCTGACTTTTGAAAAGGGACCTTCATTATATTCCTTGATAATATTTTTTTAAATTTACAATGTTCCACATTCTAGGAACAAGATTCCCTCTCATATCCACCAACTTGTAATTGCCCGAAGTGTGAGCTTCTATTACACGATAGGGTCCTTCCTAGTTTGGATCTAACTTTTTAGTCCCTTCCACACTCGCTTCTGGAACTGTCTCTTATACACATCTAGATGTGTATAAGATACACTCCTTGCGATCCCAATCGCAAAGCATCGGATCCATTGCTGTCTCTTATACACATCTAGATGTGTATAAGAGACAGTGAAACGCATAGAAGTTAAGCGCCTCTTCAGGCCAAAGGTGCTTGGGCCTTTGACAAGTGGTCCTAGTATGCCCATAGGACACTAGGCAATTCTTCAACCCAAGCACCTTTGGCTTTTTCAAGTCGGGTATTGAGTCGTCCACGGAGTTTCGGTTACACACTTCATCTGTCCATTCGCTTGTGGGTGGGCGACCGGTGAAGTGTAGTTTAATTTCAAGGTTGGCGCAGCTCCTGAAATGTTCTCTTCAAATTGCTTCCCATTATCGAAACGAGCACGGTAGGAATCCGAACCGACAAACAACGCCAAAAGAACTTTTCTACCTCTTTTCCCGAGATTGTAGCCGGAGGTTCTCAATCCACTTAGTGAAATAGTCGACGACAACTATTAAGAACTCAAGCTTGCCAACCTCCTCGGGAAGTGGGCCTGATGTCGATTCCCCACTGAGCAAACGACATCATGGGCTTTGAATAGGATACATATCCGAGATGGTCTTCTGAGACAGGACAGTCCAGGAAGGACACTACTGCAGAGTTTTGATAAAGCCATCGGAATGTGTGTATCTGGTTCGAACAATTTTCCTGATGTCACTTCAGGAATAAATCAATATTGCATGAACTTAGACTATTTTTTCAAAATCACTCCACGAGGCTCGTAGTTTCCCAGGTTTTGATTTACAACGAGCTGAGAATCTGAATGGATCTTTAAGGTTCGGGCACCCACCTAGTGGGCCATTTCTATCCCACAGATAAGGGCCTCATACTTAGTTTCGTTGTTGATTGCCTTGAATCCGAATCTGAGGGCATAAGTGAGATAATCCCCTTCTGGAGATTGGATTATCCTCGCCTCAGCCTCCAGGACCAGATGCTCTGTCAACATGAAGTTCCCATGGAAGATCTTCTCTTATTTCTTCTTTCCTTGTAGGATCAATAACAGTGACAAGGTCAATCTTCTCAATGTCACAGCTTTCTGCAATGAAATCTGTCAAAGCCTGAGCTTTGATTGCGGTCTGAGACCTGAACACAGAGTAGATGCTCAAATGCTCTATCGACCACTTTAGCATTCGGCCAGGCAGCATCTGTTTTTTCAAGATATTTTTCAAAGGAAGGTTGGTCAAGATTATTATTTTGTGACCATGAAAATAAGGCCTCGTGGTTTCCTTGAGATCTTCCAGGCAGAGGCTTAGTAGCCCCCCCAAGTAAGGAGGTATCAAACCTTATGTCTCTTATCTACATCTACATGTGTATAAGAGACAGGGTGTACGCCGATAGGTAGCTCGCGTTTTTGAATCAAGGGCATCTTAGTGTAGCAAGACGTGCCGCCACGGAGACCGCAATCAAAGCTCAGGCTTTGACAGATCTTCTCTAGCCATGTATATTTGATGATAGACTTTGAATGCATCTAAAAAATGTAGAATGTAAAATCCAACAAAAGAATCTACTATTGTGCATACCGATAATTGGAAAACCTTCGCTAGCTTGGTTACAAGGACAGATTACAAAGCCAGGTGGGATACAATACTTCTCTAATCAATCCGGCTATCAAGAGTTTATCTACCTCGGCTTCGATTATCAAGCTTCGCTCTGGACCGAAGAGGCGCTTCTTCTGTTTCACTGGTTTGTATGCCGGGTCCACTCCGAGTTTGTGCAAGGTTATTTCTCGAGAGACAGGGCATGTCTTCGACGGTCCAGTAACACGCCCTTGTATTTGGCTAAAAGCCGAAGAGAAGAGTTTAAGGCCTGTCTCTTATACACATCTAGATGTGTATAAGAGACAGCATTAAGGGCAATCATGTACTTTATCTCGTATGCTCTTTTTGATCGGGAGCAGATTGGGATCGCAAGGACATCATATCAGCTCGGGCCTCGTTGACTACCAATGGTGACTGCTCCTTCCGTAACTATCCCTCAACATGAATTTTATCCCAAGAAGGAA
Organism: Cinchona pubescens; assembly: GCA_025175665.1. NCBI lineage: Eukaryota > Viridiplantae > Streptophyta > Magnoliopsida > Gentianales > Rubiaceae > Cinchona > Cinchona pubescens. Next base: position 6,065 of record JANKKI010000301.1, on the reverse strand, counting down.
TATAATGAAGGTCCCTTTTCAAAAGTCAGATGTTCGAGTACTGCTCCATACACTCTAAGAGCTGTCTCTTATACACATCTAGATGTGTATAAGTCTTCTCCGGATCCTCTCCCTGAAGTGAAGTTCGGGTATACTTTTTCGGCATTATTTGAGTCTCATAGCAGGCGGGCCTCCCGCAATTGTGTTTATTACCCCGCTACGTGGATTTTTTCATCTTGATTTGCCGCGGCATTGTTTCGTTACCGCCGCCACGCTCTGACGTACGAGCGGCGGGAGCGAGGTTGTGTCGGATTTCTTTGGTTGGCGCTTCCTTTGGAACTCGCGCTGTGAGATGAACTGCTGCAAATGTCCTTCCTGGATGGCCTTCTCGATTTTAACTTTTAAATGGTTACATGCCTCGGTATCATGACGGTGTTGACCGTGAAAGCCAGACTTACTTGACCGGTCTCTTCGAGGTGAGCCACCCCTCGAATGGTGTCACCACCTCTCAATGTCTCTTAGGAAAATATTAGATCAAGTACACATTGACAGGATGTGAATACTTAGAACACATAAGAGACATCTTTAAAAAGAATATTTTACGTTCATGTTATTGTTCGTTCGAAGACCCCGGTCACCATAGGTGTCGCCCTGGAATAGCTCAATCTGTTTGCGACCCTCAGCTTTTTCGAGGAAGACGGGTTCAGAATGTTTAGGACTTTTTCTCTTTGTGTATCATAGAGTTTCCTTTTTATCCTGTTTGACACTTCGCCCCGGATGAACTCCGATGCTCTTTCTAGAAACCCTGAGGCCTTATTTTCATGGTCACAAAATAATAATCTTGACCAACCTTCCTTTGAAAAATATCTTGAAAAAACCAGATGCTTCCGGCCGAAGATGTGTATAAGAGACAGCTTCAATGATGAGTCTGTAACCATAAAGGCCAGTGATTGCCACCACGTGTTGTAGGTGATCTGACTGATCAGATTATGTCTTTGTAGTGGTCTAGGTCCGTACTAAGAGAATTGTCTTGGAAGAGGTTCATTTTGACAATCTTTGTGAAAATCGAACCTCTTCCAATCCGCTCTCGCGTTGCACGAATGCTCGAAAAGACTCAAGTGATCCTGCAATGTACTTCGTGACATCGCTTTGCTTTTGCCGAGCCTCGTTGGTGTACCGACGTTTTCCAATTATCGGTATGCACCACGAGTGCTGATCGCTCGCCTCGGCATCCTTGTGGTAGTTCGTCGTGTTCCACGGTTCTTTATCCTTCACAAAGCAAAAACAAAACAATTCAGATGACTGAGAATTGATTGAAAGTGATGGAAATCTATCGATTCCCACAGACGGCGCCAATTGATGAGGCTAGAATTAGATTCTAGGAGGAGAGAGAAAGTAAAAGAACTGAATGTCAGAAGTGTGTTTGATTATCTGAATTCTCATCCCTTTTTAATAGCACCCTGGCCCCTTATTTATAGAATTACATAAGGAGACATAAGGCTAACTCTTCACTACTTAATCCGAAGCTAAAGTACATGATTGCCCTTAATGGCGGCCCGTAGGTACTTTTAAAACAATCTAGATATACACAATATGTTGAAGGTGATATGTGGAATAATAACATACAGCCTCTCATGTCACATATTATTGTCTTAAGGATAATTAGTCCTCTTATAAGAGACAGGAACTTTGATCCAAGAAAAAGGATTGTCCAGATACAGAATCTAATCAAGACAAAACTGAAGGAACAAACAATTCATACTGAAATTTGATTGCTAACATAAAGGACATATTGTTTTCATGCCAAGAATCCCGCGGCAAACTTGTGATGGGAAAAATGATATTCCATTTTTAGGGCACTATTCCGTTTGCACTCGCTCCCGATCAAAAAGAGCATACGAGATTTCAAGGGACATTCACACTTTGATTCGTGAGCAACTATGCTTTGCAATGACAATCAATATAAATCTCAAGGAAAAACACTTGACTATGTTTGCCTGTACCAGCAGAAACCATTCTTCTCCAATGGCCAACTATATATATATGTTGCCTTGTGTTCAGCAAAAACAGCTAATTTAGTTAGAATTTCCATTATTCCTGAAACTTTGGATGACTTAAAAACTGATAGCAAAATAAGAATGTCATGTTTCATGAAAATTTTCCTTTAGCCAAGAAAAAGAATATGTAGATTTTTGGGCTAGGAGTTATCAAATCATTGTTAGTACTACTTCTGATTGTCATAGATTTTTAGAAAGCGCGCCGCGCCACCAGGATTTGACCAGCGGCAGAGTTCCAAAGGAACGCTGCCAACCAAAAATAATCTGAACTAATTATTAATCACATCAAATAAGGATTAATTGTGTTGAATTACTAATTATATTTGAAATATAAATTTGAAGATAGATAATGTTTGAATTTTAAATGATAAAATATATATTTGTTAAGAAGAATAGTATACAATACTCGTAAAAAATTTAATTTTTAAAAAATAATATTTTACAGTATTCTATACTAATATAAATTATGTCTCTAGTACACATTAGATATGTATAAGATGTCAATAATACTGTAATAATTTCTTAGACAATATAGATTTATAAGATGACAGCCACTGAATTATCAAATTTCATCAATTAATATTAATAACAATGATATTAAATTATCGTGTTTCCAAGTTGAATTATTTTCTTGTCCGCAAAAAAATTATGCATTTGATGAAATTGTGTCTCCATTGTACATAAGCAAGTTGCATACGCGATACGTGTGGAGTGAAGGATTTTTCTTTTCTTTTTTTTTTGTAGTTTAAGCTCTTATGTGAAATATAACTGATATTGATATTGAATTATGAGATTATTTTATATAACTCTTTATGATAATCACATAAGTTGTATTTGGATCGAGATCTTGGAAAAAAATTTGAAATCTATCTATTTTTTGGAGGAATTCAAGTTAAGTTGACATAGATTAATTTCAAATGCATTTAAATCCGTCAGACGTGCTTGAACGTTCAAATTTGAGTGGAATTGAAATTGATTTATTTTTATTTTACAAATCCTTCAACAAATGAGTGAAATTCAAATTCTTTTAAATTCATCGATCTAAATGCAACAATATATTCATGTTAGTGAATACATGGTGACCTTTAAATATGTGTCGGAATTACTTTTTCTATTTTCATGGTGACATACAAGATTACTAAATCATATATTTTACAAATTTAGTCTTCAACTACTTTAAATATGTATTGAATCACTCTTTCTATTTTCATGTTGACTGCAAACACACTCAACGTAGTTCAATGATCAAATTTGTAGATAAAATGACTCAAAAAATGTATTTAAAATAGTTAAATGACCAAATTCACAAAATAAATAATTTAGTAAACAATTCAATAATTTGATGACAATTAATACATTTTACTCTTTAAAAAAAGAAGAATATTGTGTGTGGGGATACATGAAGGACTGTATGGCAATTGGACCCCAAAACTGAAAGATGGCATTGTACGCTCACGGTCCAAGAAATTTAGACGTTGATGGGCCTTGTGTGTGTGTGTGTTAATTCCGCCCACACATTATGCTCGTGTTTAACTTACAAATCTATTGGTAGTTTCAAACTCCCGTTGCGGATCCTTTTCTTTTTTGATCATTTATTTCTTGATTAATTACAATTTACCCCTTTTAATTTAAGACAAACTAATACTTTAGTCTATTCTAGTTTCAAACCTCCCATTCCGGATCCTTTTCTTTTTTGATGATATGTTTCTTTACTATGTTAGATTACAATTTGCCCCATTTTAATTTAAGACGAACTAATACTTTAGTCTTTACTATTGTCTTATAAGCACTTAAGTCCCTGAACTGACCATGAATTCAAGTTTGTCTAAAATGTGAGATAGACAAATATATACAATTTAACCCCTTTCAATTTAAGACAAACTAAAACTTTAGTCTATGCTATTGTCTTATAAGCACTTAAGTCCCTAAACTGACTGTCAACTCAAATTTGTCTAAAATGTGAGGTAGTTAAATATACCCCTTGATTAGATACACATTATCCCTTCAACTTTTATAGTACAAATATTTGAATTTCTAACATTATGTTTTAAGTTCTAAACCTCCTTTGTTACGTCTGGTTAATGTTTTGACTATTGTTTTCCTATGCAATTCTATTTTCACCCTCTTTTAAGCTAAAATACAAAAATAATCCAACGATTCTACGGCTTCCTCAAATCATAGACATTTTTGAGTTGACAATGTCAGTTTAGGGATTTAAGTGCCTGTCTTTAAACACATCTACCACCCAAAAACCATAAAAAATGCCAAAGTCTATTTCTAACCATTTATTTGTATTAAATTCTAAAGAATCAAGTCTAATACTTAGCATTTTTTGAGCTGGCAATGGATGTATGCATTAAGTCTAATATTTGATTAAATGGATCCATCCTAAATCCTACATTTTTTGTTAAGAAAGTTAATGTTCTTTTTTAATTATTGACAATATGGTTCCAACATGCGATTTAGTATCTGTCTGAACCCGTGGACTAGTGTACTGGCAATATATTCAATATGAGGATGTTACACAAATATTGTTCCTCTTCTTTGATCGTAGTTTCAACTTTAGATGATTCCAAGAAGACATCTGCAAAAGATTTGGGAGCATAGGGGAAGGGCTGTCTCTTATACACATCAAGATGTGCTATAAGACCACAGGGTCAATGGGCTGATCGAGAAATAATAGAGGTTTAAGAATCCTTGGACAATCCGTCTACAATCAATGAGCCAGCCTGTCATTGACACCACTCATCTAATTGGAACTATCACGGTTGGAAACCATAACATTGACAAAGAAGTTTCAGCCCAAGAAACTCTAATTTTTTGGCCAACAACGACCAAAACACGACTGATACAACCTAGCACAAATGATGCGGAAACCAAATCACAGCTTCATGTCAATGCTCAACAAAGGACTTACATGGAGAATCCCAGCCAACTATTGATGTAGATGTTGTTGCTCTACCCATTCCATATGTAGTCTGGAAACCGTCATCTAAAAGCCTAATTGAGAAGGAAGCCCTACCCGTTGAAGGAAAGAGCCCTACCCTAGTCATGCATGAAGTCACTGCATGAGACGTCAGCCATTAAACGACATCATGATATTCTACATTCGAACATAATTGCAGTAGTAGTTACGGACAACTACTACAAGAAAATGCTAGAACGGTTAGATGACATGAAGCATCAATTTAAGGTTCAAGGGAGCACGTTGATTTTTTTGATGCATATTGAAATTTCATTCCTCCAGATGTGCAATTTTTGACCCATAAGACACTTTCTAGGATTAGTAAGTGACCAGATTCTCATGCCAGAAAGAAGCACTAAGTCGTGTTTGTACCTAATATGGAATATTAAAGGGATTGGCAAAACATCCAGACGTCGCCCCAAAAATTGGTTCCTCTTATCCAAATTTTGTTTTTAGCAATGACAAAGCGCTAGTGGACTATTCTCGGGTGGATGAAATGAAAAGGCAGTTTGGGTTCTCTTACTATTTGGTAAATGTTTTGGGGTAACTTTTCAAGAGTAGCTTCCATGTCTTTGTTATCAAGAATGAAGAGCAATTTATGCTTGTAGCTTTAACAAATGAAGCCTGGTCGATTATTAATTTGAGCTACTTTTGTTTATGCAAAATGTAATTCCTCTCGATGACATTTTGCATAAACAAAGAGTTACCATATTCGGGGAACACATTTACATGGACAGGTACTTAGCATAGGGGTCCAATGTGGAAGCGTCTTGACAAAGACTATATGGTTCAAGACTTGCCGTACATCGTTGGATCATGCTTCTCTTTGCTTAAAAGTATCCTAAATTCTAATGATTGGGGACCTTCTTCTTTTAAATTTCAGCAAAATGGACGCGACATCACTCTTTAGGGATATAGTTGAGCAATCTTGGAACTCTTCGATTCAAGGGACTAGCATGCATTGGTCCTGTCTCTTATACACATCTAGTTAAAGCTATTTGCCAATACACATTTAGATGTCGAAAAGAGGATAGCCCTAACAATAACCATCACGTAACAACTGT